>VWYH01001497.1:785020-934543 GCA_013399365.1 Pampusana beccarii
CTCTCCCTCTCTCTCTCTCCTCCTCTTGCTTATTCTGTTCAGCACTCTGATTCAGTGACTAATTTGTGCCTCAAAGTCAAAGAAACCAAACAGGGAGCTGCTTTTCCTCCCACAGTCTCTCTAATTCTCATCACCTTTAAGTGCAGCGTTGCTGTCCTCTGTGTCCTTCAGGCTTACAGCCGTAGACTCTCCTGGCTTCCCACTGTCCAGCCTGTGTCCAAATCTTTCTGCTTCTTCCTCAAGATTAAATACAGTTTTCAACCACTCTGTGTCATGCTGATAGATACAGTCCTGCCTGTGTTCTATTAGAGGTGGTTGATAAGCTGGGAAATGTTTGTTTATGGTGAAAGTCTACATAAAGCAGAAAGAGAAGGGGGAAACTGAAGATCTTTTGATATAATAATAATGATGATGAAAAACACCAGTAATGATCATGATTTCAGGAAAATCAGCTTCTAAACAAAGAGACACAGGCCCTATTAAAAGAGGGAAAATATATAATTTTATTTGAAACGGCAGGTCAGGTTTGCTTATTCTCAGGCTGAATGGGCAGCTCAGAGAGACAGCAAAGTCTGCTTTATATGCTTCAGTCTAGCACCTCTCTACTATACCCATTGATTACTTGGCTCTGGAAAGTACTTTCTTCTGAAACATGTGGTCCAAAATCTTGTAGAACCTGCTATTCAAAGTTAATTCCCATTTCCTCTAGGTGCTTTTATATTTTCACACATATATAAGTATGTATATGCATATAAACATATACAGGTAATTATCTACTTGTTGTGCATATGTATGTACATATTTATATACAAAAATGTACCTACAAATAGTTATAGTTTTATAGATATAGATGATGTGGTAACTTTCAGATGCTCATGCTCAAAAAAAAAAAAAGTTAAACCTGTACAGAGCTAACAGAATATAATGTGCTTCTCTGGAGACTTTCTTTACATCTCTTTTACTGCCTCTTTATGAAGCAGAGCCTGAGCCTTTCTGTGGGACTTGTTGCATTTACCACCTCATCTGGAAAAAAAAATCAGATACTAAATTTTGAATTCATGGGATTAGAATGTTTTAAAAGATTTTGCAGTTAAATCTGAGGCATAAATATACTGTCTACAGACTTGTCCTCTCTTTGGAAACTATATAGTTCTCTTATGCAGTAATAAGGATTTTAAAATACTGCAGCTAGTAAGCCAGCTGGACAACAACATCATTAAGAAGCAAGGAGATTTCTTGTGTGGGCTTGAACAAATTACCAACTTGCTTTATGCCCCAGATTCTGCTGGATCGTCCTGCATACTGTTGAGAAGTAGGAAGAGTGGCTTGGCAGTGTTTTAATCATGTTTTTCCCCCTCAGAAATGCTGCTTCAGTGAAGCCACAGAAGAATTGTCAAGGGATGTTTTGACATAACATTATTCAATTTATTGAATTAATATTTTAACGGTTTCTTTTACCTTCCAGTACTCTGAATCAAAACCTATTTTATTTTGCAAACTGTTTTTATTATTTCAATTTATGTTCTGTTTTAGAGTGGAGTGGGAGGAGAATTGAATGACAAACAAGCATTCGAGATTAAAATTTTCACTGGATAGGAGGACATGGTTTTTTATTCTCTTTAGATGTAACTAGATTCTTTTATAAAATATTCTGTGTGGGTGCTGTGTGGTGGTTTTTTTTTTTTTTGGAGGAATTGATGGTAAGAAAAAATATTTAGTGCATTTATAAAAATTAATATATAAATCAGATTTCTGATCATGAAGCATAGTTACAAATATGCAGTTGCCTTGAATACGATTAAGGTTAACTATTAGGGAAAATAAACAGACAGATGTTTGTTGAACCATCATGTTAAAAATTCACATAATATTCCTCCTGCTTGATAGGAAAGTAGTTACTACAGCAGAATAGTGAAAATACAATATGAAACAAGTAGATTCACATGGATATTCATAAGTACACAGGTACTTACACCAACACATTGACACACTGTATGTCAAAGGACAAGCAAAAGCCCTGAAACAGCACTTTGGAGGTGCTGTGCCAGAACCCTTCTCTGTGCCACATCCACATGGATATTGGTTCTAAGTATCCCAGGGTTTACTTTGCTCATTCTTGTTGCCAAATACAGGGTTTAAGTGAAATGACCCACAGCCACCCTCAGGTATTTTCCTGCTTGCTTTTCTGGGTTTATACAGTATCTGATTTTTCATCCCTACTCTCATTACCTTGCATTCTCTACAGGGAGCTACACAAAACTCCTGTCTGCCAATAAGACAAACACACTTGCGTTATTTTGACTTTGATCGTAGCATCTCCTCCAGTTGTTTGTGTGCATGTGTGTCATCAAGAAAAACACCAGCACAGGATGAACTGGGAAATACTTCTGAATTTGTATCTAAAGTTACTGTTATAAATCTTTCATTTTAAAGTCATCTTTCAAACATGGCTTTCTGTAACATTTGTAATTGACCTTGCATCTTCTCATCTCCAGTCCCACATCATGTGTCTTGGCAGACTTACCATGCCAGGAATGACTCAGAAGTGTGACATTTGGCCAGTGATGGCCTCTTTTCTTCCATTTCTGGAAACCAGAAAACAGCATGGTGGCAGGATTTCTGAAACTTTTTCTAGCAAGTCAGCTGTCCAAACAGAGATCACAGAGTATCTAAACTGTTTGCTGTCTGAATTATAGAAGACAATATTAAACCTGTATTTTTTTTTTTTCCTGTGTATACTGTTTAACCTGTTTTCAGTACGAAATGTAAACTAAGACTTTAGTATCTCTTGGAGACTGAGAGAAGGAGGCTAACTAATGTTAGTATGAACTGTGGAGCTGTAGGTCTGGGAGATGTTACTCTAGAGACAGGTCCTGGTTTCATGACTGGAGATGAAGATACCCACAGCATGATGGCTCTCAGAGCAGTATATATCCTGGTAGAAAACTGAAGAGAAGGATGAAGTTTACATGTGAACGTTAAATGTTGCTTGAAAATAAAATGTAGATTTGTGGTGACTCCTTGCTGAGAACTATCTCATGCAGAGATAACTGGAGGTGTGAAGAAGGAGACAATTTTAAATCCCGTTTTACCCTTTCATAGGGACATGGACTCCAAAAGCCATTAAAAGAGGGAATGCATACAGAGAAAAAGCTGCAGAGAAATAATTATTTCTGAAGTGTACAGAGTCCCACTGGAGAAATAGGCTAAGCATGTCTCAAAGTATTCTTATATGAGTGGTTTGATAGTTTGAATAAAAAGATTTGTTACTGAGAAATGAGTTTTGATTTGTTAATAAAAAGGAGACTTCTCATTTAGTTTTATTATTAGTTCAAAGAAGCAAACAGTTAGGCTTCATCTTCTACCCCGTTTATTTCCTTGCTTTCCCTCCCTTCTCTTTTTCATTTCTTATCTTTGTAATTTTCTTAGAGCTGGAGCACTTTAAAAAGAAAATGAGTCTCTCCATTTGGAGGAAGAGAAAAAGAGAAGCAGGAAGGAAAGCCTTGATCATTGTTTTTCACTTCAAAACCTGTTTCCATCTTTTAACATTAAAATGAAAAATTCAATTCAAATGAAAATGTACCATTCAAAAACTTGGGAAAATGAGGTAGATTTTTTCCTTCTCTATTCTGTAACATTTATTTTACTGTCTCTATAATGGATATCATCATGCTAGGAGTTTCTGCCATTTAGCCTGCTAATAGCAGTGGACTCAAACTCTTTTTATCAGATAGTGGATTCAGCTTTGTATCACCAAAGTGGCTGGGGACTTGTCAGCATCATTTTAGCATGCTGGTTTGATCAGGTGGTGCTGTAGAGATTCCTATTGCTGCTCTACATTGTCTTTCGTGTCTTGCAATTTGTGCTATTCATACAAATTGCTCCCAATGATGGTATTCAAAGCCAAATTTAAACATACCACTAAACCATGGGAACATAGCACATAACAAGCTACAATGAAATCTAAGAATTACTGGATCATATGATCACCTCTGGCTCAGAAACACCTAATGAATGGTAAATGCAGTTCAGTTCAGCTAAATGTTGAATAATGAGCTCAGAAACAATGATGAAAGAAAGCTGATCTGATGAAAGGGTGGAAGCACAGTAAGTGAGGAATAAATGTGGGAGTTATTAATGGCATGTCTTCTAAAACTTTGGAACAACAATTTATGCTTACTGCAAAGGAACAGCTTAGGCAAAAGAAATATGCAACCAGAGGAAAGCAAGCCACAGGATAGAAGATGTGGTTACTTGGACTTCTGCAGTCATGAACTGACCCAATTTCCCTTTACAGATTGGAAAAACTACTCAAGTGTGAGGCATAGGTTATCTCATATCTTGCCTCACAAATTTTATCTAAATCAATAGGGAGAAGGGGAGCTGTCAGTCAGATTAATGAAGAGTTATAACACCTTCCTTAGAAGGGAGATTAGTATCATCATTAATTGTGGGCTAAGTGGGTGTTAATATAGCTCATATCCCTCCAGTTAGCACCACCCATGTGCATCGTTTGGCATAGAAGGCAGTGGGTCACTGCTCAGTCCTTCCACCCTTACTCCCAGACTACTATCATTCCAGTTATGCGCTTTTTGCAACTAAGAGGTGCGGCAATACTTGCATGTTTCCCACCTTTGGTGCCTGGCACTCTTCCGCTGGGGAGCTTCCATTTCTGCTACCCAGAGCCTCTCAGTCTGAGGTTCCCCCCACCAAAACACAGAGGCGGGGTGAGGGGATGCTGCTGGATCTGAAAGCTGAACAGCTCTCCCGGCGTAAGGAAAACCTCCAACAGGGCAGGGATTGGTCTCTCACTGGTCATAGAAAAGTTGATGGAAAAGGGTAATGAGCTTCCCAACCTGTTAACAAGAAAAAAAATGTACTTTGGGCAGGTATTAACATTGAGATGGCTTAATTTAAGCATCTAGTTCAGCCTTATCCAAACGATCTGGACCCAATATAGTCCATGATACTTTGTTCTCTGAATATGGTTTACAGTTCTCATTTCTTATTTCCTGCTTTTTCGTCCTTTCTCCCCACACAGGGACAAAAAATGAAGATTTTAAATGAGTGGAATGTTTTGATGTTTTCATTTGGGATGAGCTATGGCATCCAGTTGTTGTTTTTTGGTTTTTTGTGTGTGTTTGTTTTGTTTTTTTTAATAGGAGACTTTACGGATCTTTCTAAGAAAAATTTCATCAGCATTAATATTTCTGTGGAAGGCTTTTGACCAGTTTTAGATAGTTTAATTACAGCTTTATTCAGTGAAGCATTTTTAACTAGAGAAATTCTTTTTAATTGTGGGAAAAGTCAGACATGAAATTACAGTGGAATGCACTCTGCTCCGTTCAATGCTTTACAGGCAAGACGAACTTAAAGGATGCAAAACACTAGCATATCAATATTTGACATTCATTTATTTTCTGGTACCTGCACAGAGGGCTTGTTTGCAGAATAGTACCAAGTCTGCTGATTCTCAGTTTCATATTTGATCTCAAGAATACAGCAGCAGAGAAAGAAAATGAAGATTGCAAATCATAGGCACTGAGAGTTGATGAGACAGTCCAAATAACATTGGAAATGGTAGTAGAGAGGACAGAGGTGAAGAATGGAGCGTATTTGGGAAAAAAAAATTGTCAACATAAGAACCTGTCTCTTCTATGTTTGTCTCCTTCCTTACACTCTGGTGCTGTAATTTGCCTCTATGAGATAATTCTTTATGTAAAACCACATTTGCTATATGGACTAATTAATGCTACTTCAACACTTGTTTTCTCTGAGAAATGTGGGCATCTCTGTTCAGTCTGTTAGAGGCTTAAATTTATCTTAAGTACCATGCTCTTGGAAAGGGTTAAACAAACACCAGCACAGTAGTAGTGCTCAGTTTGTCAGCCCCAACATGCTCCATAAGCAATTTCTTCAGAAGATTTAAACTGAGAAAAATCCAGCTCTATATTAGTGATTCTTTAACTCCCTTTCATTTGCTGCAGCCTCTTGGTTGTCTTGTAAGTGAATGAACTGTGAGCAAAAATGCTGTCCACCTAAAATATAATTTGCTCTGCATGGTGCTGAATGAATAATTTATTGAGCTGTTTGAGTACAGCATGTCTAAGCATTTGATCAGATATCCTTGACTGCTTGGATGGGTGACAGGGAAAGCTGAATGAACTTTTGTCCACCAGCTTTTACGGTGGTATAAACCTAAAAGTAGTGAAACAGTGAAACCTTTAGACTTCCTAGCTCTACGTAGTTTCTCACGTGAGCCAGGATACCAGTATTTGGCAAAGAATTTATTCAATCAGTTTTTTGGAAACTCATATTTTTAAGCCTCTTTTTTCTTTTTTTTTTTTTTCCCTCCTCTGATATACTTAACGTTTTTCTCTGCATGTGGGGCTGTAGGTAGTTATTGATTTTTTTTCTATATTTTTTTTTTCTCCTAAACGTTGTGTGGAAAATTCTGATGTTATTTCATGTGTTATATTTATCAGTGCTGGAACAGCGTTTGTGTCAGTGATGCTGTGTATTCCAAAATGCATGGCACACAAAAATTATTGATCCTTTCAAGAAGCCCAAATGATTTTTAGCTTCGCCTCAGGCTCTATTAGCAATGTGGAAAATTGAAAAGGGCTCTCTCTCAAAAAAAAAAAAAAAAAAAAAAAATAGCATAAGATCGAAGAGCTGTCAAGTGGAGAAGTACTTATGAATTATAATGAGCATGATCTAAAGATGACATTATCCTTTAGGAGTTTGCTTAAACCTTACCTCCTATCATATGACTCACAAAGGTCTCCTAGAACAAACAAAACCAAAATAAGAGCAGTTTTAGGAAATGCATTTAGAGGCAGTGCACATTAAAATAGAAAGGATTACAGTATGATGTGTAGCAGGGACGGGGCTGGAAGAGTACCAGAGGAAAGCTCTAAATTACTAGGCAGGCACAGGGGTCCAAAGTACCTTCAGCAAAAATTCTCATAAATTGCTGCAAAAAAATATATATTTTTTCCATTCACTTGCTTTTTATTTATGTTGGACCTTGCCTCCAAAACATCTCGAGACTTTACACATTATGCTTCTCCATATATTTATATACATGTAGACATTTAACTCTGAGTCATATTTTTGATGGAAGGAGACACCATTTCTGACATAGTCTGGCATTAGTTGTATATCGAGGTCTGCGTTGCACGCCATCTGGGTGAAAGGAAACCTATTCCTTTCTGAAGGTTTCTCAAACACTTTTCATGGGGCAGCACATTAAGAGATATATTAGCATTTGCTGGTAGTAGTATGAAGGAAAATACTATTACTGTGAACTCTATGACTGGAGTAGGGGACCGTGATTGGTCCACAGGCCACTGCTTCCAGGAACTGGCCATAAATACCACTCAACAGTATTTCAGATGGAGGGAATTATCTTTTCTTTCAACCTGAAGATATTTTTTTCCAGGTCTTCAACTGTCTTTCATGTAACTTTTACTTTCCAAAAAATCCCCAAAACCAACCCTAAGCCTTGACAGAAGATGGAGAAAGCAGATATTATTTTACCTTGATACCTGGAAGGAATGTACTCACCTTTGACAAAAGAAGTAGAATTTTTTTTTTAAATTGCTCCCATGTTGACAGACTGGATGAGAAATATAATGAACAAGTGGTTCAAAAGCATTTATAGGATCAGAAGAATGATTCCATCAGAGATATATTTTGGTGCTACTAATACCACTTTCCTGGATATCTTCCAGGTTATATCTGTTTAGGTTTGCTGCCAAAGAAAACTGGTTTTACTGTTATCAGCACTGTAGAGACTGTGTGGATGCAGAAAGGCATACTGAATTTTTCTCAGCTTCCATGCATTTCAGAATATATATATACACTAGAAAATTGCTGGCAATGAGCTATATGAAGCAAGAGAGGTCTAGCCCTTTCCAGATTCAAAATCAGTGCGTGAGCAGCCAGTTAGGAAAATCTTATTTTAACTTGTTAGTTAGCATGCAATTTGCTGAGGAAAAATAAATGCAGAAAAAGGAGAAGCCTTTATAACCACCTCTCTGAATACATCTCAAATACTGATCCAACTTTCTAACATAGTTTAGTATTTCTCGTTGATATTTCCTTCCCTGTACAAACATACACTTCATTAACGAGTAATACATGAACTAATGAAGCACCCATATTTAGAGAGCTATAAGCTGAGTTAATTGAAATATGATTGATATAAGCTTGCCCAGATAGATTATATTATTAATTAAACTGTGATGCATTAGAAATACTGCAAATCAGTTTCATTTTACAACATTGAGTATCCCAGTCAGAATGTCCAGTAGTGACTGCTCAGAGCTGAGATTCCTGTATGACCTCTGTTGGCTCTTTTTTAGATGTAAGAGAGAGAAAGGGACTAACCGTGGAGTTTTGCCTGGAAGGAAGACTTGACAGGGATTTGGCATTTGTTTTTTCTGTGTTATTCAGCACTTGTTTGCCACATGGGAGGCAGTAGGTCCAGAGATGGGGGTCTGGTGCAGCTGTTGTTGGGCACCCTGACATGCCTTGCCCTTCTCTTGAGGGACTGAACCTGGTGTCTTTCTTTGCACGTATGACCAGAGCAGCCTCACAGAGCTCTCTGCATGCACTCACAAATATGTGTTATTATGAAAGTAAGTGTTTGGGTCTGAATTTTAGAATCAATGTCCCAGTAGATATGAAGAATATGAATTGCTTCCTTTTCTGCTTTGTTTGAAGATGGTCGTCAAGAAAAGAGCTTGTGTTTGTACCTTTCTTGTCAGACGTCTGGCTAGCAGTATTTGCTCTGACAAGTTATAATACTGAAGAAATGTGGTTGAGAATTGGCATTTATTTAATTACCAGAACTTAGACAGATGACTTGTTTAAGGAACCTTTTTAGATGGCTGAGATATTGAGTGCAGCTTTTTTCTTCTTTTTTTTTAAACTTTTAGTTATTGTAACGGTTTTTACATTAAAAGCAAGGTTCCCACAGATACTTGATTACAATGTATGCAAGATAAAACCTTTCGTTTTGTTGAGATAAGAAGTACTTTTTAAATACTGCCTGTTTTCAGCAATGTTTCCCCCTCACATTACTCTTCATCCCCTGATACGGAGTAACTGTTGCTGTTCTAAAATACACCATCCCTTTTTCAGAGGGCAACAGGACACCAATCTCCTATTCAGAGAAATGCCCAATAAAGTATGTTCTTTAGACACTATATTCCAAAGTAGGACATAAGCTCAGGGAAAAATGAGGTCTTTTTGCTGGGCTGTATCTTATCACTTGGGAAGCCTTTATCAGGGTAAATGGATAGTGTGGTAATTACATTTCTGAAACCTTTCCCCCATAGAAAATTATTTTTCCCTGATTAAAACTTGGTTCTCCTGATACAGGCTTGGTGCTTGGAAATAATTTTGAAACAGCTGCCAGCAGTGGTATCATTTCATCTTTCATTTTCAGCCCGCTTTAAATCATGTGCATTGTTAGGACTTTTTCAAATCCTACTGTGTTACCTAAAAACAATGAACTTCCAAATCTTGAAGGAGCAATATGGATGATTTTCTCATGATCTGTGAAAGCGTGGCTTGACAGCAGTATTGAAGGCTACTTGTCCTTGCGAGGAGGAAAGAGAGGGGGTTCATCACTGCAGCGCAGCTGGGCCAGCTGGAGCAAAGGGAAGGAGAGGGATGAGCAGGTGGAGAACCTGCTGGAGAAGCACAATCATATGTCTACAAATACCACAGGCCACGAGAAAAGCAGTTATCAGATGCACAGCCGTGCCCTAATGGGAACCCAGGCTTTTCCTAGGGACCTAGAGAGACTGTGGAAAAAATGCTTGTAACACAGAGGTTGCTAAATTTTTAGTTATGTGTTGGACCTACAACAGACCTGAGGAAACAACCTATCTATTTAGGACACTGTGGAAATACGGGCAGAGTTTTTTAGCCACTATGTCTAAGTTTACTTTAAAAAGTCCTTTGTTCTATTTTATCTGCAAACAAAAAGTTTTTCCAGGTGGGAAGCTCCTTTGGGATTGTGGAGGTACTTCAGGGAGAAGAGGCAGGCATGACACCAGGTCCACCTCTGGTCTCGCCATCTTGGGATCCTGTCGGAGTAGCTTTACCAAGGCTGTGCGTGGAGACTTTGGCCTTCTGTGGATTTAAACATCTCATGGGCCTATGCCTTTGCACAAGCTTCTTGTAATCCTCCTTTGAGTTCCTGCATGTTTTATCCTGCCACTACGTCTTTTCAGTAGTCAGGATTGAACTGCTGAAGATGAGCCCTGCTCTTGTCTTTGGAGACTGGTGCAGAGGGGATGGACAGGCTGGACACGGGGGTCTGGCCCAGCTGGCAGCTGTCATGCCGTTCCCTGGTAATTTCCTTGTGGAAAAGTTCACGCATCATGAAAATCGGCATTGGCCATGCCCCAGGGACACCCTTGTCAGCTTCTCTGCTCAAAAGTAAAACTGCCAAAGTAAAACCTGTTCTTTCCAGCTGCAGAATTTATTTTTATTTATTTTAAGCAGCTCTGCCTCTAATGGGTGTTGAACATGCATACACCGAGGAATGATCAGAGAAGTACAAAGGAGTTTCTCCTGTTGGAATATATTCTGGCTTTTATTTCGAGGTACATTCTCCTTGTCTTTACCTCTGTTCATACCTATTTTTCATTCACACATGTCCTTTAGCATGAAGGGAAACAACACAATATTAATAATAATACGAACTGGTGTAGTCAGAGGTACATAGTTTTCCTCAGTGTTAAAGAGAAGTTGAAGCACTATTTAAAAGAAGTTTTAGGTCAGAATGTGGGCTTTAGGTAGGAGATCAAAGCATTGCTCATGTTGTGATTCAGTGAAATTCACCCAACAAAATGTATGGGGGGAATAGTCTGGGTTAAGATTTCACAGGTCGCACTGTAAGACAAACTCTTACTTCAAGGTCACTTCAATGGCTGATCTTTCCAGTGGCTTGCTTTTAGGGTCAAGAAAGCAGAATTTCTTTGTTCTGCACCTGATGTCCCCTGTGGCATTGTAATTAGTTTGACAGATGTTAAATCACACACAACAAATTCTGCAGATTTCCAATGCGAATTGAAAGTTCTGCCTCAGCGCGAACTGCTATCATGGGCAAAAGTTCTTGTTAATATAAAACCCAGCATATTTCTAGACCTGCTCTTAGCCTTTGCTTTTGTGGCTATGTGAGGAAATTTATCTTTAAGAATAAATAAAATGCAGTGTCAAGAAGATATGTAATGCATAGTTGTAGTTTAATGAGATTTAAAATCTTTGATCCAGTAGTATTAAAACACAAAGGGACACTAGAGGACACTGATGATAACAGATGCCATGCTTTGATGCAGTTGTTCTTGGGACTGTTTTCTCCCATTTTCTCAACATCCTGCTTTTCAAAACCTAATGGGAAAATGAAGGCGGAAAAATTTTCATGTTGAATTCCTGTTAATTTGTAAAGGCCAAAGCTTAACCAATGTACATTTCTCACTACAATGCCTCAGCAAGTTCATGGGGCTGTTCGTTCGAAAGGCTCATTAGGGACCTAATCCATCTCTCATGCTGGTTTTGTAATGAAAGAAAGAATTACAAGGACAATGAGATTTTCTTCATTTAGGGGAAAGAGGTGCAGAGCTATTAAAACTCTCACCATCCTAATTAAGTTGTGGAAAAAATATGGGTAGAATCTTCATGGCATTTATGTTAATTGCTTTTAGGCTGTGGCTAGTAATAATGGTTTCATTAATGCAAAAGTAGTTTTGGAGCAATATATAGGAGGCTTCCATTAGATGGAAGGCTAGTGCATTATATTTATTTATTTGTTAGCTGGTTAGCCCTGAAATGAATCCTAGGATGATGGCACATAGACAAAGGTTGACTTTATGCAAGTTCACTGGTATTTTATACAATACAGAATTTAAGTTGAATTTTTTCCTCTTTGTTGTGTGTGTGTGTATAAAACAAAACAAAACTTCTCAAATGAAACAATGAGACATATGGGAGGAAAAAAGTATCTTTAGTATGATGAAGTTTGTGGTTACAGTCCAAAATATGATCAGTTATTTTCTCCCTTCTTCTCAAACTGTATTGTGACATCAGCAAACTTCACGAAAATCTAAGATTCCTGGTTGAATGTATCGAGTTCTGCTTCAGTTTCTGCATTTGGAGGCTTTGTATGCCTGCCTGTAAGGGCTTTTAAAGAATTCATCTGAGTTCTTCTGGACAAATGAAAGTGATTTATGAAGGAAGCTTTAAAATGTTAAATACATATTTCATACATTACAGGTAGGTGTGAGCTGCCTCTTGATGGAGGTGGGCAGCATACTTAGTCTTTATTGCCCATTTGACATATTCACATTACCACACAGATATTAACTAATCACTTCTGTAACTCTAAGGTAAATTAGTAAATGTTGTTAATCCCATTTTCATACAGGAAGAAATGCATGAATTGCCTTGACCCTTGTGAAAAAGAAGGGGCAGAGCTGGGAACATCATCTCAGTTATTACTTACACATAACCTCCTATCAGTTTTTTCAGATCATTGTTATGATCCAATGCATGGAACAGACATTAATTAGGTAAACAGCTGTGCCAGCTGGAGACATCAGAACCTTTCCTTTTTTTTTTTTTTTACTTTAATGAGCCCCTGTGCTGCGTACTGCCTTTCTCACAGTCGTGCTGCTGGAGGGGTTTGGGAAAGCTTTTCCTTCACCATGTTGGGACAACTTGCCCAGGATCACTGGGTTGCTCAGAGCAGAACCAGTTGACTTAATCCAGAGCAGATGACAGGCAGATTGTTTTTGCCCAGTATGAGAAAGATAATGTCCACATGGCAAGTGGTGACAGGACATGGGGACGAATGACATCTTCACCCAGTGGGGCTTAGAAGAGGTTATTTGTCTACAGCATAATATATGAACCCAGTCAGTAAAATGCATAATTCTGGAGAACTTTATTTTTTTTTCTCTCCCAATTAAACTAGTAGAGGTTTTTGATATATCAATGATTGCCTTCTAGTCATATGCTGTAAAAATACATGAAGATCATATTCAAGAAAAAAAACCCCACACACCATCATTACCACACTGGCCAAATGTAATAGGTGTTCTCAGGTTGTCCTGAGGGGCATGCTCTGAAGCACAGCCCTGGTACCCGTGCACAGGGGATTCACATTCAACAAATAGGTCCTTTACATGTATTTTGGTGTAGCCAAGCAATAAATGTGACCCTGCTTTGGTGAATGTTTGACTTATTTTGGAGAAACCTGCACATTCAAATTAACTGTAGTTCTTATCTAATGAGTTCTTAAAAAGTTCACCTGTAATTAACAAACCTATTAATGGCTACTGTCGTTCCAACACTCAATCTATTAAGTGTGAGCAGTAGCAATGCACAGAGCATCTGTTTTAATTTCTCTTCCTAGTGACACAGCTTCCCATATCTGCTTCAGTAGGAGCTTGTTTGGATTTAACTATAAATTCAAGTTACTGTTCCTAGGAAGAACAGATGGTATATTTTTAAGACAGACTCATGACAGTTGAATAGAGGTGAGTTTTAGGAAGATATGGAGATTAACTTCTACTCCAGTTATATTCATCTTCAAGTCAGAGTAAGCTCACTTAATTAGAAAGTTGTGATGATATTTACTGTTTATTTTGTAAATTTTGCAAATGAAACATGCAATGCAAAGACAGTGAAAAGTAGCCATTGGACTTCTGAGTGGCTTTCAGGATAGTGTGTGTATATAGCAATATCATTGAGAAAAACACTGTATAAATACAAAATACATTAACTACGTGCTCAGACAACAGTGGGATAGTATCTATTCCGCAAACCTTTAGAGAGGTCCCTCCTTAGATTGGTTATATACTTACTGATATGGAGGGCCTTTGAGGGGTCTTACCATCTGTTGTTAATAATCTCATGGGTTTTGCTTTTGTAGTACCATCAAAGGCAAGGAGAGATCAAACAATGCCAAACACTTCTTATTTGTTATTCAGGTCTTTTATATCTGTAATTACATCTCTTCAGACATTTTGATGTTATGGAGTAGGTGTCTGAAGCAGGTGCAATTATGTCTGGAATTGACAACAAATTGTTCATTGAAGAAACAACCATGCAAGATGTCCCAAATCCCTTCTCTCATGCTGCTCTAGTTGTAAATAGACAAGTGCATTCCAGGGTTTCTGTATTTGCTTTTATATTTCACTGTAGACGTGGAACTGCAAACCCAGTTCAACAGAGCACAGAACTATTTGCTTTGGGCTGCTTTTCTTCCCTTTGTATTTTCTTGGATGACTCCTGTGCTCCTGTGCAGCTCATATCATTATCTGACTCAAATATAGCAAAAGACAACAAGTTGATCCTACCAATATTATTGATAAGGAAATAAACTAGTCAGAAGATGGGAGGAAGTATCTTAAATACATATCTCCTCTTCACTCGAATAATTACCTATTAGATATTTGTGTTTTTTAAAGACCCCCAAACTCCCTATTTTTGCTGCCTAGTTTAGGGCTGGTTCGTATCTTGAGAGAGGCTGCACTGTGGGGATTTCCAAAGACACTGATGGTTTGAGCAATCCAAGGGAGAGTCTCTTTCAGAGTTGTTCTCAGCTTTGACCTATGTTTCCTCCTATGCTGGAATCTCATAATTAATACATCCTATGCATCATTTCAGGTTTTTTTGGGTCATGCACACTTTGGTCAATTGTATGTGTAACTTAGACATAGAAGGAAGACTGGCAACAAGTGCTTCTAGTGTGGGAGTTTCCTTTCTCCCCCTAATCTCATTTCCTCTTTCCTGAATGCAGTTATTCATGCTGCATGGTAAGGATTAAATTTATCCTTTTGACATTTTCATGTCCTACAGCAACATAATTAAGATGGCATTGCTATATTCTGGTTTGTTCAGTGGAAAATCCACCATGATCTTCAACAGTATGTGTGGGTTGACTTAATTCAGGGAATTCAAATTGGATCCATTTCATATAACTGCATATGGCAAATAATTCAATGTAAAAATAAACATATTTTCCATGTAAATACCACTCATTTCAACTGACTATTATTTTCGTGTTTCTTTAGAGCAATAACTGCCTGTCAAGTTGTTGTATATATATTTCCTGCTGTCTTGGGAAAAAAAAAACAAAACCAAAAACCCAACAACAATGAAACAAACAAAACAGTGTATTTCTGAGCTTTAATTTCCATTGTACCTTTAGCAGGGAAGAGTTTCTCTATGTTATAGTTATAGATTAGGACTACCAATCAAATGAGAACACATTTTTTAATTTCAGATTTATTAATAAAGTCAGATTAATTAGCAATATGCAGAGCTCATTTGAAAAACTAGGAAGTTTTGAAGTTTAATTGGGAGTTATTAACCAGTACTCTTCCTTCTTTAAAACATCAGGGGAAGGAAAAGTACAAAATGCACACCAGTAAAATAATTGCACACGTGAATGACTGTATGCTATGAAAATTATTAGTATGAAGCAGTCATCTGGGGCTTATCAATAGAAATAGTGCTAAAAGTCAAGACTGTGGTGAAGGTGTGATTTCTGAACCAAGCAAAAACAGCACAAACATCTGAAATTGCCACATCTTCTTCTCATAGTAGTTTTGCCACTGCCTAACTACTAGTGAACTTCCTGGGCTATAAATACAGGAATTCCCTTTTGAAGCTGTAATTACCCTGATCCATAAGACAAACAGAACCCCAGATGATCCAGCAGAGCCACATTTGTGCTTTCAGCTCTGTTCTTGCTGTGTATCAATAGGGTATTCACCTTTATGTGGTTTTCTCTTAGTGGGTATCACAACTGAGAATTAATCCAGCGTGACTACATTTCTTCTGTATTTTTCATGGAAAAAGCCCTCTGTGCATTAAGAAAATGTATATCTTTTTGAGTGAAGTAATTAACTTTAAAAAATTTCTTTATTCCTTATGCTGTGTTACATCTCTTTACAGTGGTATCTTTGACCTACCAGCTGTCACACAAAATTAGTTTGAGCTACTGTCATAAGTACAGAGAAAGGGAAATAGCTGGAGTAAGGAGATCCACAAAATTCAAAATTACATAGTGAGGGAGGAACGACCAGGAAGATTATTTTCTGTGCTATCAAAAAAGTGATTTACAAGAGTTAAAGGCCATATGATAATTTCCATTATCTCTAGATGATTAGGTATACATTCTAACATATTATGAAAGCATTTTTCAGTGTCACCAAGAAGAACATAATATATTCTTACAGTAAAATGTATAGCTGGTCATGTACTGACTTCAGTGGAGCTGAAGGAAGAAACTCATGTCTGGAATATGATAATTTTCCTCTATTAATAACAAAATACCATGTTCCACAGTCAAAATGTATCACTGCAGGAGTATTAAAATTTCTTCCCCCCGTATATATATATAAAAATGCACTTGTGTTTCAGGAACATTACTCAAATAATTAGGACAGGTTATGGAACCACAAGAATCTGTAGCTCAACCTAACAAAGCACATCTGAGCAATATATTTTTATGGAAGTATCTGCTGAGAATGACTTAATTCACGTGCAGACTACATGGTTGCTTGTATTAGGAAGAGAGGGAAAGGAAAGTAAGAGGGAAAAAGTGGAAAATCCTGAACTTTATCAGGAATAAGTGCAAGTAAAAGAATAAAATTCTAACCTTTAAAACATTCCTAACATCTCCAGCCAACAGCAATCTCCTCAACAAGCTCTTAGTTATAGGGAAGAGAGTGAGCAAGTAGAGGGGATAGGAACCTACAGAATGCTAAGGCATGGAGTGAATAATTACAGATGGAAATTTTCCTTATGAATAATGGTTTGGGCCATCTGAAGCTGCAAATGTCTTTTCCCTTTGCTTCCATTCCGTCTGCCTCATAAATATCAGATATAATATTTGGGAGCCAAGAAAACTTAAAAGTACACTTATGAGCATGTACATGTGTACATGGTGTTAATTACTATATAAATTTCTATATGAATTGAGTAAAAATAACATGGAAAAAAGTCTTATAGCACATATATAAAACAAGCTGGAAACAGCTAAACATACCACAAATGAAATGCATTCATCATACACTTGCTGTAGCCTGTTGACAAAAGCATCTCAGCCTTTGTGATTCTTTTAAGTGGATTACTTTTTAGTGGATTCATTTTTTTTTTCACCCTATTCTCATTATTTTAAGATTGAATGAAATTTTTTAATGTTCCGTGCTGTTTTTTATGTTCTATACATTCAAAATATTTTCAGACTGAAATATCCTTGTCTGAGATTTTTCTTTAATGGAAAGTAAAGTTTTCTGGAAGCTCAGATTTATAATTTTCTTTCTGCAGGCACACTGAAACATTTTGTTGAAAATGCTTTACATCTATTAGATACTCAGATTGTGATGCACCAAAGCATATCCTAAATTGGATTTTTCAGGTTCTTAGTGTGCATATTCTCATACTTGGATCAGGATTTCTGGCTCAGTTGTGTCCCTCATGGTGCACCACTCTCTCACTCCTTTCTGATCCTACCACAGAGCATCTTGAAAGATGAACTCTGAACAAGGTCTTTGGCTCTAAGAAGAACAGGGACAAAGAAATAATCTCACAGCGAGTCAGAGTGCTGTGGTTTGATGTAGAGGAGAGAAAACAAACCATCATTTCTGCATTTCTCTAAGTTTGATGTTTTCTGTTCTGTCAAAAAGCTTGGTTTTCGGCTGTTGTATTGATTTGGAATAGAATAACAAAATTTTAGAATTTCAAGAAGGAATGAAGTTTTCTTTTTGTTCCAAAATTTCATAAAATAAGTAGGAAAAAGACAGGACTTTGCTGGACAGCTGGAGTTCTGAAAAATTAGATGTATGCTCTGTTTCACTGACTACAATTTGGCCACTTGTGTCCTTCACGTTTCAAGTATGCTTAAATGTGGTTTTGGATTCAATCCAGGGGTAAATGTCCTTTATCAAATCTTATAAATTGTAATGCAGAAATAAGGAAAGTCTAGTAAAATGGATTATGGCTGGATGGGGAAAAATGAAGGCAGTACAATAGTTGTAAAATCTGAGTATGCAGAGACATAGAGACCAAGGACAAACGTTCACCTGAAAGGTTTCATGTTATTGCATGACAAAAATTTTGTGTTATCTTCCTGTGACACTGTAGCTTCTGGAGGTGTTTGCTATTCTATGTTCAGGGTTTAAATTTGCTGTTCAGATCTTGGCATGGAGATAGTAAGGACACTGCAAAGCAGGTACAGATTGCTGCTCTCTACTGCTGCATTGTAGTCCAAAACACAGGAGCTTATTTTGCATAATGCTTGCTGGAATCTTATAGGACATAAGAGAAATCAGCCTTTTAAATACCATCATTATCCAGTGCTTTAGCAAGATAGACTGCTAAAAATTTTCTTCACTCATTTCCTGGAGGAACAGAGAAATGGAAGCACTTGCGAAACACCAGGGCAAAGCTTAGAAATCTTGCTTTATGACAATAAAAATACTCTTGCCCTTTGTGGTCTAGCCCTTATTGACAGGATTGCAAAAGTGACCCAGTTACCCCTGCTCAGCTGTGACTGGGTAGCCATTTACACCTGGGCATGGCCAGCAGAGACCCAGATCTACAAAGTGGTTTCACCTGGTGGGGTGGGATAGGTTTAAAGGGGAGTTTTGAAGAAAGCAGCTTTGGAGAGGAAGCTGTTGAGATGTAGGAGTGGGGTATAGATTGATAAACCAGTGAAGAAAATTAAATAATATGCTGATGAAGAGTTTCAGGAGGTGGCTTAAACCAGTACAAGGTCAGTGTTGTGTTTCTTTCCTTCTGAGTGAGGCTATCTTGTGGGAACGGTGGTGGTTTTCAGAAGTAAAAAGCCCCAGGTGACAGCAGCCACTGGCTGGGAAGTGTTTTAAGTCTCTTAGTGCAATTCTGTGATAACGTGCAGCATCTTGGAAATGCCCTGTTATCCTGGGATGATTTGGCCCTGAAGTTGGTAAGATGGCAGAAATGGCAGACTTTTTGGTCAAAAAGTGCTGTGGGGTGGTGTTTGGGGTGTCCTTCAATAGCTGGTTATTTATTCAGAGTCTCTGATTTTTCTGGAAAATTAAATCTGACTTGGGTCTGGAGGCACATTATTAAGTGTGTGCAGCTGCTGCAAAGTGTTGGTCTCTGAATAATAAGATATAGTAACAGTGTGGCTTTGGAGGGATCTGTCAGGGAAATAGAGTTCATGTAAGTATGTCTGTCTTATTAACACATCCTGCATGTGCTGCAACTTTTAATGGGATATATGTGAAAACCAGTCAAGATGGTTATATAATAACTTGAGATAAAGACATTCTGGTGCTCAGAAAGCAATGGGGAAAGCTGTTAACTTCTATGTTCTTGTCTTCAGCCTCAAATATGTTACTGGCTTTAATTTGCAAAAGAATAAAAGGCCAAAAGAATTCTAGAGCTTTAAAAGCCTTTTTTTTTCAGGGGAAGGAAAGGAAATTGGACACTTCTATGGGGTGTAAGGGAAAGTAGTTTTGAAGTTAAGTAATTTGGAAATGGTGGCCACTATTAAATGATATGTATGAGACTGTGCTGAATCTGCAAAGAGGTCTGGGGACAGACAGTTCCCTCAAGTGCGGAAGCCAAAGCAGAGCTGACCTCAGTGGTGACTGACCAAAACTTGCTCTGCAGGCACGGCTGACACCTGGAGGTGGGAGCCTGAACACAGTGTAGGGGGGGAGCTGAGGTGACCAAAATGTGTTAGTGTTCTGTGTTTGCTTTTTTTTGTTGTAAATGTAAGTCAAAGCACGAGTGAATCATCTTTATCTCTGCCCACTTTTTGCCCTTGCTGTTCTGAATTTTGAGAACAGTGCCACTGTATCAGCTCTCAAGGAATAATGAACAATCTCAGTAACATACATGTTTCAAGGCACAAATTGATCTGTCCTGGTGCTGTAGCTTTGTGCACTCACTGGAAGATTACGTTTTTTAATCATAAATTTGCAGCTGGAGTTTGAGCGTAAATGAATCCCTGCAGGAACGAAAGAGGCTAGATGCTCATCTGGGTCTGCCCTGCCCTCCATTTTTTCTTCTCTTATTTTATCTCAAAGAAATTCAACTGAAAACCACCCAAAAAAAGAAAAAACACACCAAACCAAATTCCCTACCTTTTCTCCAGGGCTACTACATTAGTAAGGTGATACATACCAATGCCTTGCTGAGGATGTTGAGGTGGGGATGAGGCGTTTGCATATTTTCTAGAATGTTGCAAAATTACTAGCTGATCACTGCGTTTGAACTGAATGGTACATCTGTAGATACTGGCAGTGACTTTGTGATGACTACAAAACAGGGAGTTCATAAGCTCTGACCAAAGCTTTGTTCTAGAAACCTGTGCTTAAGGCTAACATGAGGCACTTTCCCTCTTTGTGCTACAGGGTTTGTAAATTTATATTTTACCAAATACAGGAAAATCCTATTTCTTTTTGACAGCATACTATGTATGTGGCATTCTGACTGTACCTCATTTTTGTCTGCTGCAGAGATTTTTGTGTTCCTTTTATGAAACGTTTAAATAATAAAATACATTTTTAATATTTAAATTGTTCAAGCCGCTTTTCTTAGTTACTTGCGGGCTGGGACTTTTTTAATGTTTTGAACAAGTTGGACAAACAGCAGGTATTTCTTTGCCCATGTGTGTACTTTTTCTTTTTTCTTTTTTTTTTTTTTTTTAAAAATCAGTTTTTTGGAGATTGAAGTGCAAGTACCACAGCCCAAAGAGGCTTCATATGTGTAGTGCTACAAACAAAAACAGCAGGAGCACAGACTTGCGGAGTTTATGCCACTGAATAAGATGGGTGTCAAAAATAATGAGGCAAGCTAAGAAGATATTTTGTTTGCTGCCCCAAGAGAAAGGTGAAATTATGCCTATTATTAGCAAAAGGAACTGAGAGGGGAAATGAAGTGAATTGTGGAAACTTCAGATGTAATAAAAGTCAGTAAGGCAATAAGTGAGTTGCAGCAGTAGAGACAGAAGTAGCACACAATTTTTGCGGTATTTATTAGTAAAAGGGAAGTCATAAAGATTAAAAGATAAATTACTAGTTTGGGAAGAAAGGAGTATCTGATTTTGTTTGTTGCAGTAGAAACTCATTGAATAATGAAGAAAAGTCATGTCCACGAAAGAAGTTGCTTGAGTGCTGTGGTGTTTGGTTTTGTTGTTGTTTTCCCCTTATTCTTTCAGTTGAAATGTCAGAGTGTAATTAGGTTAGGTTTTTTTCTGAGAAGTCAGAATAATGGCTGAGTTATGTAGTTGTTGGTGCACTTGGAACCTAAACTAAGTGCTTGTCAGGAACAGTCCTTGCCAGCTAGTTTGCCAGTTGAAGATAGTCATGTTGTGGTGAACATGCAGAAAAATATCTCCCTGGCTTCTAAAGCTGTTTAATTAGGTAAATGTAAAATCAGGTAGCTACTAATAATCCTTCCCTCCCTTTATTTTTCACCTAGATCTTTGTTATGCTAGCTGTAATTCCTTTAGCTTCAGTAGGATTGCTCATTGATTGGTGCCCCAAAGTAAGATGTTTCTGAAGGACCATGTGTGAAGTTTGGAGGAGGAGGTATGTGTAGAGTTTCCAGTAATACAGATCAATGCCTGGGTCATAGATGCGCCGTTACTGGATCTTATAGTATTTTATTCATGTCTTTTAATTCTTGCAGCTACATTTTGGCCCCAAAGCATGCAGACAAGCTAGTTGATGGAAAGTTATATGTGATGGCATTGAACCATGGTTCATTACACAGTGGCTGAAAAGAATTCAAACTATAAAGTCAGAACAAGAACTTTCACCTTTAGTTGGGAAGTTTAAAGAACTCATTTTATTCTTCTGTAGAAGGTGGGCAGGGAAATATCAGGAAATGTTTTGAAAGGAGTAGAACTGTGGTGTTTACTGTGTCCAACACAACTGCTCACTTAAAAGGTTCAGAAACAATAAATACTTTAAACAATTTGCAGACCTTTTAATACTTGCTTGTCAAGAGAGACCGTTGGGTACTCTGTTTATCTGTTTGGTTTTGTTTTGTTTTTCTTCTTGCTAGACCAGAATGCTTATTCTAGTAAAAAAGTCTGTTTCTTCATGTGAGTTCGTCCAGGATGCATGGGGCAAGAAAATCACAAGCTAATCTTCTAAACTAATAGATATCATGTGGTACAGCACCTTCTTCATGCTACAGTGGAGGATGTGTGCTTGTTTTTTTTTTTTTTAATTTTAGACCTGGTCACAGTATAACTTGCATTTATTACTTCTGTATTGAGTCATTGTACTAAGCCAGGTCCTTAGCAGAGGGAATTGTTGAGTATATCTTATTGGTGTTTCACGTATTTAATTTCCTTCAGTCTCAAAGTCCATTGATGGGATAAGATATACTATAGTAAAGCCTTGCTCCATTTGTGATTTACTGAGAATATTCTATTCTAAGAAAACTTAAGGACGACCATCAAAAGATCTACAAAGAATATAATCAGGTGCTTCTTTGTCTGAGAAAGTGTAAGATGGGATCAAAACCCATCTTGCTGATATGGAATTATCTCACAAAATGAAAGGAGATGCAAAGAGGGAAATCAATTGTGAAATTCTCAAAGCACAATGCACTATAATTCTAAACTGTCATAGTTAGTATCCTGATGCCATGGTGTAAGATACTCTGGAAATAATGAGGGTGGAAAAAAAATATTAAGTCAATTTTATTGGTCTTCATTTTTAAGCATTTTAAATCATAGTAGCTGACTCTCAGTAGATTTTTATGTTCCTTAAATTATACCAAGTGAGTCTTTATTACAAAGCATTTGAACGTGTATCACTTTTGTAACATTTCTTTTCCTTGATGAAACATGGTTATCACTGTATCTTTGTATTATGCTGTTGTCTTTTAGCAGGACAGTGCCTCAAGAGCAAATGCAAAATTTTAATATGCTTCAAAAAATAGCTACTGTCTCCCTCTACTATGGAGGAGAAATCACTCCTTTTTAGTGTATTGAGCTATCTTTGGGCTGTCTTAGAAACTGTTACAGGTGTTATCTTATTGTATTTCAAAGTTATTACTTTTAAAGTGTTTTTTTGAAGCAGTTTGAGTTTTAGCCTGAATTGGTGACAGTCACCACAGTTAAAAGGTTTCGGTCTGTAGTTTGGAGTGTGTTGTGGTGTTGTGGGTTTTTTGTGTGGTGTTTTGTTTTTTTTTTTCTTTCCTCAAATATAGAGAAAAGAGAAGTTATTTTTCTGTTTATTTGTATAAATGAAATGCATTATAGTAATTAGGGAATTGCCAGTGAGGGGAAAAAATTTGGTTTCCTAATATGTCAATAACAACTTCTGCCAGTATTACGCAAGTGGGTTGTGTATCTTTAAAAAAATGAAATTAAACCTTTTTGAAAACACTTCTTTCTTGGTCATACACCAGCACTGAGAAAACAACTTCTGCCAAACTTTAAAGATTCCAGTATCCTGTTTGTCATTAAGTCTTCTGTGTTATTGTGTGCATACTTCAACTAGAACTAAGCTTCTCCTAAACAGGATGTTTTATTAGGGAGTTGCCTGTGCATCTTCTCCACTTTGCAGTCCTGGGTGATGTCTCTTGGCAGTTTCCTTCCCAAAGGCTTGGGTACTTGTGGAGAGGAAATTGTTCTGCTAGTCTGGAGCTTTTAGGACTGGAGGGATAAAGCGGTTTCCTATTTCTATTTGCTCCTTATGCCCTCTGCTTGCCAAAGGAGGCTGAGGTGCTCCAGAAGCCAGGAGTCAAGTGGTGGAGGAAAGCTTAGATTATCAGTGTTACTGGTTACTTGTGGCAGAGTTGAGTGCATGCAAGTGTCAAGGGTGAAAAGTGTGTTTGAGGGGAAAACACAAGGACTGGTTCTTTCAATTCTGTTTTCTGTTTGTATATTTTTAACAGAAAACATGTGATCTCTGAATTATATAGTAGAAAATATGCTGTGTTGGATGTTTGTATTCTTACATTGAATGTAACAATAGTGGTTGTGCTTCTGTAGTACAGTTGCTCAATATTTGCACAAGAAGTCAAGCATGTTTCCAAGGAACTTAGCTTTTCTCTTCAATAGTAACCAGCTGCTGATGCAAATAAAAAATGGAGTCTGCATGAATGTTTATAATTCCTGACAGCTGCAGGCACCCACATTCCACATTTGTTCATTCCTGGACTGTTTAACTACATTATGGCCTGTTCATTTAGTCTTAAATCATGCAAAATGGCCATCAAGTTTGTTTGGAGTTGTGTAAAGTGCAATACGGTGTGCCTAGGGAAGCTGAGAAAGGTCTTCAGTGTGAGTCAACTCAAGAACATCTCTCTTGATGTCTCTAAACACCAGAAAGAACATTGATTGGAAGTAGGACTTCATTAATGGAAGATGGACAGCTTGCACTACATATACCATAACCCAGATGCACTTGGGGAGTTTGTAGGAGTTTTTAGTGGGAGGTTGCCTAGCTGGGATGAGGCTAGTTGCTCAGCAACTTTGTGGTCCTGGGGTGGGTAAGCTGGTGGCTTTCTACCTCCAGTTCCCTGTAGAGACCTGTCTTTGATCTGGCTCATTGTTTTCAGATTTACCTTCCAAAACAAACCATTTAGACTGGCATGGGAAAAAAAATCACAGCAAACCTACTGGGTTTGTGTGGCATATCTGTGGATATCGCCTTGGAAAGCTCTGTATTCCTTGGGAAGGAAGGGCAGAATGGTTGAAAAGCCTCTCTTGAATTTAATCTGTGTTTGACTGTAAAGAATTGGTTTTTCCTCTTACTACTTCTAGTTTTAGATATATTAGAGCTATAAAATTAAAAGGATATAAGGAAGCTTTTATCAGTGTATTTTTTTAATAATTAAAAAAAAACAAACCCAAACCTTCAAAATTTCCATATTTCATCTGATAGTTAAGATGGGAAGGAATTATCAGTCATTCCTTCTATGTATTTTTGGGGATAGGCTTTTTTATTTTTGCCCTTCTTAATGATATTTTTAATTTTGTTTCAGATGAAACAGGATATATCGTAAGCCCTACTAAAATAAGCTTCTACCATGAAAAGAGGTTTGTCATGTAGTAATCTGAAAACGCAGAGAGGAGGGAAGGATTTTGAGGACTTGGCTACTTAACCTTCCTGTGATTAAACAGACATTTATTTACTCATAAATACCAGTGAGGAGCAGTTGGTGTGTTTGTTTGTTTGTTTTAATATAAAATAAAATGTCCTGTTGATGCCATTTGCAAGTGAGGGACTTGCTGAAGGGGACACCGGGTTGAAGGTTGAACATATGGGTTATGTAGAAGGGAAGCATCAGCAAAAACTGTCAAGGCTTGCAGCCTTGCTTGTCTTTTCTTAATGGTCAGGGCTGAAAGGACTGTGTTCTGCATGCATGGCTCTTCTGGGAGCTCTTGGCAAGGTTTGTGTGGTGTTGGTGTTTGTTTTGGTTTTTTTCTTTCCCTGAAACCAAAGATTATATTTGAAAAAAACCTCATACTTTATCTGTACCTCCAGCATCCAGGTTTTTCTAAAAAGCAAGGCAGCTTTGATCTGAACCTCAGGAAAGCCTGTCTTGGTTTTTACTCAAAGTCCCCTCAGTCTATAGGAACCACAGATTGATTGTGCCAGCTTGGTCTGTTCAGTGGCAGAATGTTTTAGTGAGAACTATACCTTCAACAGCTGCTGTCTTAGCAGTAGGGTTTCATTGTGTTTCATGCTTAGACTTTGCACTGTAGGGCTCTGTACTTTGCAGGAACTGTTTGCTGGGGAGTGATATTAGCAGTAGGAAGTAAAACTGTACCTGGACCATGTGAAGTGAGTGCCTTTCATTATCATTTTGAGCCATTACCTCTGAAATGACTGTCAGGAACTGGTTTCAGACTTGTGCAGTAGTGTAGAAAGATAACAACTTTCCTGGAACTTTACATGTGGGCTGAAAAGTAAACTTTTATTTAGAAATGACTGGTCTTTATGAAGAGCTCCAGCTAATACAGTCCGTATTAGGCCAGTGATTTATGTGCTCCCGAGTTAAAATAGATACAGGAAATAACACTAGGACTGTAAATGTTGTCCTCATTGTAGAAGTACAGAAGATCAAGAGAAGAGTTGAATGGGCCCTTAGGACTTCATTTTGGGGTTCAAAAAAGAAGTTGGTGCCATAAATAGATGTACCAAGCAGCTCTGTTATTGATTCATTATTTATCTATGTCAGGCACAAGTACAAACTAGTCCAACATGTTAGCAGCTGTTGAACTGTACATAGGGTATGGATTACATTACATGCCCTACTGTTCAGTTTAAAATTAATGTGCCATAATCCTCTTTAAAACATTGTATGTGATACTTCATTGTGGTTATTATACTGTTCTCATTAAGGCAAATTGTATTACTGAGTTACATTTAATAATGCAGTGCACTGTAACAATTGCATATATTTCAATTGGAAATAAGATTATGCCTGTAGGAAAACTTAGCATTTTGTTTCAGTCTATATAAGAAGTTAAAGTAAAATTTCATAGGGGCAAGGCTTGTGTGGCTTTTTTGTTTCTTTTTAATAGCTGTGGATTAGCTGATGTTTTTATCCTTTTCACACATCTTTGCCACCTCATTCACAGTCTTTCAGCTTTGAGACTGAACATCTAAGTGAAAGTGGAAATAACATTGTCAGGACAAGCTCTGCAAGGGGAAAATTAGTACTGTTCTGAGTACTTTTTATTGCTTTCTCTAAGTATACAGAGAAATTCGTTTTCACTGGAGCCAATCTCTCTTCTTCTAGCTTTCGATTTACCATAGCCCTAGAAATTTAAATTTAGTGGGTCATATTCTTATCTTAGAGGAACTTCAGGCTTCTTTTTGCTGAGGAAGTGGCTTGATAATGCAGTTGTCGTCATTCCCCCTCCTGAGTATCACCTGGGATTTGATTAAGAACAATTTTCCTCATTGATGCTGTCATCAAATGTCGCTGTGTAAAACGTCAGGCAGGTTCAGTTCTGGTATTGCTACTGTTTTCAGTGTTCATCCTCAGCCCAGCACTGCTGTGCGTTTCAATGTGAATCTGCCACAAAACCCCGTATGTGAATTGTCTATAGAGTTTGTATGTCTGCATGTTATACATGAACAATAACAGCTGCATAAAATAGAATGCAGATACATGCTTATGGGTTCAGGTGCTTTCGTTTTTTTTCTGCTATTATGGAAGTGCCTTTGTTCTATAGAATAGCATAATAAAAGCTGAAATTAATTCTAGTTATGGAGACTGGAGCAAAGTGTGGGGGGGCTTGCATTACAGTTGAGATGCAAGTGAATAGTAGCTGCTTTTAAATATGTGTTCTTGCTACAGATGTGTTGGCAGTCCTGCTAGCATTCAAATTACAGACCTGTGAGATAGGTGTTCAATACTGTAAGTGAATTGAAGTTGTATTCATAAATCCCTTGTGTTAAAAAAAAAAAGCATTCAGTGGTAATTACAAGAATGAAAAAGAATAACTATCTACTTTATCTCTATATACTTTGTGCAACTGTGCCTACATAATGAATATATTTATACCCAAGAACTATTTGAGGTGAAGGTCAAATCCTCTGTATTTGTCTAATGTTGTAGGTTAAGGAAAATCCAGTTACCTGTGTGTCTTCTCTCCTTTTCACAACAAGACACTTCCTTGACTAAGGCAGACTTAATTATTTCACCAAATGTTTCCTACTTCTAATATATTGAGAATATGATGTTCTTTAGGATGATGTATAACTCTCACGGGGCCATAATGCTCTAAGGGACAATGTCACCATCTCAATATAAAAGGGCGTACTTTACTTGTGCTCAGTTACACAAAAAGCCCAGGGGCAATTCTGAAAAAAAGCCAGCTGAAGGCTCTGACCAGTACTTCTGCTGTGTTTAATAAGAAGTGTATTTATGCGGAAAAATTAACAAGCTCATCTGGAAAGAAAAGGGCTCTTGATATAATCTCAAATCCTATAACTGCAAAATAGAGGTCATGTCATTTAGTCCTTACTTATTCAATTTATACTGAAATATCTGAGTGCAAACTGAGTAGAAAATAAGACCCAGTTTTGAATTTAATCTACTGAGAGAGACAACATGGGCAAAAGAGTTGGCTTGGGTTTAAATGACACAGTCAGATTTCACCTTGGTTTTCGATCTGAAAAAGCATTCTCCATGGAAGACCGAGATTCTTTAGAAAAATGTTTTTGAAAGCAGGAAATGGCGACAGAAATTTTCCAGTGGAAAATTTCCAGACAGCTCTAGAAATGTAGAAAGCTAATCTTAACCTGCATTTACTAGTATTATACCCTTAAGGGAATTAGATACAAACAAAAAAAAACACAAACAAAAACAAACAAACAAACAAAAAACCCACCACCACCAACAAAAAAACCCCCCACACTGTGGTTTTTATCAATTTGAAGTGTTGTACTGAATGATGTGTTTGCAATAACCTCTAGTATCTCATTCATAGTTCAGGACTTGTCCTTGCTTGCTTGCTGAACATTAAATAAAAAATAAATCCTTCCTAAATATGTCATGTCAGTCTTTTGGCTGAAATAATTGGCATGAGGATGGAAATATGTCAGGCTTCATTCCCAGCAACACAGCTTGTCTTTGAAGGAGAGGTGGAAAAATAATGATACTTTGTATGTGATCCTCACTGTTATTAGTAACAATGTCATTAGTCTTTGAAATTTGTTAAAGACATATATTCAGAAGAAATAACTATACACTTGACTGTACACTCTTGGTCATTTTCAGCTTCATCCAGCTTGGATGATTCAAAGTTCTGGTTGAAATTGGAAATAAAATACAATATAATTATTGTACAATAACATGGCAGAATGTTTTCCTTCTATAATGTGAGCTGAGACCAGAAGCTACAGATATCTAATTTGTTTATCTCTGCATAATTTATCATTTAACAGAAGAAATTAAAAGCCTCAAGTCATATTTCTCATTGCAGAGGTGAACTGCAATCTGGAAGAAAGTGCAACCATGTTTATGATGAATGTGATAAATATTTATTAGTCTTCACTTACAAGCCTGATACTGATATAAAGTAATCTTTTAAAGCTAGCACAGAATTTTACTAATATGAAAAATATAAAATTGATTGATTTTCAGGTGTTCTTGTGCTTATAATACCTGCTTAAATAATAAAATTGTTCTTAAACACCACTTTCTTTGTACCTTGCGAGTGAGTGACAATAGAAGTTAAGATACTATTTTGAATCTGGTAATCAAAGACTAACTAAGCAAAGGAGAAGATTTTGCGTCCTAATTTGTCTGAAGGCAGCGGTGCTCCAATTTCCTTTCACTAACACCCTCTTAAAAATCTTAATGGCTTTTGGAGGATTAAGAGAACTTTACTGCATCTTTGATAAATTTGCCCTATAGTTTTCAACAGCTGGTACTTTACCTCAGACTGTGCTCATCATTCCTCCCTCCAGACATGCATGCTATAGAATATTCATTTTAAGATCCTTATCCAGGTCAGGTGAATCATGGTAGAGAAATGAAAATGTAATCTTTTTATTGTTGTTGTTCGTAACATGATTTTTAGAGAACATGTGCCTTGATCTGTTACACTGAACATTTTCTGCTGCAATTAACTTCTTGTATCCAAAGCTATCTTTAAAAATAAAGCAATCAAGAACAGTAATATTATCCTGTTATTTCTCTTATTCAATCTATGCCTTTAAATGCATTAAAAACTTAATGCCTTGTACACAAGAGACTGAAAATAGAGGTAAATCAGAGGTGACACTGGTCAGTATCCCACCTTCACCCTGGGAAGGCCCCAGGTAGTTAATTAAGCCATCTCTCTGGTTACTTTGCCCAACAGTTGGATGGGAGCAACTCCAGGGTGGTGAAGACACTTGTGATGATGATGAAGTGTGATGAAGATGAAGTGTTCTCAGGACTGAGCCCTTAAAACCTGGATCTTGCTGTAACTAACACTGGTACTCACAAGCAAAAGTTTATATAATATGATGTTACTTCAGATTTGTACAGTGAACTGGTGACAGCATTGGAGGCTGGTCAGTGGAGAGTGAGAGGGTGAGAACAGAAACTACCTATTCATGCTCTGAATTGAGGAAACCCCTTGCTGACCAGCAGATACATGAAGATCAGCCCGCTCAAACAAACCTCTGTGCTTGCTCAGGTTGGTGCTAAGCCTCTTTCTGCTGAGAGCAGGCATATTTGTGTAAGCTTTAACCCTTCCGTGTAGCAGTACCTGTTAGAAACTGCCTTGCTACTTTTCCAGCCAACTATAAGATCTCCTGGGCAAAGGTGGGGGTTGAAACTGCCTGTTTCTTCTATTTTCTACTGTACATGTTACATATTTTCCAATATCAACAAAGACAAGTGGTTCTGTAGAAAAAAAAACTGAGGATGATGACCCTTTGTATCATTCACCCTACAGAATTTATTACACAGGTTTTATGTCCTGTGTGCTGAGTGACGCAGGAGCTCCACTGTAGCCAGTGATCCTAGGGCTTTGTCATGAATGACTTCAGATTTAAGAGGGTCCAACCAGCATTTCACAAACATCGTTCATTCTGGCACTTCTGGGACTTTGGGGCCTTTTGTTTATTTAAAAAAATGCACTAACTGTTGATTATAACACCTTTAAATAGCTCTAAATGTGTTCCCGAATTTACTTACTTCTCTATAGCAATGAATCGCTTGAAAGTGCTCTCCAGTGAAATAGCTCACTGCTTGTAGTCCATGTGTGCTTTGATTGCTATCATTATCTGTGTGAAGCGCCACTTCGCCACTCAGTGTTCACTACAGCAACATTCACTGCTGTGTTGACTGTGATTAAGCACATTTAATTCCAGCTCGGACCTAATAGAGCTTTTGTTTCATGCAAGGAACTCTCTTTAAAAGATAGCAAATAAGGTAGCTACCTCAGTGTGCAAATCTAAATCAGCTGCTGTATTGCTGGGTTTTTTTTTCCGCTCCCTCCCGTAACTCCTTGTTTAGATTTAGCTTAAGCTAGAACAAGCTTTACAATGGCAGAAATCCCTGTTACTTTTAAGCAGAAGTGTGTGTGGTGGTGAATACATTTTAAGCTCAATAGAGTTACAGAGAGGACACAATTTCCTGCATGTGATAGCTTTCAGTACTACCAAGAGACAGTTTCTTTTTTTATAGGTAATATCTGGTGGGCAGAAGTAAATCAGCAAAGGCAGCCTCCATTATGACAAGCTGATTGCCAAGGTAGGCAGGTGAATTTGATGAAGATGGAGGTTTCTATCTGTTACTTCATGGTGAATAAGCACTTTCAGTGAGGAAATTGGGTTCCCTGTTCTCTTACTTAGCATCTGAATAAATTAAAGCAGTGCACAAGCAAAAGCCACACTGGACTTCACCCCAGAGATATATTGGGACCAAGAGGTGTTACTCTGTACTGTAAGAAGAGACATTCCCAAAAAAGACATTGTGCACAGCCCTGTAGAGGAATTTTCTGACGTAAATGTAGTCTCTTCAATATGTAACATAGTAAAAGTGCTGCTTCTGCTGAGGTTATCACCCAGCCATATGACTTCAAGAATAAAGGCTTTCAGAAAAATGTTAACCAGGGTAACTGCCCTTTGAAACATCTGTTTCTAAAGATGGGTAAAAATAGCAGTGGAAGAAAGTAGTGAAGCTAAAGAAAAGCATTTTATCTTATGCTCTTAGGGGTGTTTTTCTTCCCCACCCCCCATTTTGGATTATACTGAATCTTTTTCCATCACATTTCAACTTAAAATTAAATATTGCCAGGGTGATAAGTCTGACCTCCTAATGAAAGAAGGCTTAGTAAAGATGTGGATTTTGATAGGTTTAGTTGTAGGGCAATGAAGGCTAAAAGCCCACTTTTTGAGGCCTCTTATGAGAGCAAGCCAGAAAGGGTGATTATAACCAGTAGAGCTTGCAGTCAAAGCTCACCTTGTCATGGTGTGCTCAGTAGTAAGACTGAAGATAAGACATGTGTTGCTGAGTGATCAAGTTGTGTTAGCACATGCTAGTTACTAATGCTTGGCTTTTTGTAGAACTTTTGTCTAGTGAGCTTGTCCTTGAACATGAATCACATCCTTCACTATGACATGCTCACTCAGCCTCAAGGAATTGAAAGAAGTTTGAATGATGGAAAAGAGGTGTATTTTTTTCTCAAGAGCTGTATTCATTGGAACTTCAACACCTTCATGGTGTCCTAATAGTAGCTACTGTATAGTTTCTATTTCTAGCATTGCTTGAAACACGCTTGGGATGAACCTGAATTATCTGTGTTTTGTTCACGTTGCCTGAGGCACCACTTTCCTTGGGCCTAACGAAACGTAAATATCAATAAAATTGGACTTGACATCTCCTCTACAATTATTACCAATTTTTCCCATCATACTGTAAGTATGATGTGATCTGTGTAGGCAGGGCTGTGCTGTGTTTTACTATGTGTTATGCATCATCCCTGTAGGAACTGATAATCACAATGAAGTAGCAATTAGGGATGTCTGGTTTTGAGGCACTGTCACAAAGCAGATGAAAATGGGTCTTATTTGCCTCCAATTGAGGTTTATTTTAGGATGATTTCTACATGGGGAAAACATTTTCTTTAGTCAAATGGTATCTGTTTTTAATGAATGGGCTAACCATATACCTATGCTCAGGAAGATACAGGAACTTAAGACTCTCCTGCCTTTTCCCCTAAGATCTATTTGCTCTCTCTAGCACTTAGAGGGTTTCCAATTGGTCTTTTTCAGTCCTAAACGTGTGGGGAAATCAGTGTGATAAAAATCAGAGAGAGATCTTACGGAAGAGGAAAGTCATATTTATTTAGAAAGTGTTTAAGCAAGCTGATTTTTAAGTGTTCATACTCTGCACTCTCACATCTGTGTACTTGCAGGCACCAAGATGAGTGCATTCAAGTGGACTGGTTGCAGAGAATAAGGGACACTAGCTGACAGTTCCTCATCTTTGTGAAGTACCTTCTGGTAACGGTGACAAACCAGTTTCTGGAGAGGTCCTTTAAGGTATTTGGGAGTCATGTGCTCTTGCATGGGTGGTCCTTCATCTCGGGACCTTGCTGACTACAGTTTCGTCTGGGTTGTTGCCTATTGTCTTTTTTTTTTTTCCACTTCCATTTTGAATATGGAGGAGATCTGCCCTCCTTTGGTTAACAATAAAAGGATGGGTATACATTACACGCTGCAGCCTTCTTGCCATCCTCCTGCTGGGATGATACAGAGTCTTTTGCTGATGAGCCATCATGCTGTGGTCTCATCAGAGTGTGGATTTTGTGGTTGTGCTATAAGCAGAATACTCTTCTGTGTTCCTACTAGAACCATAGTCCTGGCAATGTAGTCCTTCATTATCAATGTGGGATTCTTTTCTTTCCCTTTATGCTCCTTTCTGATGATTCATACACATATGCATTCATACTTCATACACACTGACCTCTAGATAATATTCGTTACAAAACTACATGGTCACTGGATAGAATGCTTGGTAGGTGTATCCTTTGCTTAAGTTATATATAGGTAACCTCCTACTACAAACTACCTTCTGAAAAGAACTTTTTTTTTATTTTCTCCTTTCAAGCACCCAGAATGTCTGGACACTTAGAATAAATCCAACCAACCAAAAATAAAATCCATATGCACATTGTCCAAGCACACATGTAGTAAGTTATTGCTTCTGAAAATCCTTTTTAGAAGTGCTATTGGTAGCATAAAAATCATTAAATTCAGTATGCAACGTGAAAATACAAACTGATAAAGCACAACCAGTTACTTTCTTCCCTGTGCTAAGCTCTGTTAAACTACGTTGGTCCAAAGGGGGGACATTACGATAAAATTATCCTTGAGGGTTTTTTGCTAGCAATACAGTAATGTGTAGAATTGTGGCTGTGACTGTATAGGCATGAGTCTTCTAGGATGGGGGTATATTTTCTGTCTTAATTTACCCTCTGTAACATCTTGACCACTCCATTGGGTTGGTTGGTTTGTTTGTTTTCTCCAGGAACAATTTTTGCAATATTTCTTGTGGCATTTGTCTTTAACACCAATAGCCAAAATAGCAGACCAATTCAAACTAACAGAAGGATTCTTGGCAGGGGCAAAGTAGGGTGGTGAAAATAGGTACTGTGATGTTGTTAAACCTCTAATCAGAGGCAGAAACTGGTGTGGCTTCTATTGACAGTTTTACAGGGCTTGTATAACACTTGAGGCTATGTGCAATTTGCTGGGAGTTATGGATGACTTATTTTTGTGCTACAAAATCACAGAATGTTAGGGATTGGAAGGGACCTCGAAAGATCATCTAGTCCAATCCCCCTGCCAAAGCAGGACACCTAGGTGAGGTTACACAGGAAGGCGTCCAGGCGGGTTTTGAATGTCTCCAGAGAAGGAGACTCCACAACCTCCCTGGGCAGCCTGTTCCAGTGTTCCGTCACCCTCACTGAGAAGAAGTTTCTTCTCAAATTTAAGCGGAACCTCTTGTGTTCCAGCTTGAACCCATTACCCCTTGTCCTATCATTGTTTGCCACCGAGAAGAGCCTGGCTCCATCCTCGTGACACTCACCCTTTACATATTTATAAACACTAATAAGGTCACCCCTCAGTCTCCTCTTCTCCAAACTAAAGAGACCCAGCTCCCTCAGCCTTTCCTCATAAGGGAGATGCTCCACACCCTTCATCATCTTAGTTGCCCTACGCTGGACTCTCTCCAGCAGTTCCCTGTCCTTCTTGAACTGAGGGGCCCAGAACTGGACACAATATTCCAGATGTGGTCTCACCAGGGCAGAGTAGAGGGGAAGGAGGACCTCTCTCGATCTAAAATAGTTGCATTTGTATGTTTTTGAGTTCAAAAATTTAGAATTAGGTACATGGAAAGAAAACACTATGATGAAGAATTGCATTTTGGAGAATATGAAATAAAATGAAGAATGTGTCTAACTAGTAATTAGTTCCTGGCCTGTGCTTTTTTACCTTTTTCTTTTAAAGTCATTTCAACTCTCTGTGAAGGGTACTAAAAGTAAGAAATTGCTACCTTCTCCTACATCTTGCTATTTCAGTGTGTAGAAGCATCACATCTCTATTTTAAACAGTCAAGAAGGAAGAAATAAGAAATATTAATGACACAAAGTATTTGTTTCTTATGTTTGTAGTGTCTGGTTTTATCAGGTGAATAGGTGTTTGCAACTTGATGACATTGACTCAAGGGGTAAACCAGACTTTTCAGTTGTTTGAAATATTCTAAATGTGATTTCTTTCTTGTTTCTGTTGCTGTGTCAGTTTTGTTTGGTTTCGTTTGTTTGTTTTCCTTTCAGTTGCTTAACAACTTAAGTTCTCAGTAGACTCACATTTTAGTCTCTTTCTGATTTGGTTTCTTTATTTCCTTTCTCAGTTATATTCCTCACAGAAAAGTGAGGTGTGAATTTGGAGGAAAAAGTACTTCTCAAGAAAAGCAGATGATCTATGCACTTCACACTGGGAAAGAACATTTTTTTTTAATTTTTTCTTAAGTGAAAGAGGTTTTTTTAACACCTTTTTTGGGAGTGGGAAAATAATCTAGACATTGTTGCATTTCTGGTGCGGTTATCCGACCATTTTGTTGGCCATAAAATTCTGCATATTGCAGTCTTTTCCATAGAGTACTGAGACACCATCGCTTAACTTTCACTCCTCACTGGGCTCCACATGTGCAGTTGTCTGATCTGTTCTATGCCCTGTGGAAGCACTTCTGAAGGAAGCAAGTTGCCTTGTGGAAGGCTGTTTCTCTGTGTGACTAACACTTCACTGCTCTTTCTCTGGTCTGTGAGACTTGGAGAGAAGCAATGCTCTGTGGGTTAATTGATAATGCTCTGAAAAAGTACTACCCTGGTGTGTTGCAGTCAAAATAGAGAGTCTCAGACCTTGGAAAGTTGGACTCAAGTCAGAGGTCATTAATCTTTTCAAAACAAAAACAAACCAACCTTCAGCTGGAATCCATTTTTTCATTGTGTTCTTCTCTTTCCTTGCCTTTTTATTGATGATGGTGGATGGCCACGCGTGGTTCTAGACCTCCTCCTTCCAGAGCTGCATGATGTTCAGGAACCAAGCCTCGCTGGCTTGGGTAGAGAGAACTGACTTGGCTTACTAATGTTTTAAGCTTTATGTGGCATTAGCACAAAGGTTTTCTGTTTCTGTTTTTTTTTTCTTCGCTCCCTAAAAGAGCAACCACGTATAATATCAGCTTAATTTTAATATTAAAAATCCTTAACTTAATCCATCTCTTCATGTCCCCTTTTCCTGGTGGTTTATCAGCAGTAGTCCTGAGTCCACAATGCAACATAGGAGAGTCAGTGTTTGGAGATCTTGACAGATATGGATTATATCAGAGGTGTAATGAGGTTCATAGGGATGTGCATTTGCTCTTCCCATGAAAAATGTAAAGGGCCTGTATGTTTTTGTGTTGTTGTTTTTTTGGGTTTTTTTGTTTTGGTGTTTTTTTTTTTTCCTTGTCATCTTATCAGCACAGCTTTACTTTTGTTCATTTACATAGCAAAGCCATTCATGGGGCTTGGAAGGATCTTTAAATAACACCTTTGTTAGGGTTCTTATGCAGGAAAAGTGCAGGAAGGAACATTTTCAGAATTGCCTTTGGGGAGCTGAATATAGTCAGTGCTGACCCTGCATATATTCAGAGATGAAAATAATGGTTGGATTACAGCAATTCACAGTGCAGGAAGGGAGCACAAGATTGCACATACAAAAAAAAAGTTCCTCATGCATTTAAAAAACATACTATCAGTTCTTTCTTGTATCTTTATTGTAATTTGCTCTTCTCTTTAAAAAAGAGCTTATACTTTTTTTAACACCCTCCCAAAAAAAAAACCCCAAACAACCAAAAAAAAACCAACCCAGACAAACACACAAACAAAAACATCCACCCAACCCCCCCCAAAATCCCAAACATCAAATAAATAAGTACAGCTTAGTTTACATGCCAAGTTGATGGAAAAGCACAAGAGTATTTGAGTGTGGTTTGTTTTTTTTTTTTTTTTAAACTAAATGTTACTGAGGTTGCATGTAAATAAAATATATATAATCTATATGGAATATATTGGGAAAGAATGAGTGATTTTTAAGACTGGAAATGAACTCAAAAGTTATAGGACTTTTCTACTTGTCCAAATTATGTATATTTTTATGGGGTATTTGTTGAGCTATGGAGTGCTGCTTTGTTAAAGGAACAAGTTAAAACCAAAACTGTTTAATAGTGGATAAAAAATAATAGAGAATATGAAAACAGGATTTGGAGACCTAGTCCCTACTTGTGTAATCAAAAGGCACTTTTCCTTACTCAAGTTTCTGCTATTAAGAGAAATGTTATGATAGTAAACATCGCCAGAAATCCTTTTGGAGTACACAAGGTGTGAAAAGCTTGATTATGAATGAGTAAGTATACTCTGGTTGGCGTGGAAGTACAGAATCTAATTTTGGACCTGTCAATTTTCACACTGCAGTTGCTTGGCTTATTAGCTGTTACTTTTCCAGTAGCTCCTAAATCCAACCTCTTCCCTATATGCTTCCAAAAATAATAAAAATTGTGCTTTTGGTAAGGGACATGGCACAAATGCTTCCTTATGGGAAGTGGGGGTGCATGCAAAACTTTGTGCCTTGTTTCTGAAAAATGTACCTTGTTTGAACACAGGTAACTCACCTTTTGACTTCTAGCCTCAGCCCATTGAAACTGAAGGTTTCCAGATGACATTATTCAGAGGGCTGGAAAACAGACTACCCGAAGTACTCTAAATTTGTTTTTGCATGCCAGATTTTCTGAAGTGCTGCCTCTGCTCCAACTCTAGCTCACAAGTCCTGGCCTTTGTGGTTTTTATGGAGAAACTATTTTTCAGAGCAGACTTTAGTTGCACCAGTTTGGATGGTCCTGTGCAGAATGAGTGGCTTGGGCATGTGGAGTACACAATGCAATCTGAGTCATAAATAAATCCGGCCATAGACTGCAAGTCTGCCTCTCTGTTGGGTCCATAAGCAGGGTTGGGTACAAGCTTGCAGACGGAAAGACCAGATGCCTCTTTGAATTGGAAAAAATAAAATGTTTTGGCTTCATAATATACAATAAGAGGCAATTTCTCCTTTGGACATGAACTCTCAGGTAGATAGGCATTTTTGAGACATATCTGACCACCTATAGTTTTGACAGGTAGAACTGATCCAATTGATGTCTCAGATGCTGTTAAAGCTTATAAAAGATTCTATTTTCAGGGCTTAATTACATGTCTGCCTTGTTTTGCTGCATTAACCAATATAAGTCAAGTTTCTAAAGGTTGCCAGTGACATGAATTACTACAAAGCTGAGTGTATGCAGTGGCAATTTGTATTAAAAAAAAAAAAAGGCTGTTTCCAAGAAATGAAAGTAAAGTGTCTTTGACTTATATGCAAATGTCATAAATTTATGGATATCTTGAAACAAAGAATCTTAAAGAACAGCTTTGGTTTTTAAACAGTAAATATGATTCAAAGTATAGAAGTTGTCCCATATTGTATATCTACTGTGTAGTGATGAAACTTTCCAGGTTGAGCCTCATGCAACTTGAGCTTCTCAGGCCAGCTATGTGAGAACACACTTTCCTCTAATATGTATTGGATTTGTTATCTGGGGAGGGGGGCAGAGAGCTGGCAGATTGGGGCAGTGGTGGGGGACTTGACACCAGATAACATGATTCTGTTGAGTGACTTGCCATATGGCTTAGTGCATCTCCACAAGGTCTTATTTGAGTCAGTAAAGCTATATGATAGCACAACTTGGGTGTTGTGATTATTCTTACAGGATTAATGTTGTAACTCTGCATTCAAAGTACTTTGCAGATACCCATATGTGTCTTGTGTGTACTGCTTGGTAGGCAGGTCTAGTGATGGGGAAAGGCAGTGCTATTTAGTACAGCTTTCCCCTGTGGATTTTCTTGACTCTACAATCTGTTAATAAAATTAAAAAGGGTATTTTCAAGCTAATTGTCATTAAATCTTTCAAATTTCAGAGAGGAGGCTCTGAGTCTTCAGCAGATGGTTGGAAATGAAATGCACATTGGGGGAAACAGAGGCTCTGCCAAATCTGGACCTTGAACAGAACTAGTCAAATAAACAGAAGTGAGACACAGCAGGGATGGTTTGGAATAGGTTTTATTATAGCCAGAAAGCCTCAGGCTCTGAATGACCTAATCAACTTAAGCTTCAGACATGTACCTAAATTAGCTTCTACTCTACCATTCTTGTAGCACGCCGTTTTGCTTCGTTCAAATACTACACTGACACGTCTGAGCTCTTTTAAAAGTGGAAGGTTATAACTTTTTTGGCTTGTCCTGTTCTCATTGTGTATGTCCTATTCAACTCTCATGATGCCTGTATTCTTAACTTTCTCCTTTAGTTCCCCTGTCCCTTCCCAGACTAATTTCTAGCAATTTTCATGCATTTGATGGTTTTCAAATGACTTGTTCTTGTGGTTCTATGAGAACAAGAAAAAGGGTAATGGGAATAGAGGTGCTTGGTGTTGGGGCACTCTGGAGGGCAGTTTTGTTCCCACTTATTCCAAAGGATTTTTATGTGACCTTGTTTAAGCCTCCTGCCTCGTTTCCATGTTTGCAATGTGGAGATAAAGTGATGTGCCTCACCGGAGAAAGAGAAGGCATGCTTTATGTTATATAAAGCACCATTCCAAAGTGGTCTCTTGCTGTGTGTATTTCCTACCCTGCACAGTCCCTACTTCAGTCAGGACTGCTGTATGTTACTGGAAAAACAAGCAAGCTTGGACTTGCTTCAGTTCATTTAACTAGGCTTGGCATGATTTCATGTGCTGCACACAGGCACTACTGTGCATAGTCCTGCTAGGACAACGGTCTGCAGAGAGTATTTGTGAATGACACAGGGCTGTGTGCTTGTTCTGAAAACACTTGCATGGACAAAGAAAAATGAAATAATGTGACTCTGATAATATTTGAACATATTTGAGCAGTGACAAAATGCTATGGGCATCCTCCAGTCAATAACTAAGTAGCATAATGTTGGTGACCAATGTTTAAAGAAAGGTTCGGTTTGAAATTCTGTATGGTAACAGCTTTTCTGTCACTGTACTGTGAATTTTGTTAGCAAACTTGCCTAGATTTACTCTAAAAAATAAGATCAAACATGGCCATGTATACCTTTCTTATTTTATATATTTTTTATTCATTAAAAATATAGTGTCATGGCCTTTGAATTGGTCTCTGCTTTATATGAATAGTCATGAACTTTCAAAATCTTTCTGTGAGAAGTAGATTACCTTTGAGAGTGAGAGAGGTTTTTGGGGGGGGGGGGGGCGGGGGGGCTTGATGTGAGTACATAAAAAGTCACTTGGATTTATGAGGAATTATTGCTCTGGAATTTAAGGGGACATGAATTAATCTGGTTGACTAGGTGCTGGTTCACATTGCCTGAGGTGGTGTTCCCAGGTTCTGGGACAATGTTATCACAGTTTTGGCATGAACCCAGTGAGTCACACAGTGATATGCAAGGGATCATGTAGTTTCCCTTTGTCTTTCTGGTTTCAAATGTCCATAGTTGGAATGATTTAGTGGGATTTTCATTCTCTTTATAATTAGTAGGCATGCGTGAGCAGATGGGTTTTATGAAGAGCCTATTGAAACTAATGGAGGGGAAAAAGAATCCCTTTGACCTAACTTGGCATTGGCTCAAGCCCATTGTGGCTGAAGCTGATGGCTTCATCAAAATCCACTTAACCTTCCATAGACTGATCAGGTCATTCTGGAGCTTCATGGGTTTGATGGGAGTAGCTTGACCACTTCCCTCCATTATTCTCTTTATTATCAGTCTAGGTGAAAGGAGCAAATTGAAAAGTAGCAAAAGCCAGTGAGATATCTTGTATGCTCTCCAACAAGATATGTCTTTCTGGTTATAGAGGATTCAGACAGTTAAAAATGAGTGTAACAAATGAGTGCAACAGAGAAATATGCCTTAAAATTAACTTTCTGATGTGTATATTTTCTGGTTTTCAAAATTTTGAAAGTCCTTGGAGTTAAAAAAACCCCACAAACAGTGCCTCCCCTACTGTTATTTAGGCATATTCCTGAATCTTTCCATATTAGAGGTGGACTCCAAAGGACAAACCTACCAAAATAAACGCATGAATTATATAGTATGCTGATTTGGAACTCATTTTTTTTTTGAGAAAATAGGAAAAGAAATCAGAAGAATACAGATGAAGAAAGTTATCTGTCCTCCTTAACTCTGCACAAAAGACAGGTGACATTTCAGATCATTGTGTCTTTGGTCTAATGCTCTGCATTATCATATAAACAAAAAAATTGAGATGTTAATATCTTAGTTTTTTTCCTCTTTCCTGAAGAATTACTTTGTCTGAAGCTTTCCCACTTCCATTCAGCTTAGGACACAGGAGATTGATTTACGTAGAGATTCTCCAAGTTACAGCCCATCAGGACACTGGAAGACCTTCCTTATTCCTGAATGGCACGTTCTATTGAAAGATAGGATGGATTTAACGAATCTACAAAGTGGACCTTGTTTTCCTGCCCTTGAGGGTTAGGGAAGAGACTTACCAGCACCAACATGAATCTGAACATGGTCCTGGGCAATTTGCTGTACAGGGGCCCTGCTTGAGCAGGAGGATTAGACAAGATGACTTCTGGGGTTCCCTCCCAATCTCAACCATTCTGTGAATCTGAGTTTCATGAGTGATTCACTTCAATGGCAAGAAAAGGAGTAAAAGCTGGTTGGTGACTCCCCCAGGTCAAAATTGAAGGGAACAGATACCTCACACCTTTTCATTGGGCTGATATAGTGAGGTAGGATGCTGCAAATAACCACTTGAGACAACTGGGCTTTGTGTTCCTTGGGGTGGAGGCCTTGGCCATGGATCTTCTGATGATATATTCCTGGTCCCTTTGATTAGTGCTAGTAGCTAATTCCACCATTGCGGAGTATGTTTTCAAAGCAATGTGCAGGGCTTTGGTGTGTGACACCATTAAATGTTAACATGTATTTTCAAACAAGGAGCCTCAAGGCTAGAGGTAACTCTTTGATCTTTAAAAAGCTTGCCACACAGGGGAGTGAGTTTGAATGTATACTTACGTATGTGAACACTTGCAGGTAATTATATTTTAGTTCCATGGCTGCAGGAATTTGCAGAAATTATTCAGATTTCAAAAGGCTCAAAATAAACATCAGTTCCTATTTATCTCAAAGGATTTAGAGGGGCATAAAATAAACCTTTAATGGCCTGAGCCACGTTTTATTAATTGCTTTGTTGAAGAGATAAAACCTGTGGGAGTTTTTATATTAAAATGGGATGTGAACCAGCAGAAATCTAAGCAGGATCTGAACTTGGTTTAAAGAGAGTAAGAAAATACACAGCTGAGCTTTCCTCAGTGTTTAAAAGATTATTACCCTAATATATACAGTTTCTTTGTTTTTAAGGAGGCATGCTTGAATTGAACCATAATTATATGTGAAAGCATTTGAGCTAGTCATTCAGTATTGAAGGAGCAGGATCTGTCTAAACAAAGTGACAGGCAATTAGGGAGCCTGAGGGAGTTGTCTGTTTGTCATATCTGAAAATCAAGTTATCAAATTATTACCCAAATTGTTCCATGTCTGACAGTTGTATCTATAAAGGCTCCTGACAGTAACTTTGCAAAGAGGGCTCTGTTCTGTATACTGTTTTTGACAGGGGGCAGTGGAACATAGATTTGTGTGTGTGGTGTGTTGTTTTGTGGGATGTGTGTGTGGTTTTTTTGTGGTTGGTTTTTTCGTTGTTGTTGTTTTGGTTTGTTTTTTGTTGTTGTTGTTTTTGTTTTGTTTTTTTTTTTAATCAGGACTTTCTTATTTTCCATGTGCGAAGTTTGTCACAATGAGGACTACTGATAAAAGGTGAACCTTATTCCTTGTTGAGTGAAAAATAGCTTTTTTTAGACAAAAGGGAGCTGACTGCTAGAGTTCTACTGGCTTTTAAACTGGTGCATTAATCAACACTTTAAATCAAAACTTCCATCTTGTTGAATTTTCCTTTTTTTTGTTGATTGAATTTTCACTGTGGTTTTTAAAATGAAGAATGCCTTGTTTATTTAATCCCATGTGAAATAAATACTGCACTGCAATCCTTAGTGTATTTTACCTCTTAATTCTGTTTTTAATGTTTGTGAACTTGTTACAGAACAAATTTTGCAAAACCCTAATGTGAATAGTCCTGCTGTATTCTGGTTGTGTTTTCTATTATTTTTCTTTTATACTGTGCTTGCCACCTTCCAGTCCTCCTGTATTCTGTGTTAAATCCAGGAGAACTACTGGTGATCTGCCTCTTTGAAAATGTCTTTGATGTAGGAAACACTAGGTGGGATAAAATTATCATGGTAATTAGCAGATATATTTCTACTAAGTCTGTATCTTTTAATATAAAACTTGATTTTGAACAGGATTGAGAAGCGAGCCACTAATCAGGCATGACAAGCATGGCCTTGACACCACCACTCTTGTTGGCTTCTAATATTTCCACAAAGGAAAAAATCTCATTCTTTGAGATTGTCAAATGTATTCCAGGGTTCATACAGGTTTTGCTGGATACTGACTTGAAAAGCATCATCAATGTAGATGAAGAAAACATGTATGCTGAATCTATTAATAACAGATAATATAAATATTACACATTTTTAATGGGTCTTTTGGGGCATATTTATGCTCGAAAGCATCTTCAGTATTGACTGAGAAGGGTAGTTTTTCTGCATGAAATAAAGTTCAGGTTTTGGTAGTCCCTGTGGGTCCTGAGTAGCTCTGCGTTTTCATCCACAGTCCTCAGCTTGTCCTCTGTACCCTCAAGCAGCTGCATAGCTCTCACCTTTGCTTGCTGTGAGAGTGAGAAATGACTTTTGCTCAAACTGCTGCTCTCCTGACCAATGATGGCAGGAAACAATACATTTGAAAACTCGATCTCAGCAAGGCTCAAATTCTGAATGGGTCAGTGACTTAACTGTCAAAGAAAAATATCTTTACCAGTTCAGTATCTAGACCACAAGCTCATCTTTCCCAAAAGCTCTAAGATTGTATTTATGGATAGGGTATCACTGGGAATTATGGCGCTGCCATCACTCTCAGGGTGTCCCCCCCATCTTCTGACTGCTTTCTGGGGAGTCCGGTGTCCTTGAATTTCCTAACATCTTCCAGTAAACTATGTAACGTTAGTCAGTGGAGAAAGTTTCTCAGAAGGTCATGAAATACCTTCCACTAACAAGAAAACACAATGACAGAGATGCTGAAGTGAATCTGAAGTAACGGACCAGAACTGTAGTGATGTGAAGATTGAGGAAGACTCTGATAATTTAGTGGCATGGATCTTGCTCGGAGTGTGGGATTGGAGCCTAATGTAGCATAAGATTGTAGCAAAGACTGTAGCATAGGGATCTCAATATTGATTCACAAAATGATTGTGGGTAGTTAGAGGAAAAAAAAATAATCAAAATTTGTGTATAGACTCTCTTGCATATTTGACAACATGTTCTAAGAGGCTTCTTTTCTCCTGTGGCACTAAAAATGCCACTGTGACTGATGAAGAGATAACATGCTACCCTAAGAAGTGCCTGGCAGAAAATTTTCATCTTTAAACTGACATCAAACTGCATTCACCTTGCTTAAGAATGGGAATTTTTAACATTTTTTCAATTTGGTTCCTTATCTAAGTCATTAACTTGCATAGAAGAGTCTTAAAAACTGGTGTTTTGGGGCTAAATAAGGCATTTTTGTTTGAGGTTACTGAGACATGAAATGATTACTTACCATCCCTTGAAATGACATTACATTTAAATGCAATGGTACATGGGCACTTAGTACTACCTTCATCTCTGTTAATCCTTGCTCACAGCCTGCAAATTGAACATTCAGCCTTATGGAATGCACTGAAATTCTCACTTATGATAGCTTTTCAGTATGCAATCCTGCATGTTACACAATGTTAAGAGATTCTCTTCCAAACAAAAAATATTTAATGAACCTCATGCTGTGTATTTTTTTTTCCCTCAATCAGTTTTATCCGTGAGTTCACCAAAGATTCAAAGGAGAAACAAAAATTGAATTCACTTGACCATGATTGATTTGAAAATTCAAGGGACAAGGTCTTGGTTATTGATGGCTTTTAAATTGCTGTTCATTGTTACCTGGGTATGCCTGTGAAATTCATCAGCATCCCACACCTCTCTGGCTTCTGCTGTTGTTTGCTTAGAGATAGCAGCTGTAAATTTAGATGTCCACAGAATAACCTTACCAATGTTATGGCATTGCCTGAAAGTCTTTGCAATGACTGCCTGCATAAATGAGCCCTTTTCCATAGGGGTCCATAGGAGAACTAGAGCAGGAAAACCTTGTTGGAGAATGAGAAAACTGAGACGTGACTCAGTTTCCCATGTGATGGAGGTTGCCCATTTTTATTGCCCTTCAGAAGTGGTGTCCGGGTTAAAAAAAGTAGAGAATGGGAATTCAGCATCACACTGACACAGATGCTCTTATGTTTTTCTCCAAGGTAGGGGGAAACTGCAGCACTGCAAAAAAACTGAGAGTATGTGAACCCCTAGTACTGTGCTGGGGAAGCAAGATGACAGAACAACTTAAAGGGTTAATTTTCCCTTAACTTTCTTTTTTCTCTCTGAGGTACCCTTACTAACACTGTGTACCTCCAGAAAGGCAGAGTAAAATAAGAGAAGTCCTCACTTAAGGGCCTGAGCTTGTATGTCTGTGGTCACAGGTGTGATGGTGATAAGCAATTGGTGTAGAGTTGCTTCACTGACTGTTATGCAGCCTGGAGAAGAGAAGGTTGAGAGAGGATCTTATCAATGCTTACAAATATCTCAAGGGTGGATGTCAAGAGGATGAGACCAGACTCTTCGGTGGTGCCCTATAATAAGATGAGGGGCAATGGGCACAGACTAAAGCACAGGAGGTTCCATCTGAATATGAGGAGAAACTACTTTGAGGGTGACAGAGCACTGGAACAGGCTGCCCAGAGTGGTTGTGGAGTCTCCTTGTGTGGTGACATTCAAAATTCACCTGGATGTTTTTCTGTGAGATCTGCTCTAGGTGTATCTGCTTTAGCAGGTGGGTTGGACTAGATGATCTCCAGAGGTCCCATCCAACCCCAACCATTCTATGATTCTGTGTTTTCCAAATTGGCTTTCGTGTTCCAGTCATCATGATAACCCATTTGCTGCTGCTGTTGTGCAGAAAGCTTTTCTTTATTTCTCTCCTGTGTGTGTTGTTTTTTTTTTTTTTTTTAATTTTTATTCTTCAATAAACCTTGTTCTCGTTGAAACAGGTATTTACATTCCCATTAAAAACAACTTGGAAAAACTGTTTCACCAGTGAATTCTTGAATGAACTTAGCACTGAGTAACATCAGCAGAAAATCTGCTTTATCCTTTCTGCATTTCAATTTTATATTGGTGAATGCCTATACTGAACTCAGTCCAGCTGCCTCTCTGTTCTTGGATTATATTTCTTATAATGTAGCCAAAAATGCCCCATGCTGACAAAATCACTTGCCTTTGTTTTCCTGCACAGAAAAGCAATTTCTGGTTATATTGCCCTGCCATGGATTTAAGGGATTTTTACACTGTTTGTCCACTGAAGTGTGTTACATGTCAAAAGGGCAAACTTCAAACAGAAAACCTCTTCCATCCTCTGGGTCAGCTTTGTAGCTTTCTGATCTCGGGGCAAAGATCAGAGAACTCTTAAATTAGCAGGATCTCACAAATGTGGGAGGAAAAGGCAAATAATCATTGTATTCTGAGTAGAAGGTAGGAAGCACCTCTGGCAACTGCTGTTACACCTACTGAGAATAAATCACAGCTTTGGACAATGATATGTTTCTGCAGGTTCGTTCATTGGAATATAAATGTTGACAAGCTGAGCCACCACATCCTTTTTATGTGATCTTTTTTCTTTTCCATATAGAAATAGTGATGATTTCAATAATCACTGAGATCTCAGACTACCATCTTGTTCAGTGGAGTTCTGTGACAGATTTGCAGACAGCTCATTCCTGTCCTGATATCAAAAGTCTATGATCTAATGAAAAGCATATAGTATAAGGTAAAGTAATGGGTACCTTCATTTTATAGGTGCAGACATGACTCACCTAAATGGCATGGGCTATGACAGAGCCAGAGTCTGAGAACTTCCATTCCTTAAACCTTAGACTATTTTTCTTTAACAGATTTTTGTTGGTAATTGGCTTTACCAGATGTTCTTCAACCCTCTTGAAACAAGTATTGATTCTCTCTATTAGTTTACTGGAGCTGCATTGATGGTTATTTGAAATTCACCTTTTTGGCTTCATAAGCCCAAGTGTAATGCGATTGTTCTCCTTCTCAGACTGACTCCTCCTTTGTTATCATGACTAGGACTTACCCAGCAGATATGCTTGTTTCAGTAAAATAAGACCTACTATTGAATCAGAGTTTGAGAGCCCCTTACATTTTTTTCAAAATCAGACTTGACCACTTTTTGTGAGACAAGGCTACATGTGCAGACTGTATCATAAAAGGATGCTCTATAAATGCACTGATTGAATAATAATTTTATGTCAAGGTTTACAGGCATATGAAAGAACACTTATGTAATTTATAGTTGTTTAGGAAGAGTTCATGATAAGCTTAGCCACTGATGTTTGCTTGCAGTATAGCTATGACAGAAAAAGGAACATTGTTGCATCGTTAAGTACTTTCTCTAGTCTCTTATATCTCAAAAAAATGTGCCATGCCTTTCATCTAACAGATGGAGCTCACAGCTGTACATATGAGGGTAGCCAGTCTCTAGGAATTAAAAAAAAAGGAAGAAAAAGAAGGAATTTCTCTTTACAGAAAAACTTTTTTTTTTTTTTTTTTTTTAAATCTTTCAAGAATCACTTACTAAGCTATTCATGGTAGTAGAACCTAGTAGAATGTGATAGTCCTGGTGAGATGATTTGTGTAGGGACTTTTGATATAGAAATAATCTCTCAGTCTCTTCCAAATCTGTGGTCACATTCAAAGTTAATGCATTTCCTGTTTCTTTTTTGTGTATTTTTCTTACAGAGGCTTCTCCTGTTTCTTTTGTGTGTATTTTTTTTCCCCACAGAAGCTCCTCCTCCCATACACATACAGCTCATTTGACTATAAAGTGGAAGGTTAATTTCCATAGCAAGTCCAAATATTTATTTATTGTCTTTGCAAAGGAGAATTGTAGGTACAGAAGGCAGGAAGAAAACAGATACTAAGTGGAAGACATCAGTTGCTACTCCTGAGCACTGTTAAAGGCATGGTACCAAATGCATGGTTTATGTCTTTAAAACAAAGTATGCCATTAAGTTGGTAATGCTAAGAGGAATTTTATGTAGCCTATAAATACCAGTGAATCTTTTCAACTTCAAATCCCAGTACAGAGACAATTTACAGTTGCAATCAAAATGATGCACACAATTTAACTTCAGTACCATCTGTAACTCTGCTGGTAGTTTAATAATGAATAAAATTATATCTTGGCAACAAAAGTCCCACTTAAATAAAATACAAGGCCTCTGATTTGCCCTGAAGTCTCCTTCATGTTTACTATAGAATAAATAGCAATGTGTGGACAAAAGGTCTGTGTGATTCTGTGAAGCCTTTGTTAAACCACTCAGGGATTGTGGTACAGACAAGGGTTTGCACAGCTGGTCACCAGCACTCCTGCCTTCAATGCATAGCTTGTATCTGGTTCAGCAGAGGTGTATGAGCGAGGTCTAATCTGGGAGCTTTTTGCTGATGTGCTAGTCCCTGTACATTTGAAGAAGAGCACCTACAGGAGGCAGTTATCTTCCCTTAAAGCCTTTTATTACTGTGGGATGATGCAGGATGCATCTCACTTATCCTCTTCTGAATTTGACTTTTGGACTTCATTGTGAGACCTACCCACACCAGTTTCTGGTTTATAATTTTCTCCTTCATCTTCCCCAATTTGTGTATTTTGCAAGCAGGGGGCAATTTATGCTCTGTTGATAGTCTATATGCTGGGTCCTGTTCCTTAACCTTCCTTCAGTTGTGTTGTTGAGCATTACTAGTCCCATGTTCCCTACTGTGGGTACTGCTGTCTTGTGGTATTTATGACTATTTCGTTATGTTTGTGGTTGCTAATAGAGAAGCTGCACCATGGACTGCATTCTTAGTGGCTTGTCAAATGCTTTATGTTTACAGTGATATGAGATCATTGGTGTAAGTATGGTACTAGTTATCGTACCAAAAAGAGATCCTAACAATATACTACCAAGTAGAAGTAATGTGAGCTCTTCAGTGTAAGATTTTTTGCACATTTATCTCTGAGGATACAGCAGTACTAAACACAGTTCAGATCTGTTGTATGGGAAATCTATGGAGCCCAGGGACTGGTGATCTTTCACTCATCGTGTCCTCTTCGTCAAAGCTTTCATTAAGGAAACGTTAGTGACCTTATTGGACGACCTTCGCAAGTGAAAATCAATGTGTCTTTTCCCACTGACTCTTCAAGTGGACAAGAGAAACAGCAGCAGGACAGGTTTGTTAACGTGTCTCAGTCATGGCTGGTAACGACCCTTCCCGCATTCTAGGGATTCATATTCTTCAAAGGACAAGGCGAAAGAAACGTTAATGTGATGACGGTTTTGGGGGTTTATGGCTTTCTAAATATTCTTGATATCTACTAATGAGAAATCTTCAAAATTTGTATGTGTTGCTGCCACTGAATGTTATCTCAAGCTTAAAGAAATTTAAAAACTGGATCGTGCCATGCCTACCAACACTGATGTGAAAAACATATGAGAAGAATTAGTAAAGTTGTGCTGAATCTCTGATTTCTATGCAAACTTGATTTTGGTAATATGCTAGCTGTGCTTCACAAGCCTGCTGTGCTTCAGAAGTGTTTATAATCCTTTTTCTTTAGGACTTGGATGCATTTTTCTCAGTTTATTTTTTTCAGACTTGTCACAGGTGTTGAAGGCCTTCAGAAAACATAGTGGTTAATCTGATATTTGGGCAAAAGGCCTTTTCTGGCTTTCACTATTTTAGGGACTGTTAGCTAAAACTGGCATTATCTGGTATTTTTCGGAGGAGCATGTGAGTTCTAGTGTCTAAATCTCACTTGGATGCTTTTGAACTGATAATGTTTATATCTGTGTTTCAAAAGAAAATGTTTTGGAGAAAATTAAAATACACAGGGAAAAGCAGGAGAGAAGATTTCCTTGATTTTACCTGCAGGGCAATTAAAGCTACAAGAAAGGAATCAAAACCAATGAACTAAACTTTATAACAGGTTGGTGAGTTTCTCATTTGTTTCTTTGTTAATTTATCATTATTTTCTGAAAATCAAAAGTGAATAAACCCCAGGAAAGTCAAGTAGATATGGGTATTTTTCTTGAAATTAAGAAGCAAGATTTCTGATGACAGTTCTAATAGTACACATGACACTGTATATGCTATCCATAATTGCCTGTTTCCCAGAAATCAGCATAGTCAAGGTCAGCACCCATTTCTCAAGTGAAAGTCAACATCTGTATTGTTATGTGGTTTGTGTGAAGAAGATGGGTTTAGGTAGAGTTAGACTTCTTTTAAAATAATTATCTGCTTGGCAAGGAAACATAGGAGAAAATAACCGACTAGTAAATGCTTTTCTTTGTGAGTGTCCACATGTTTTGAATGACTCTATAGTGTGTATTTTTTCTTTGTTAAAAACAATGTTTTTAGTAGACATATAATGCAGTTGACTCAAAGAAGCAAAGTTCTTGTTCTGACAGGCAAACTGCCAAAGCAAAAGGAATAGAGAAACTAGAAATCTGGGAGCAGCTGGAATAAAGGCCCATTTCTGTCACGCCAAGTGAGGGATGTGAAGTCTCTTGCAATGTGGGTGGTGGGATTATATGCTAGCAATCAGGTTACACTGGCTTTGCTTTTGGTTTTTACCATGGGTCTTCTCTGACCTTGCATAAGCACAGAATGTTTCTCCTCTTTCTTGTCTTTACCTATCAAAAAGCAAAATATGATAATAACATCCTTTCTTAGAGAGCTTTGTAATCTTGAGATGGGGAGGGGGAGGTATGTATGTGTTTTTTGTTTGTTTTTCTCCAATTCTGCCTTCTCATGGAAGCGAGGCCTATGGGATAATCCTCACTGTATGTGCACATCCTACATTTTTGAACCCTGTGGGCTGTTTCAGCTGAGTTTTACAAAGAAATATAAATCTTGATCTGTACACTTCATATGTGTAGTGTCTCTGACAAAAGATGCATCAGAGCTGCTCTCCATATGACCTGGATTGTTTTGCATGTATAAATAGACTGATGCAACTCAAGCACTCTCTTTAAATTTCATTTGGCATGTAAAATGTGTGCCATGTACTGCATTGTAGGTCTGTGCATGTAGAGCTGTTGAGTGCAACCTCCAATGTTGCAAGGTTAGTTTTGACTGAGGGAAGGGCAGGAAAGAGACCTTGCATCTCATCAGAGTATGCACTGAAAAATCAACTTCACTTGGAGGAAATTCCTGCTTGAACTCCAAAGTCAATCAGTTATTACTCCCTTATCTATTGGAAGTTGGACTGTATTGGTCCTGCTGCTCTTAGAACTGTCTTCAAATTGTTAATGCTGTCCTAAATCCTGGAGCCTTATAATTTCATGGGTTTTATAGTTAGATGTGAATTCAGGGAAAGATTCCTGGGATTAGTGGGACTTTTTGCAGAGGAAAACCAAATAAGGATCCCAGAAGTTGGTGTGAAAATGATGTTGAAATGCTGTAGCAGCAGAGATCCTGGTGAGTGTGTCTGGGGACAGAGGAAAAGATGTGGAAATGCAGATAAAGCATCTGGTAGTCAGAAAAGCTAATTGTCACTTCCTAGGCTGGACCCACCAGAGATCCCATTGCTCTGAAATGATTTACACCTGCTGCTGTGCAGAGGCACTTGATGTCCCATAGGCATCTAGTCATATGCTCAGGGAACAGTGAGAGCCCAGAGATTGTCACTGTGACTCTTGTCATGGACAACTTGTGGATCACAGGCTAATGTGCTGAGTTGTCTTGTAGTTCAGGAGCAACCACAGGGAACTGGAGAAAGCCAGCAGTGGTGACACTATTTAAATTGAAATCTCTCTGCGTTAAGTTATTTTCAACTTCAGCTTTTAAGTGATGCTGAACAGTTGTAGATCTATTGCAAAGACCTTGAACCTCCTTTTGAGAGGTTCTCAAGCTCTCCACTGGGTTTTGTAGAACACAGAAGTTTGAGCTTGGTACCCTGACATACTTAGCATGTGAGATCTTTATTTAAATCACTGTTGAGGTCACAAGTGACAGAGAATTTAAGAGCCTCATTTTAATTTACAGAGGTTTTTTTTTAAGTCCAGGCAGAGCAATTATGGCCTGACATTACGCAGTACCAGGGGTATAGCACTCCACAAACCTTTTTGCATTGCAGTCAGAAGTCCTCTTTGAGACTCAAAGTCTGTAAGTGGTAGAGTATCTGCTCAGGATCTTGGTAATTTGTTTCGTTGGCTAATTATCTTCAGGGTCAGAACATCAGCGGTGTATTTGTCTTTAATTTGTCTAACTTGCAGATCTTGTTAGGACATGTTGCTGATGGTAACCAAAGAAATGGAGAGGATTTTGTAATAAGTTTGCTTTTTTGAGATCCATCAGTCAATGCACTGATATGAATTATATTGATAACACTGATTTTTCATATAGAGGTGGATTTTGATTATGAAATTATCCGGGCTGTCCTAGAGAGTCATTGTAGAAAGAAATGAGAAATATTCTAATGTAATCTGGTTCATTATGGGAAAGGTATCACCCAGTTTTGGAACAGTCTAAATTTTGTCGTAACTACAAAGTAGCTTTTGCATATATTCCTTGTCTTTTGTAGCCCTGAAATATCATTAATGCATTACTTCCTCTCCACACACCCCCCTGCATCCTTGCAAATTGTATATTTACTCTGTGAGTGTGAGAACACTACGGTGCCTGAGATCCTTCTAACCTGCAGGACTTTTTCAGTAATTAGATCCATGTTTGCTCCATGGGAGATTCAATTAAAAATGAGAGGGTTTTATTATTTTTATTATTCCCTACTGAAACCCTGCACTATGTTCTTGAATATGTACGTGACAACATTGCAATGAGCAAACTTACTTTACCTAATTCCATCCTTATTCAAGTGTTATGGGCTCAGAAATTCAAGTTGAGTGTTAGAGTAGCCCGTCTGTCCTCAGATGAGGATTGACAGTAAGAGGAGAGAGACATAGCAGGCTATTCATTTGAGCGAACACAACTAATTTGGCTGTGTATATGTTTGTGAGCTGTGGGAAGAAATGAAGGAAATGTTCAGGTTTTGAAATAGCAGTGCAGCATAGGGCTCTGGTGAAGCACGGGACAAGCTTTTACATGTTGCAAAAGGCCAGGTAGCACATTCTTGTGTGTCACTTCCGTGCAGAAGTGTGAAGTTGTAACTCCTACATTAGGTGTCTGCTCTGTGGTGAGACTTTACTGAACACAGCACCTAGGGTGTTCTCTGAAGTCTGCCAGAGCATCACCACATTCTTCCAGTTGCTTTTGCAACAGGAGTCATTACACACTTTAACTAGAGGATAGATCATCAACTTAATTCTCTGAAAGGGAAACATTTTCAAGCTTTTCAAGTATTCAATGTCTTAACAACAGCTCCCATCCAGATGCCATCCCACCAGACTCATTCTGGAGGGTAAATGTCAGTCCCGCATGTGAATTCAAGCACAAGCGTGCTCTTTCTCCAGTCTCTGTCTACTAAGTAAAAAAAACCCACCACCTTGAGATAGCACAAGTTGGCATATTTGTTGCTCATGTGATGACCTCTGTATGTTTTGTTTTTTGCTTTTTTTTAGATAATTGTGATGATGCATTGGTATCTCCCTTGCCTTCATCAGCCCTTACCAGTTCCTCTGAGCTCTTCAGTACTCACAGTCCCAGCTTTGCAAAGCTCAACAGGCGAGATGGTAAGGTTGCAGAATGAAATGCCTAAACTATTCTTTTTAATCACATTTACAAATAATATTTTTTATACTGTTTGTATGCAGCGCATTCAGAGACAAGTTGAATAGCTGTTAATTTATGCTTCTGTGAAAGCTCTATTTAGAAGCAATTCCTTCCTTTGTTATAGAAAACTTCTATTAAACGTGAAACTCTACACTTCTCTTGTAGAAACATCCTGAAGGAAATCCAGATGGTCTTTTTGCTTTTGAAGAGAGCTTCCATAATCTTTAGAACTTGAAGGTCATCAGGCTTGAGACCCTGTTCTCAGATTTCGGTGTTTGTTAAAGCTAGTAACAACTAGATGCTGGAGGCCCAGTGGAATTCAATGATTACACAACTTTGCAGAAATAATGAAAACGAACAGAAAAAACTTTGCAGGCATTTACAGTGAAGAAAGTTTTGAGGCCTGGATGATGAGTTCATACACAGAGTAAAAGTATTAGGATCAAACTTGGTATGAGAAAAGAGAAGGTGGCAGTTCCTAGGACATCATTTGACACTGTTGCAAATTTGCATTGCTGGCTCCCATCTTATTGCCAAGTTAGAGCCTCAAAGAGGAAAGCCCTGTATCATAATGTTACATATGATTTTCATTGTAAGAAGCACTAAAAAGTATACTACTACAAAGTGAATCACAATTCTACTTAGACATAATCTTTGTAACAGCTGTTTTAATCAAACATCATTCAATAAATCTACAGAAAGACAGTAAAAGGTGCTCTCTCAGGTGCTTGGCACTAATGATAAGGAGTTCCTAGGTCATTAGAGAAGTTTTAGATGGGAGTTGCTGCATAATATTTAAACTCTTGAACCAGGCTTCCTCAGCATGTGAAATGTGGTATGGTAATTGCTCAACAGAAAGTTGTAAACATCGAGCATAATATTTGAATTTGCCCTGCCTTTGTCTCCAAGTGCTAGCAGGGACAATGAATAGACATGCTTACTTGATTTTGCAAATAGTTCTAATGACTAAGTTTATCCACAGAAAAGAGGAAGTCAACATTGTTGGAAGCTGAGCTTTGGCTGTACTGTATTTTAAAGTGATATTAACAACATCTAAAATAAATTGACAACGATTGTAATTCAAAGACAGAAAATTAAATAGGTCTTTAGTAGTGCTACGGTAGTTTTACCGTGTAGTGAGGTGTAAGGTATTCTAGGGTTTGGTTTTTTTTTTAGATATACAGTATTGCACTGGTAAGGTCCATGCCATCCTTGAGCACAAGTCATGGGAACGAGAAGGCAGGATATTGAAACTGAGCCCTAAACAAGGAAATTGTTTCTACAACTCTTATTACATGTTTTTAAGGCTTAAATAATAACTGATGAGCTAAGCCCAACACTAACTTAAAAGCTAAACTGTACCTTGTTTAATTCTTTTGTTGCACAGGCTTTTGTAGCAATGCACAGATGTAGTGATGGAATTCATCTGGGTACTTCATCTTGGGTTGGAGGAGCAAGCAGTGGTTGATGGTAGCTGAAAGGATGTTGGCTGGCACTTGGATACAAAGAATAAATATCTTTATAAGAAACAATGCTACCAAGGACTGTGCCATGGCTTTCTAACAGTGTTGGAGTGTTTTGATGAGTTGACTTAGCTTTGTTTGTAAGTGATAAGATAGTGCTACAAGTAACAGTGCCTCAAGGTAGAAGACAGACAAATGTATTTGTAAATATGAATGCAACAGGTGAAGATTAATTTATAAAACACAATTCAGACCTACATCAATAGAAAGTTCTAATTCATCAAGTTGATTAAGTAACAGATAACAATTACTAAGAGGCTGTTGCTTAAAAAAAAAGACCCGCAGCAGTGAAATGTGCCATTAAAAAAACTCCACACAAGCTACGTGTGACCAAAGCTTTGTATGAACTGCTGAAAGTGTTCAATTAAAATGCTGATAAATCTGCACTGTTAATAATAAAGCAGTTAGGATAATTCTGATAAATAAGATTCTGAGGTATGAAATATATTAGTTACCCATGAGAGGGATTAATCAGCTTTTTTGTTTACAGAAAATAAATAATGAAAAAGAATAAGAAAATTGCTACAATCTGACTGTATTAACTCAGCTTTTCAGTTCTCTATTAGCTCTCAGTCTGAGTAGTCAGTACAGGCCATTATGTATGGGAATATAAAACATATATAATGTCAAAAGGAATTTGTTTTATGGCCAGGAAGTATTTGATCTGGGCATTAAAGTAAAATTCTGCAGCAGGGAAGCACTTAGTTACAGCAGGAAGTCCAAGAGTTTGTAGCATAATATAAAGCTAGTTGAGCTGTTTGTAAGGCACTGCAGGATGGAAACAATCATTTTCTTTGCTTCATATTAATAAACTACAAATAAGTATGGGCATCCTGAGCAGCCCTGTGGAACATCAAGAAGCATTGACTGTATAACACTGGGTTTAAGTGCAATTTTTAGAATAATTATGACAAAATGTACAAGTGGTTTGAAAAAGTAAAAAAGGATTTGATCGCATTTCTTGGAGTCATATGGGTCTCCAACTGTGAAACCATCTGATCTTCATTCTCTTCACATTTCTAACATTATGATTTGTTGCCATGGTGGATATGAGCCATGTATCAGGTTCCTGTGGTACTGTTTCTCCATTAGGACATTTTCTGCATGCCATGTTGAACCTCTCCGCTCAAGTGATATACAGAAAATGTGAAATGTGTGAACTATGAGGAACAATGACGTAAACTTTTCACAATGTGCAGGCTCCTATCAGTGCCAATGGGACTCTGCTGTGCAGAATCAGTAAATTGTATGGCCCTCAGACATGATGTTGTAAAGTGCCAAGCATATGTTGACTTCGTTGAACACCCTCTCTCTCCTGTTTTCTTGTGAGAGGCAATGTTGCATCATCATACATTAGTCTTTTCCAGGTTACTTAAAAGCAAAGGTACTGATCTGCTGGGTGCAATCAGAGCCACGTTTTTTTCTATTCTATGTTTATGCCACACTATTAATCAAAGATTCACAGTCCTCTTCAATTTCCTTGTGCCCAAATGCAGGAAAAAGGTGTCAGGGTTATGCTTGTACCTGTTTACAGGACATCAACTCCTTTGAATATTATGTCTTCAGTAGCCTTTGCTGTTGCCTTTTAGAGCCTTTGCATTCTATGTTCTCATCTCTTGTTCTGGACCTGCCCTGATGAACATTCCCCAGGGTGAACACTACTGGTGGGTAGAGGAACAAAAGGCTCTAAAAGAGTTGCTATACTTCAGATGTGCTTTTTTTGCTACTTATTAAAAAAAATATGGGATGGGGTGTGACACACTCTAAGGTATGATATGCATAAAAGAAATGTGCAGGCACAGGTCGTGCTGGAAAAATATGCCAGTATTCCTTGTGCCACCTGTTCTGTATAACAGAGCATGTGGAGGAAAAAGAATATTTATTGATTTTTTTTTTTTTTAAATTTTTTTTTTTTGGCACTCACAGCAGTATTTGGTGAGGATTTGGGATACCAACAAAAATAAGCAGAAGATACATGTTTGCATAATCCTTTACTAGCAGAAGTGAGAGTGGTCCAGTGGGAAAAGCTTTAGTTGTGCTCTCCATCATGCAGCCAACACAGCTTTGCAGTTGCAGGGATTTTACCTGCCTTTCTTATGAATTAGTAGAGTTACTGTCCATCTGTGGAAATGGTAATGGTGGAAGGTTTGGGAAAAGGAAACACTGAGGGTTTTTTCCCACGGGAAGGTGTATGAAGTGGTTGCTGTTCTGTAAAGACGTGGTATGTAACTGATAACATCTCTTGCAAGACCAGGTTCTGGAGAGGTGATGCTACGAGCAGGTATCACTGCTGTGTCATGCAGTGCTCACATCTAAAGAGTGACATTCCTGACAGACAAGTGTGCTCATGTGAAAAGATATGCAGTGTAATCTGCAATTTGAGAGCTCAAGCTCACCACCTATCTCCCAAATTTCCATTCAGTGCGTATCGTTTGTTTGACTTACTCTGAAAATATAAACCTGTTGTGCCACGCTCAAACAGGAAAAGAGCAGTACACAGTAAAGCAAATTACTTTTGTGGAAAGCATATCACCTTTTTTGCATAAACTACCTAGAGTAGATGCTAGTTATGATGTTTAACCAACTCTGCTAGAAAGTACCTGTGCTAATGAGCTTGACTTAAGGACTTGAACAGAGAAAACTTTTTTTTTTAATGGGAAACTCATCAAACAAATTACTTAAGTGATTTTCCTCCATCTAGTCAGTGCTATTTATGTTGTAGAAAGACTGATTGAAGAGACAATGGAGTAAAGATGAAAGTGCCCACCTTTCTTTTAATATTTACTGAAAACTTCTAGAATTAGCTCTCTGGAGTGTTGAAGGGAACAATTGTGTGCCACAGACCTTCCAGAAGTTTTGAAGTTTCTGTGTCCTGCCAGTTCCTGGAATAAAACTATTATTGTGTTCAGAGTCTACTTCAGATACTGCATATTACAAGTCAAAGGAAGGTTTCCTCTGGCTCCCATGTACATTAGCCACTATTCCATGTAGGAGAAATATGCTGCTTGTTGTCTTTGAACACAGGTATATAGTTTGTATCTGAAAAGTCAGACAGAAATATTCTTTATATGGCATTTAAAATTTAAAAAGATAAAAAGGAGGGGAGGGAGAAGAAACATTTTTAGAATTTTTAACAGGAAGTGCTGTAGTTTAATATAAGCTACATATAGCTATGGAGTTAAAAGAGAAATATGAAGTAGTCAGACAAGAATTGAGTGATGAAGTTCCTAATATTCTCATTAGATTTTTCATGACATGCTCATAGGGGAGAACATTCAATTTAAGGCAGGTAAAATAACCACAATGATGATGAAGACTTCTATTGTGATTGAAAAATGTAAAATAAAGTATGGCATTAGCTAGCAGTATGTATTAGTTTGATTACAAACTGCTTTCCCTGGAGAATTCTGGTAGAGAAATGAAGACTGACTCATCCAGGGGAGCTGGGCTGATACTCAATTCTAAACATAGAATAAACACACTTCTGTTTCAGGGATTGGGACTAAATCCTATCTTAATGAGCTATAAATAATGAAAATTGTAATGCCTATTTTTAGACAAAGGAATTTCAGTTCTGAGTCATAAAATACGACGTGGTCCAGGAAAATCAAGAACATTTTTAAGGGGCAAAGTTATTGAAATTGAGTTCTTTGATCTAAACCACATCTATTGATCTTTCAATTCAGTTCACTTCAATAAACTCTTCATGGAGCAGCTTTGAGATAGATCAGTTAATAAGATTAAAATATTAAGGTAAATCCAGCTATTTGTAACCGAAGTTTAGTGATGCTTTTTCTTTGGAAATGCATGTTTGGAATTATTCTTGTAGTTTACGTGAGAAATTGTTAATGCTTTACTCTCAACTCTGAATTTCCTCCTTTCTTTCCCAATGCGATTGTGTTCACTGTAATCAGACAGAAGTGCTTCTGTAAATTTCACTGATAATGGCAAAACAAACAAGATGATGGGTTGCAGAAACAGTGACAGCCTGAGAATTTGTTGCTTTGGATACTTTGTCAATTGTTTCTATGTTTTTTCATGGCTGCATTGTTTGCTTACTGGTAAGGCTGAAGTGAATGCTTGGGTGTATTTGGAGAATAAATGTGTGCAAGTAGAAACAAGTTAAAAGAAAATAAACATAGCCTATAATTTAAGGGTGTAAATGAAAACAAGATAACATAAAATAATATATTCCAGTCTGGACGAATTTGCCTTTTAGCCATATGCTCATATTCATTGTAGAATAAAGTGGTGGAAGTAAAACAGTGGTTGCACTTCTACATTTCATTGGCTTGTTACCATGAGCCTGTTTAACCTCTAAAAGTATTCAAGGGATGATACATATCTTTACTTTTAAAGGACAAACACTAGTTACAACCTATCAGCTTCCATGTGATCATGGCTTCTGAACTCCGTTCTTGAATGGAGAAGTGAATCCTCGAAGTGGATAATTTGTAACTAGATTTTGTTATTATGAAGATCTTGTTTGTTCCTCTGTTCAAGATAAAAAACATGTTCACTTAACAGGCATCTTGTGTAAAGAAGAGACTACTTTCCAGGGCGAAGGCAGTTCTTTTAGTTGTTCAATTAAATGGTCTCTAGCTTTACAACATATTATTTAAAGTGTATTTACAACCTGTAATTAAACTGTTCTTTCAAATACTTAATAGGGCGCAAATCAAGATAACTAACATTTTTGCATGTCTTTCAAAACATAACAAAAAAAGAAAATGTCAAAGCAAATTAGAAGTTAGAAATTAGCTTTCTCAGATTTGCACAAGGCTGAGAGGAGGGGACAGATAAAATTTTTTTTTTTTTTTTTTTTTTTTTTTGTGACTGAGGATCTGCCAACCTCACTGACATTTATCCACCTGACAAAGACTAGATTTCCTTAAAATTTCTTAAATCAAAATTCCTTATGAACTTTAGGTTACCTAAAAACCTTATGGAAGCATACACCATGTGGCATGTTTCCAAATACAAAATATGAACAAACATCTGTATGTTGAAGAAGTAGACTCCTTTGTGAAGACCTGAAATAATTTTTGCGAGTATGGATTTGTTGTTATTTACTTTATCCAATCTCTTCTAGGAGCTGGTGGCTGGTCCCCGCTGGACTCAAATGAGCAGCAGTGGCTGCAGGTTGATCTGGGAGACCGAGTGGAGGTTGTCGCGGTCGCTACCCAGGGCAGATATGGGAGCTCAGACTGGGTAACCAGCTACACGCTGATGTTCAGCGACACCGGCCGCAACTGGAGACAGTACAGACAAGACGACACCATCTGGGTAGGTCTGAATTGCAGATGCCTTTGGCCCCAGATATTTCTGGTTTGGGCTCATTTTGGTATTTGGAGAAGTGGCTTCATTTTCAGATTGGAAGAATGCTGTTGTGGTGAGAGCGCAAACTTAAGTGATGCTACAGGGTTTTTTGATCTAAATGGGTTATGTCACTTTCTGTGTAATACAAGATTGGGCCCTCAGGACTGTATTGTTTTTCAGACTATGAGGATGCTCAGGGCACTCAAAATGACCTGCATGCTTCTGTGCCAGGTTGGCTTTGATTCAGACACACCAGGGTAAATGGGGCTAATCACCTACATACTTCCTCCAGAAAACATGGAAATTAGCTCTGCGTGTTATCCATGCTTGCTGGCCAGGACAACAGAGCTCGTGCTGTGGAGGGTGGGTGGTTAATTGCTCCTGGGCTGAAGAAGGCTGGAGCTGCAGCATGAGGTGTGGAGTAATTTAGCAGATACATGAAATGTGCTCACGGCTTTTCCTAAAATTTTAATGCGGACTCGATACTTGCTGTGTCATAAGTTCAAAGTGTGGCAATGCCAGGTGCTATCAGTAGGATTCTACATGGTAGTATGCCACCTTAGGGGTGGATGGAGAAGTTTTAAAGTCTTCCTTTCATATGGCAAATGTGAATTGTTAGTGAATAATTAACAAGCGGTGGCACCCTCTCTGTTTGATATTCTCTAGTTTGGAGGATCAATAGCCCTGGTAGCATGACAGTATGTGTGGTAAATGAAACACATTCTTTATGAAAATGAAAGGCAATGTTTTAAGGGTGACCTAGCAGGCTTTTGGTTTTGTCTTCAATTTTTCTTTGGTTAACACCTTGGTTAAATTCTGTGTTGCAAAAACAGATTTTGCTTCCAGAACATAGTGGCTGCGAATGAGGAGAGTTGTGGTGCAGCAAGAAGAGGGGAGAAGGGCTCCTTAATTTTTTTCCTGAGCGTGTTTCAAGCAGTGAGGATGCATATACAGGGAAGTTAACTCCTGTGGTTTTAAGATCCATTGGTACTGCCACTGTCTTTATTTTACCATGGTTTGATTTAGGGAAAGCTAATGAAATCCTTCTTCCTTTAGAAAGGCGACTTTGGCCCAAAGATGGTCATAAAGCTGTCAAGTGGGACTCTGATTCACTTGTCACTTATAAAGTTATATTAGTCTGTCTTTGCTCCAGATACTTACACTTCCCCCCACCCCCTTTATGTTTAAAATGAGTGGAATTTCATTCTAGACTGAATATAGTGATCATTTAGCCTGGCTCTCGACTTCCACTCTTGGGACTCAGAAATCCAGAACTGAGATATTTTTACAGGTTTGGTGTCATTAAGTGTTTCCTCCCCCGGAAATACGTGCCTTGTTCAACTTTATATTAAGATAAATTAATTTTTTGTTACATATCTAACTTTTCAGTCCTTTCCTTTTAGGAGACCCATTATTTTTTATTTTCTTTTGTAAATTTTTCTTCTTAAGGTGAAATATGAAAAGACAACATGTTGAATTTACCATAGCAAATCTTCATGCCCTAAGGATACAATCTTTTGTGTTTCTGATCTGGCACCTAACATTGTGCGCAAGAATAAGAACAAGCCTAGCAGGTGTTTACCAGGGAATTAGGATTTATGAAGAACCTGAACTCTCATGTTTTACTAAGTGATCAAACGTGGAAGTGATTCAGAACAGACCCTGACACAAGTTCTAAAGCTTCAGTAGATCGAGAAGCTTGCTTTCCGAGAGGTAATGTTGGTACGCTTTTCTAATAGAAACTGCTATAGGCTACAAAGTATAGTTTTGTATTTAATGAAGGAAAAACTAAGTAGAATTTTAATTAGGAAAAGGTAACACGGGGTGAAGAATTTGGATATTTTTCTCCTTGTGTTAGTTTCTATAAGTCACACTGCCTATGTGAGTCAGTAGCATAATTCCAGTCCAGAAGAACAATTTGCTCCATGTCCCCAGGCAGAGAGCTTGAAGAGATTGTTAGGGTGCGTGTTGGAAGTATCTGATAGTGAAAATCTGAAGTGGGCTCATTTATGTTTCATTAGACTCTGCAGTCCACCCAAACTGGCAAGTCTCATTAACACCTAGGAGCTTGTATGCCTGCCCATGGAATTAATGAAGATCAAGAATTCCTTCTGTACAGTTTTATTCTAACTAAAGAGAAGGTTGATGCTTTTTCTTTTTTCCTGGCACTTTCAGATTTGTTTCCCTGAATTAAATTAGATCTTGAGAGCCATTCAGTGCACAAATTGGAATGCCAAAGAGGCTTTCAGAAGCGTGTGTAGAATTATAATTTCAAATTTTGCAGTGTTTCTGTTTTATTGGCAGTAATCCTTTCCTTAGGCTTTTTTTCTAACTAAGAAAAAAACCCAGAAGTGTGCTGTCCAGCTGTATGTTGAAGGTTTCTCTATACAAGGCATGAAATGAAAACAAGCACACAATGGTGCTTGTCCTAAGCATCTGGGCTGTTCACTGGCTGTAAGGGAAGTTCTGCATTGCACACCTCTCAGGAAGAACCGTTGTCCTTGGCTTAAGGGAATGCAGTGGGTTGGACCATTTCACAGGGAAAAGAAAGTGGCACCCCAGGGTAGCCTCCACTGTCACAATCTGTGACAGTGTACACTGTACCAATCTGTCACAAGATTGTTAATTTCAACCTTAGAAATCTGTATCCCTTTTTTCATTGGGAGTGGGGGTAAGCGGGGCAGGATGGTCTGTCAAATGAGGATTCAAGGTAGGAGTCTCCTATGCCAAAAGGTGGCAAATTACTAGGTTACCTCTCATCCACAGGTAGTGGAGGTGTAAAAATCTAGGTTACTGTGGAAAATATACCTCTTATGGTCGAGTGGGAAATATGTCCTCTCCCCCCTCACACCTCCCATAGGCTTTAACTTTTAAGCTTTTTTTTTCCTCTGTCTTTAGGATAGGGTTTTACTACTCTCTGTGTCCCTCAGGACTTCGATCTTTTTATATCTCCCTTTAAAATTTCTGTGTATAGCTAGAAGCCTACCTACTTTATTGCTTTTTCTTTCAGAAAGCTGTGTTCTTCCTAACTGAAGAGGTGGTCAACACTGACTCACAGCTCAGATGGGGCTGCAAAGTCTAAATCATTACCTGGAGATCATTAGCTGGCATCTGCTGTATCAGTATAAAATATTGATATTCACTGGACCTGTCAGGTTCACTGATATATCTTCTACTTTAGTAAAACTAACTGGAAGTTTGTGCTTTGATGTATGGATATTACTGAATGTCTTGAACCAATTGCTCATTGGTGACAGCTTATCATTCATTTACAGCTATTGAAAGGGGAGATTATGTATCATTATAAGGACCTAGGTAGTCTGGTGAATTTGTTTGTTTTCCAAAAGCAAGATAACTGTGTGCAGAACCATTTGACAGAATGATGATAAAATTAATTGCTGAAAAGAAGGGTGCAAGGAATAGCTGAGTTTCAAGGCAAGCATTCGATTTCGAAGTAGAAATCTGAGGTTTCCAGCAAAGGAAAACAAAGTCTTGAAATTTCTTCTCCAATATGTTTAACTGGCAGAAATCCTCAGTCTCTATTCAACTGAAGTCAGATTTGAACTGCAGTGTCTCCCAGCCCATCGGCATGAGCCAGAGGCAAAGTTAGGGGGTGTTTCCAGCTGGACGTACTGCAGCACTCTTTCGGGGGATGTACTGGCACAGCCTTTCCTTGCTGCCTGTCATGGGCCATTGGCCACATTTGGTGGAGACAGCGGACTCCTTTCGTAGTCCCTCAGTAAGTCTGCCCAGATGAAACTTTTCCTAATCATGTCTTCACAAATGTCTGCTCCATATTGCAAGTGGTTCTCCTGAGGAGTTGTTTCCAGTTATCTGGGTACAGGTTTTGTCCACCCATCTGGCATGTGTTCATCAGTGCATCAGAGACCTAGGTACATGAATTCTTTATGGGGCTGCTGATAAGACAGATGTTTGCACACCAGTATGTATGACATATCACTAGTAAAAATTCCTTTCTCTTTATAGAGATTACAAGGCTTATTACCCTCCTCTCATGGCATGTATAAAGCTCCCATCAACTTTACCATTAATGAGCACTGCGTAGACAGATCGCGAGGAGAATCGGAAAACCTCTTATGTTTTCACTCAGCCTGTGTTTATGATGTTAGTAAATTCTGCAGCTGGAGTTGAAGACAAGACAGATTAGCCATTTTAAACCAATTTTCCAACCTCATTTGTATTTAAATAATCTTGTTACAAAAGGACTCTGTGGTTCAGAGCAAACTAGACTTATATTTTCAGTATGGATAAATCAGTTGTGTGTGGACACACTAGCTATTGATTGGGAGGCATAAAACATAAATCTTATTACTTGTAACAAGTGAATGATTTTTCAATGTTTTTAAGTGTTGAATAATTCAGAATTTACTTTACCTCCATACACACCACAGAGTGTGTATTACTGATACAAAAGTGTGGGCTGTGATACAATGCTATTTCATTTTAGACAGCAAATTTTATGCTATCTATATTGAAAAACACTTTACAAAGCTCAAAAATGCAATTATGCAGGAAGAAACAAAGGAAAGCGGAGGGAGCAGGTGTAGATGTACGCAGCAAAAGGAGAAAATAAGTGTTCTTTAGACAAAGTTTTGAAAGGAGAAGGGGAAGTTGTGGAACTGGAGATAAAGGGAAGACTGATCTGACAGTGGCAGAGAAAGGTCATACATTAGAACAGTAAGTGAAGAAAGGCAATGAAGGGGAAAAATTACATAAACAGCGAGGAGATACTTCATACTATGCAAACACATGCACATACTTTCACATGTTAAGGTTGGAGCTGACTGTTACTCGGTGAAGCCTCTTGCACGTCTGCTGTCAAATGCATATGGAAGGCAGAAGATAATTTCATATGGAAGGGGGACTGTGAGCCCTAACCCCAAAGCTGGATCACAGGACAGGAAGCGCATCTCTGGTGTTGGACCATGACACCTGGGTCATGAAGGGTAGAGAGCAGATTTGCCTCCATGGACAGGTGCCACTGTGTCAGTGCCACTTTGTGTAGGTGTCAGGGTGCTGTGTGAGGGCTGGAGAGGTGACAAAAGGCTTAGGAGGCATGAGGAATACATAATTCCCAGGGAAGTAGGAAAAGTGCTTAATAGAGGTGATAAAGATCACTTGCACCCCCTTTCCTCAGGAAAACTCTTGCTTGCATGTGTGAGCTTTGCTGAACCAGAAGTTTTTCTAATGAAATCTAGAGGAGGGTCACTCTTAATTGGCTTATAAATCTACAGGAGTGCTGTAAACTTTCCCATTTCCACTCTAGCTGGATAATGATTGTGGAACAGTTTTGGTGAGTTAATTATCGTGAACATAGTTAGAATATTAATCTTCTTGTCAGATTTATAGTTATGCTAATTTATTCTAAAGCATCTTTTAGCTCATAGTCCTAATGCCCTCCAAGCAAGGCCAGAGTAAAATTTTACCTGTAGCGATAAGAACTCCTGCATTGTTTGTGTGGATTAGAGAATGAGTTTCTGCTTGTCTTGTTATAATGCTTCCCGCTGTACTAGTATTCAGATCTATTTAATCTTCTCTGTGCACAGTAATTATTGCCAGGCAAATAGGTGTTAAACAGTAAGTATCTATGGATTATTTTTTCCTATCAGCTTTGCTCTAAGAAGAAAAAAGCCAATTGCTACTTTCCAGTAGGAATGAAGGAACCTATTGTATCTTGCTGCAGGGAAACAAGGTTTTTCAGAATGTTTCATTGCTTTTCCTGTAAGAGCTATATTATTACAGGTTTTAAAGAGGTAACCATTATCCATTTGCAGTATTTAGGACTGTTCTGATTTAAGACTGCCTGATTCCAAGATGTTGTTTAGGTGCTAATAATTTGCTTCTAATTCTAGCTTAGCTTACTGAGCTGGCTGCAAACCTGAGCATGTTCTCAGGAAATCTGTCTTTCTTGATGTGGCCAGGACAGCTGTCCCACTGGGAGGACAATTCAAAGTCGCAGTATATCTGTTTTTGTTAAGTGCAGTTTGTATGGATTTATGCCTGAATAAAATGGATGTACTTGGATTGCAAATTACCCTTTAGTGTTGGGATACTTGAGTTAGCCTTAAGCTAACTGAATTTTGTATAAATTCTTTGACCTTACAGTGTGCTTTTATAGTTGATTAACTGTAAAGCGATATTAAGGTGGAGTCTAGAGAATTTAATGTTGACATTAACATGATATCCATCACTAATATCGTCAGTAATTCTCCATTCCTGGTATTTGGCAGCAATTCACCCTGACCCAGGAAACTGAGAAGAAACATGGTTATCTGCAGTCTGTGCCATAGTCACTGACCTCTTAGTTTTATTCCTTTGCAAACTGTCTGAAATTTAACTTTTGTGCAGTTGCACAGGGAGGCTGTGAAATGTTCCTTGATTTCTCATTACTACATCACAGATCTTCTGTACCATCTTGTCTCTCCACTGCTTCATGTCACCTATGGGGTGCGAGTCTGTACCTAATGGACTCAAGTGCAAAGAGTGGTTGGCATGGTTCTGGTTCGTGAAGTTTGGCCCTAAAACATACATGTCTTCCAACTATCTCCAGCAGATTTGTCTGCTACAGGCAGAAAGCTATTGTTTTCCCTTCCAGGCATCTACTAAGAGGGTAAATGTTAGTGGCTACACGCTAAGATGACTAATGTGGAAAATAATGGACATTTCCCCTCAGATGGACTATTTTAGCCAGAAACTCCTTTATATCAGTACCAACTTTCATTATTCTTGTTTGTAAATCGTGTTCTGTGGTATGTGAAAGATATAAATAGGTGCCTTTACAAACTATAAATAAATATGGAAAAAATAACCCTTTAATCCATTTGTAGTTTCACCTCTGGTGAGCAAATGATCATTTGCAAATGGACTAAAATGAGAAAGCGGTGTAGAGCAAAGAACAAATGTTAAAGCTGTTTTGCTAAAGGAGAACGCATCATTAATTTGTTCATAGCAAACAATTTACAAAGATTAGCAAAATAAAAATGTCCCAGGGATAAGCACTAAAGCTGATCCACCCACAGCTGAAAACTATTCTGAAACAATAATAGATGGAATTTACTGCAGTGCTACAGAGAGAAGTTTCCTGACTCCTGAATTTGCTTCCACATCTACAGATACTGAAACAAGAAAGTCTTTACAGAATGTAATATGCAAATATTTTTCTTCCACAGTTTCCTGGTGAAGCCTGTACTAATTTCCATAGTCCTTCTGGATCATATTAATCAGGATTGAGTGGCTTCTGGGGTTGGTAATGAGATCTGGAGTTTTTATCATCTTAAAAAGCACATTCAAATTGAACAATTCTAACATAAACAGCTCATTTGTATTTTGTGCTGCTGAGCATCCTGGTAGCAGCCAGATCAGTGGTTAAATGCACAAGGAGAAACATGCAACATCCTTGGGTCTTGTTTGTGTAGGGTCCTTACTAGGAAGATGATGGAAGCTTTTAACGCATTTGCTCTTGGATTATGTGGGGGCAGGAAGATCAAAACAAACAAAACCAACAACAAAAACTGGAACAACTGAGAATGGCTCTAGTTGACTTAACGTCCAATTCTTTTGTTGAACTGGCCAAAAGGACTGCTATCACATACAATAAAATAAGATAGGGTGTTCTGCTTCTGAAGAGCGTGTTGCTTCTACAAATTCATTCTTAAATAAATCCAAATAAATAACTAGACTATCAGATCTGCTTGTTTGACTTGGAGTACTCAGGTCTTCAGTAACTGCTGTAAGGCTGTGCTTATTTTGTCCTGAGCACTTCCTAAACTTTGGACTATTCCTATAGTGAGAAGTTCATGAACAGAGAAGTAGAAACCTGTTACTTGTGGCTAAGTGGAAATGGCATGTAAGAAAAAGAGGTAAGACATAAACCACTGCAAACCAGCCTAGAACTGGGATTTTATTAAGATATTAAACACTGATAGAAGCTAAGCAAAGGAGTGTGATGTTATATAGACACGAGATTTAGTGATAAAGCGTTGAAACAGGCTGCTTAGGGAAGTGGTGGAGTCACCATCCCTGGATACACTGAAAAGGCGTTTAGACAAGGTTCTTAGGGACATGATTTAATGCTAGTTAGGTCATGGTTGGACTCAATGATCCTTCCAACTGAAACGATTCTGTGACGTGCTAGTAAACTGGTGAGCACCTTGGAAGGAGGAGAAAGGAGAGAATTACCATGATACCTGAAATAGAGATAAGGAGGCAGAGGAGGAGAGAGGCAGACAAAGCCATAGTTAATGACCAGAACTTCGGTACCTAAGATAGAAATAAGGACCTTTTTCATTACATCTTCAGTCAGCATCAGCAGAAAACAAGATTCTCTTATTTCAGCTGATCCTCTTCTTGTCTCCTTGGTTAGCAGATTTGCATCTGCAAAGAGGCCCCTACAAACCACTTCCGAGATATTTTCTTGAAAAATGGTTGTGTTCACAAAAGTTTTCTTCAATGTTAAAATTGGGTTTTTGCACAGTGACAACACAGCAGTGGGGAGATGGAAAATAGAGTATCATGCAAGTGGCTGGATGATTTAGAGCAAGGACCCTGATGTATTAAAACTTTAATTTTCGTAGACTTTTTTTAAAGATCACATGTGCTATGAGTCTCTTCAGTTATGTGGATATTTTGCTGCATTTCTCCTTTATGGTCTGATTTGGAGCCTGTTGCTGTCACTGGGCTCCTTCATCTTCAGGGATCCCAGAACTGTAAGTATAAAGAAATGTACTGGCTAAAAGTCTACCCCACAGTTCTTCCTTGGATTAACAGTTTTTCACTTTGTGTACTGAACTGATGTACAAAGTAGAAACTAATGTCTCTACTTAAATTAGGTGATCTTGTTATATAGTAATAAAAAAAAAACAAACCTACAAACATCCACTCAATTATAATTATCTGATAAGTAGATTTTTCTTGCCTTTTTACTAAACCAGAAATTCTGTAGTGAGATCATCTTTAGTATTAGAAATATGTTCTTTGTAGATTTCCTTCCTTCCCAACCCACCAGTAATTTCAGCATAATATGGATTTATTTTTCAGAGGCTGAAAAAAAGAGGGCTTTTTTTAACCTTGTGGAAAGAACTTTAAATTTTTTTTTTCATTCTCATTAAGAAGTTTTATCAGATTTTTTAAAATTTATTTTAAATTCCAGTGCCTGGAATATTTCACGTCTGGAAATAGTGTTTTTTCTAATTCCTAATATAGAAAAAAGTATAAATATTTGATATATTTTATTAAACCTGTTGCCTCATTTAAAGGGAGAGATTACTGATATTTTTAAAAATGAATTAGTGTTATTCATAGTACGGAAGACCTATCTTAACACATTGCCTTTTGAAATGTGTTGTGTATATTCTATATTCTTTCAGTGGCTTCCAAGTTTTAGTGAATGAGAATTTTAAAAAACAGTTATATAATTATTAATCTTGAAGATCATTATACCAATTGTACTTTTGATTCTCATAGCTGTTTCTCAGGGATATGGGAAAGGATCGAAATCCTTAGAAGATCCCTTTAGGTACAGAAAAAGGAAGAATAAAAATTGTTATCTGGAATAAATAAGCCTGTCCATGTTCCTTTGAAATGCAACTTAACAGTGAAACTTTTAATATGTGTCTGTCGCTTTTGGGAAGCTGCATACACCTGTTCTGCAGGATTCAGCTTCTGTTTGTGGAGTTAAAAATCAAAGATGAAATAACATGTGAGCAAACCAAGATAGAGAGTAAATCCTGAAGTAGTATTACCTGAAGAACTTTCAGCCTTCAGGGAATAGGTATTAATGATCTTGGGGTAGAAATGCAGTCCTGGAAACTTGATAAAAGCTTATATATATATCTGTATATATATAGATATATATAGCTTTACAGCTTGGAGAGATGATGGCTCAAATATTTGGCTCAAATTTTTGGCTCAAATAAAAACTAGTCAAGCTGTTGTACTCAAGGAACATTTAATGTGAGTCTCTAATTTTTATTTTAAACATGCAGACTCTCATAGCAGTGATAAGAATGGACGAATCTTCTCTTGCTTTCCTGAGATGAGGTTTGGTAGACTTTGGAGAATATATGTAGAAAGACTGATTGCCTTGGAGTATTTCATGTTTAGGTTCAGCTCTCAAAAATAATGATTTCATTTACAATAGCTTCCATTTGGAAATTAGACATATCAGTTTAAAATACATGTCATGGAAGCCAAGGAAGCATCCAAACTTGTGCCAATTAATTCAGAAAGCTGATCCAAAAGAATTTTACTCCTTCTGCTTGGGATTTGTTTTAAAGACTAAAGCAATTCTGGCAATGCCTGGCAATTATATATAATCTCATTCAATAAAATCCCTACAAATCTAATAGGTGCAGTTCCTTTTGGTACTGGAATGACAGATAATTTTTGCTGATGTTTTCAAATCTTTTCTTTGAGTGTTGTTGGGAGAGAATTGAGATTGAGTTTGTGGGCCAGGAATTTTATAGTAGTATCAAAAGAAAAATGCAGTCTGAGTTTTCTAATTCTATTTTACACTTGGTTGTCATTGGGAGACTTCCTAAAGATCTAAAATGTGTCCCACATCCTCTGTGTCAGACACAAACCTCTGTTTTCCTGGTATTTTATGGGCACAGATGCTCTGGCTGCATTACAGAGCTGGTCCAGAGTTACTCAGCTCCCCTTGTCAAGTCCTGCAGATCAAGCACATCTGTATGCCAGTCATAATACAAGTGTGTCTGATTAACAAAATCTTTCCTTTAGCAGTATAAATTAATGGTAATATTTACAAGTTGTGTATGCTCAGCAGATGCTTCTTGGTGTTTTCTTGTTTGGACTTCAGTTAAAAAAAACTAAATAGGAGAAGGAAAGAAAAAATATTGAAAAAATGCCTCCTGAAAAGCCTTCTGTGGTCTGTTATTTATTAAATAAATATGGTTGGTATCAGCTCACCTGACAAGTTCTAAGATTCATCCTCTTGGAAGAAAATCTTTCAGATATTGCCTTCTTACATCAGATGGTGCTTCAGGGAAAAGATTTTCTCTCCAAGGAAGAGGGCAGACTTCAGTATTTCCCAAAAAGCAGTCTCTGGGGAAAAAAGAAAAAAAAAAATTCAGAAATTTACGAAAAATTTCCACCTCATGGCTTCAAAGTTGTTTTACAATGAGGTGGTTGTTCAAGCATCTGTTACTGTGTTCATTACATGTCTTTACAATAGGTAGTTTTACTTGCTTTTGTGTCCCAGGCACATATATTCAGGCTTTTATGTGCAACCAATATGTAGTCCTTTATAAGCATTCTCTAATTTCTTTAAACCTTCTAATTTCAGCTTATTTCTTATTAGAAGATCACAACCACACAAACAAAACCATAAAGGATTTACGCTGAAGAAGACTTGGAGCTAGTGCACTGATATACGTAGCCCTTTCTTTTTTTTGTTTTCTCTGTAAGGAAAACCTAAATGTTCTTATTTTTTTTGTGTTGAGAGCAGTTTTGTGATGTATAAGCACGGATCCTTTCCCAAGTTTCTCAGTCCTTTACGTCAGTGCAGACAGCTGAAGTGTGCAGCTGACTTCTGGAGAGAGCACACTGTGTTAACAAATTACACCCAACAAACCATAACAACGTTCAGTCAGCCAAAGCAAAAGCTATCCCTGTAGAATGATTTCAAAAATTTCAAGTAGTTGTGATTTGTACAGCAGTCACGTAGTTCATGACTGACACATTTATAGGTAGCAACCTCTTGTTGCCAGTAAATCTCAATATTAGGTATTATAGTAAGGAGAAAGCATTCAGATGTGTTTTCCTATCCTGTCGTCTGCAGAATCTGTGGGACTCATAAAAATACACACAAAGGAAGGATAGTCACCCTTATAGAAACTGATTCTTTGAAATCTGATGGCCATGGAGGTCATGTCTAGTAGCTTCTGGGTGTGTTCCTGAATTTCCTTATAGGAGGAGGGAATTTTGTGTACTGCAGGAACACAAAAGGCATCTTCACATCTTCTCTTGCTTATGCTGTTTCTCCCCTTTTTTTCATCTTCCTCTCATTTTATTTTCTCCCTTAACAACTCATTGATTCCATTAGACTGGGACATCTCAGACACATTAGACATTAGATTGCTTTTGTTTTGATTGCTTTTCCAACTTTGAGTATATATTATAGTGAAGAGGATAGCAAAGATTAAAACCTATATGGCCTTTACTTTCCTATAAAATTCAGAGGGATGCTTGATTTCTCTGAGGAAATTATCAAAAGGAAAAGGATCTAAAGAGAGTTATTATGGTTTTGGAAGTTCTCAATATCTCCTTTTCAGCAGGGCCACTTTCTGTTATCTCCACGTAAAGCAAGTAGTAACTGATTTTGAACAATGCTTTCTGGAATCTGTGGGGTTTTTCAGGTGCAAGTAACTACTCACCTGAATGAGGATTTTAGCCTGTGATCTGGCAAACATACGGACATTTAACTTGTACATTTACATTTGCAGAACGAGCCATGAAGCATAATGATTTAGAAATGAGGAAATCTGAAATGTTTATTCCAAATCCCTCTATAATAAAATTTCCAGTGGTGCCAGGATTTCATCCCACACCTGTAATTAGGTACTGAACGTATTTTAGACTAGGTGCTATACAAGTACATACTTTCTGAACTTGAAATTTACTTACTTAGTTTTTCTCATTTGATGTGAAGTTTGTTTTCTTTTTTTTTTTTCTTTTTCCCCTGGGAAGCTGTTTCTCTGCCTGTTTGTTCTTCTTGAGGGGCTTTCTTCTTGCCTACGTTTTGTGGCTGACTCAGTTCATCAGAAGCAACTGCATATCTGCAGAATGTTGCGTTTTGTTTTTTAATTTTTTTACTTTGTTATTTTCCCTCCACTAAGCTGGAGGTCAGCTTTTAGTGCTTAGCCTTAGTATTTGAAGGCTTATAATGGGTACCTATGCTTATAATCTATGGACATTATTTGGTTGTAAAATATGTGTGCTATTTCAGCCTGAGAAATATGTGCATCTGGTAATGCATACATCATTATTAAGGTTAACAGAAATGGTGATCTGTGAGGAATACTCTTATGAGATCAAAGATTCAGAGATATTTAAGTCAGGTTTGAAGAATTATTGGTAAACTTGCAGAGCAGTTGTGTGTGTACATAAAAATAAACTAAATTCATAGGACAGTGGAGAAGCAAATCTGAGACAGAGGGGGAAGGTCAGTTTCAGGTGCCGTTCACCCAGTCATATCTGCAAGAATGCAACGATGATGATTTATAATTACTGTGACGAAAATAACAGTGATTCTTCTGCCATGTTTTTGCCATAGCCTCAGGAGTATAAGTAATTATGTGATGATCAGTTGATTTTACATATTTACAGATTTAGCTATTTGTCATAACTGGTTTAGTCCCTTGAACTTAGTCCAGACTCTTATTTCATATATTTGATTGTAAAAGGGAAGCGGAAGGAAGCAAATTTCCTTTAACTGCGTACACAAAATCAAAGTCAGTTCTATACTAACAGAATCCTTCTTATCAATTGCAATGCCTGTTTATTCCTCCATGTTCAAAAAAAGTAACAAACAGCAACAAGAAAAAAAACTCTCACATAGAAGACATCTACGTTTCGTCTGTGGAGATGCTTTCAGTGGGTATCTAAAAGTAAGCCTATGCGTACTTCAGAGCACCCCTTTTCTGCATTTTATCTGCATAAAATCTGGGTGTTCAGTGATCAAATTAGATTGAGTTTGGGGCCTCCAGGTTTCATATTTGGTTCCATGACTACCAAAGCCTTTCCCTGGTGATCCCTATTCCAATATTGTCATTCAAGGAAAACTCTTGCTGATTTCATGGCTTCCAAAGCCATGTTTAATTATAAAGCCATTTTATCCTAGACTTCACTTTTGATAGATTTGTAGCTGCCAGAAAATATTTTGTCCCAACCCTCCTCCAGCTTCTACAAAAAGACCCTACCACAACTGAAAACAACATTGGCTTTGAGGTGTGAAAAGGAAGAGGCATTCTGAGGGTTTCCTGGTAGATATCCAGGTACACAGTCAAATTCTTGGACATTACCAACCAAGTGCACACTAGGTTGTACATTGATTTTTGCTGGTGCTTTCTGTAACATTATAAAGTAACTAGAACACTCTTCCTGCATATTAGGGACCCTTATGCATTCAGGCACAAAACCTAATCTTTCACCGAATGGTCCCAGAGGCTTTCTTTGTCTGGGCAGCAGCAGGCACAGTGATAAACAAAATATCCCAGTGCCACAGGTGAAATAGTAGTGCAGTCAGCCCTAGATGTCTAGCAGCCCTAGACAGTGAGCCATGGCCTGTCTTTTACCAATTTGTCTTAAGTCCCCCGATTAGATCTATTTCTTTGTCATCTGTTAATCACTTCCTCACTGTCTCAATTAGACCTGCTAGCTTTCAAGCACATGGTCATATAAACGGATTCACTGTAATTCAGATCTGGCAAACGGGCTGAAGTTTTTCCCACGTTCTTTATAGCTGGCTAAAGGCTGAAACCCCAGTTTTCATATCACTCAAATCATGCAGATTTTTAAACTCTATGCAGCTGCTATATTGGACTATTCTTGTAGGTCTTGGTATGCATTGGACCGCCTTGAGGGATGAAAGCACACCTGATTAAAGCCAAATGCCTCATCTCCTGAGGTTTTCCTGTGATGAGATGAGTGGCTTTGGCTCAGAGCTGCATTTTGGCTTCCTGTTGTTTTCTGATCTTCTGACCCAGTGAGCCAGAATGAAATAGCTCTTTTAGTAGTGGCAAAAAATGGGAGAAATGATGGCTCTGTAGTGAGGCTTCCTCCAGATGAGATGCAGAGCTGAACCCAGGTCCTTCACTTCCAAATGAACACAGGTGTTTTATTTCCAAGGTATGTGTTTTGTATTATGTTATGTTCTTCTGGCCACTCACATTTGTAATGACATCAGTGGCACTGCTAGCACTGGAGAATACTGAATGTTTAGTAGGTCAAACGTTAGGCAGCAGCAAAATATCTGATTGCATAGACTTGCAGGTCTCTGGGAACACAGAGAAACAGAGCTGTAGGAAACTGAGGAACCTTCATGTCAAATGGTCAAAAAGTTTAGGAATCTCCTGAATCAAGTAGATGCCTTGCTGAGAGGTTTAAAATCACAGTTTTGAACTTCAAAGGTTTAAATCTGCTCAAGTCCTTTTGCAAGTCTTTAGATGAATCTAGTTTTATGGTTACATAAAATTTTGGGGCAGTGGTAGAAGGGACTCTTCCATTGTGAAAGAATTGTAATAAAATGGCAGTAGACTTAAGCAAATCAGTATTATTCTTCTGTGTAATTTTTACAAAACGAATTTGTAGTAGAAAAGCCAGTTATTGCAGTGCTACTTAATTTGTTTAGTAATAGAGTGATTGGTTTGATATTGTCACAAATAACAAACCACTTCATCTGTGCCTTCTCACCTTTCTATCACCTTATGCATACAGGCTAAGACAAAAAAAATAGCTACAGCCCTTCTGAGCCTCAGGCTAACAAGCCTTATTGATTGCACTTGTCATGAGTAATCTGAAGCTAAAAGATAGTAACACCTAGGATTTGTATATAACCTTCATAGGCCAGGTTTGAACTCACCATATTTTCTAGGTGGGTAATGCCCCTGGAAGTGATGCCGATGTCTAGGCAGCTGACATGTTGTACTGGAAACTGAGTGCAAACAGAAGACTCGTGTTCTGAGCAGTGATTGGCAAAATCAATCTTAATTAGGCTACAGATATTCAAGGCCACTTCTAAACCTGAGCCTTTTCTTGATCCCCTTTAATTATGTATTCAGATCAAAATGACATCCTGAGCAATTATCCTGCCTGTTAAACCTACTCAGTCCCTTGTTGCCTGAGCAAATACATCTACGTTTTTCTAAGCGGCAGGAATGGTTTTCTCTGTCAGTGTCCTCACCGTGGGAGCCGCAGCTGTGTCCTTCAGCATTGCGTTTTCCAGAGCTCACTGCAAAACTTCTGAGTTACTTTGTGCTAGTTATTTGTGCACTCAGGACCATCAGGAACTATCATTCGGTCCTTTTGTCTGTTGGGTTCCAGTCGTACCTCCTTTCTGGTAGTAGAACGGAGCATTTGGAAAGCATGTATACAGGAAAAAAAGTTTCTTTTGCTTGTTTGTTTTTGTCTCAAATATGAGCTGCCACTTGTGACTACTCATTCCCTTGCACTTCCCAGAAAGGGGCAGAGAAGAGCATGTTAGGAGTGTGAGCTTAGTTGCTTGAGTTTGCTAATTTGCAGGCTGACATTCAGGAGCAAGAGAGAAGCAAAGGCTGCTTAATCAGTGTGTATTTCAGGGCTAATTCAGTGTGGTACACATGACCTTTTCTTTAAAAAAATCTGTTGCAGATACCGAGTTCTGGGGCCTCTGTGGCATACTGAGGTGTGAGATGGTCAGTGACACCGACCAGCTAGCATAAAACTCCCACAACTTGCGTATTGGCGAGACAGCAGGTGGAACGGGAAGATAACAAATCTGTTTAAACTATATTTCATATGTGTATACATATATATATATATGATTTTTTTTTTTAAGAGGGATGAGCACAATATTGTGAGGCAGGGCACCATAGTCCCTGGGGATGCTCATTCAGAAAATGGCTAAACTGCATATGAAAATGAAGGCTAGAAAAAATGCAAGAATTAAAATGGGTGATATTGAGGGGTGCAGTGGAGGTTATGCCAGTTAAGGGGTTTGCTTCACATGGAGATCAGCACATTTCAGTGTTTATTTATACCAGTTAATCATCTTCCCTGCCTGTAAAGATTGTGTGGCAGAGCTCATTTTGTGGAACCCCTTTTTTTTTTTTTTTTTTTTTTTTTAAATGTCCTTTAGTGTAACTTTGTTTCTTCTATTATTTAGTCTTTCTTGCAAAGTTTTGCTGGGTGTAATTTCCATACATGCTGTTTGTTGTAGTGATTTTATTAACTTTTATAGCACTGTTTTGTTTTTTTTTTTTGTTTGTGTTTTGTTTGCTTGTTTTGTAACTTAGCTACTAAACATTAATGTAGTGCAGACCAAAAAAATATAATTTGCCGTTCACTCTGATAAGTAGCAAAGGAAATACTTTGGTGCCAGTTCTGGAATAAGCTGTATGAACTCCAGTTTTCAAGAAAAAAAAAAATTCAGCTTCATCAGGCTTAGTTCTCCAAAACTTGCTGTATCCCAATTTTGCTAGAGGACATAGTCATGTATCTAAAAAGGAGGTTTTTCATTTTCATTTGACTCCAGGATACAACTGAAAATTCTGGTCCATGACTGCTCTCAAAAATAAAGTTTTAAGTAAAGATAAAGGTTTTATTTGTGTCTGTTATACTGGACCTTGGGATTCATTTTGTGATCCCAAGAGTTGTTTCCAGGGTTCATTAGTCCTTGTGTGCTGTAATTTTCTGGTAATGTTTGAGGCTTTTGTGGACCCACTGCACAGCAAGCAAAACTTCCGAGAAATCTTTGCATGGACATACAGAATGATGCTGTTCATGTGCCAGTATGCTGAAGTTTAGTCTGAATTTGCTTTCTTCAAGCTTTGGTAATAACTTGGTGTTTGGTTGTTCCAATATCAGTTCTGACACCTCATGATTTCGTCACTACTATGAACCAGCTCCAGTGTTGTTGAATTTATAAGCTGCTTTCATCATTGAAAACAATTGTAAAGGAGGGAGACATACCTTGAGTTTCCTTCATTATCAATTTTCAATATGTAGCCCTGCAGTGCTCTTTATTAAATTATGAATCTAGAATTCCTAATAATTCCTTATTTTTTGCTTTTGAAAACAAACTTTACAGGCTATACCAGTAGTACAAAAATCTGTCTTTTCCTATCTTTTATTTGATTCTTTATATTTTTTTGTTTAAGTTTTGACATATTCTGGAGTTTCCTAAAGAGCAAGAGGCTTTTCAATTAAAAAAGTTGCATTGTTTGTTTGTTTTTTCTTTCTGGGCAAAACCGTGACATTCAACTTTCCTGCATCACTACTGGCTAATCACGAACTCTCAAATTAATATTCTTCTGTGTAAGTGATTACTGCAGCATGACTTCACAAAGTTTGCTTGATTTTTAGCCCAGATTCATGAAGGTCTAGATTTATAATTCGTTCTTTCCTGGTGTCCAAGAAGGACATTTCGTCTTCCTGTGGCTATCAGACACCTTCAGAAGTAACATGTTTGTTAGCTGTAATGTTTTTCTTAGTTTTCATGGTCTGAGTGGCATGGAAGCATTTAGAAACGTGTAATGATACTTGGGATCATGGCTAGATCTGACCTTTCAGTACCCAGAACCGAGTTAGAATTAATTCCATCCCACCTCCTCAAACCTACCAGAGGTTGCTGCTCATCTCTGCTATTAAAATGCTAGTGTTTGCAGACTCAGAAAATTACTGGCTCTTGGCAGAACAGTTCTTTCACCCACCATTAGAAAATTGTTTCTAAGGTCTTTTCTACCTGCTTCCTCCAGAATACCTTCATGAAAGTCACATTTTGCAATGATAACTTGGTGAGCTGCTGAACCTTTGAGATAAATTAGCTGTTCTCTCTGTGCTATGCACTTTACTTTCATTTTTACAGTGTACCCTTATCTTTTCCAGAAGTATTGTGTTCTGTTTTCAGGCATACTGGCTTTCCAAGTACACTATAAGAAATTGTTTGCAGTAACACAAATATTTTTGTTTTGAACAGACATTTAAGTGTTGTCACTCTAAAGCGCAGTACTTGGTTACCATTGCTACCCAGTAACAGATAGGCAAGAACCAAACTTAGAGAAACTGAAGCACAAACACAAAAAAAGACTTTCCTGAAGTCTTACAGAAAGCTAAAGTTAAATACAAGAACACAACTCAATGTTTCTGAGTGGAGTATTTTATTCATCAAGTATCGCTCCACATCTAATCACAGTTTAGCTGCATGGATACACAAAAAGCCTAGTTTTCTTTTCTCTTGGCTTTTTTATTTTTTCCCCAAGAAGTTAAGGAAAACTCTCATCAGTGCTCTTAAAGTAGATCTTTATTATGAAAGAAAGGCATGTATTTGATTTTCTTTTTTTTTTGAGAGGAACATGAACGAAGAGATTTCTCAAGGTTCTCCAGCCACCTCAAATGCAGGATTTTATAAGCACTGTAAAGCACGTCCTCCCATGCACCCTGACCTTGCCTAGCTGAAATATCATATTGACCCATGCCACCCTCCTCCCACCATCTTTCCTGGCATCCTTATTGCCATGGGAAATCTGGGTGCATTGGTCTGGAGAGGCACACAGTAACTTCCAAGAAGTGCCCCCTGTGAGCACAGTCAGAGGGCCAGGACTGCAGGGCTGCTTCTGGGGCTTATTTGTTCTGCAGTTCAGAGCACCTGTATTTACATTTTCAGGCTCCAGCAGGGATTTCTGTAAAAAGATACTCTTAGGAATCGTGACTCGCAACTTCAAAAACGTCCTTTCATTATTTTGGGCTGATGGGTGTGTGGCAAACTGTGAAGTCATGCGTATCAATCACAATGGAGAAATACACCACTGACATGCTACAAGATCTTGATTTGTTCCAGGAACCAACTCTGTGACTCATCAGCATTTTATGTAAATGGCATGATTTATTTTCTCCCACAGACAGTAAAAATAAGTGAGCAGTTAATGTTCTTGATAAAATATATATATGGATTTATGGATTTTTTTTTATTTTTTTTTTTTCTGAAGAGGGCAGTTGTAGATGACAGAATAAGAAAAAATATGCAAGAAAATTGATCCACGAATGCTGAGTTTTCTTCCTGATACTGCCTTAAGTTCAAGTTACACAAGACAAACCATAATGGCAATCTTGTATTCCTGAGATGCCAACACGTAAAAGTACTGAGCAAAATCATTGTGTTAGTGATGAGTGTGGTATCAGAAGAAACAAAGCAATAGATCAGGTGGCCAGCCTAAACACAACCTGGGTGTGCATCTCTCTTATACTTACTCTTCTGGTAGCTGCTTCTGAGGAATGCGCAACTTTGATGTTTTCTCTGTCCCACATAACCCTCTACTCACCAGATTTTTTTTCATTATGAAGTATTTTGAGGTTTGCGTTGCTTGACATATGGATGGAAATTTTGTGTTCGTATTTAATCAGCTTTGAGGTATGTGCTTGCCCAGGCCTGGGACATCATCTTCAGCAGAAGTGTAGACTGGCAATTCCCATATTGAAATGACAGTAGGCAAATCTGTGGTGTTGGCACCACACCATGTTAGTAGTTCTGCAGTTTGATTATCATGATGGGCCCCCTCTTTTTTTCAGTACTTCTTCTCCGTATGTCAGTTTATCATGGCAATTCTGTTCCTTTACTTCATTCTCTGCCATATTGCAGAGGAGTCTCAAATCCCTGTAAGAAAATCTCCTGAGAATGTCTCATCCTGTGTTACATGTGAAAAAAGCTCCCTATAGATCTGTGTTTTTTTCTATTTAGACCCTCTATATAGTTCATGACTGTAATGTTAATTTTGTTATTGATGAGTGATAGATTCACTCAGCACAATTGGGAACACTCAGCTGTGCATGTTGCAAACTCACAAATCTATTAATAATTACATGCAGATACACAACTGTAAATAGCAAGGCTACAAAGTCAAGCAGAAAGTTAGGAAATAGCAGAACTAGTTGCCTGGGCAACATTAGACTGGTTCCTTTAATCATATGCATTTTGATCTAGGATTTAAGGGCCAGATTTATTTTTTTTTTCCCCTTCATGGCAGATTCGTAGAGGAGAAAAAAATAGCTACAAGTTTACTAACTCATATGAAGTATGAGATAACTATAATAAGGAGCTCCTGCAGAACTCCTGTAATAACCTTTATCTTTATCACATAGATAGAAGGAAAGGTCAAGATCTGCTCAACCAGTATCTTTGTGTGACAGACTTCGTGTTAGCTCCATGCTTTATATACATAATGTGTCCTCAGAGATTGCAAGGCAAGCAAACAGACCTCATCAATTTCTCTAATGATTCCTCTGAAAGATCCTTTTTTTTTTTTCCTTTTGGTTTATATTTTTTGCTCACTTTAACAGCACCTCTATTACCAGGCTGTCAGAGACCTCGTACATAGAATTTATGTTGGCTTTCATAAAGACAAATTAGATGCTATCTCAAGGACAAGCTCTGCTTTTAATGTCATTAAACCTAAATGAGTTATTGTTGATATTCACTGAGGAACAGCAAATAGAATTAGATGGAGAAAAAAATTTAGTGATAAGAAGTTGTGGCTTAAACTGTCCAGAGCAGAGGCAATTTGTATGCATTGCATTCTTTAATGTGTATGTAACCTGTACTTTATACTGTAGTAGTTGGTTCTACTAATTCTAGAGGAGGGATGAAGATTATGGAAAAGAGGTGTGGATTTGAGTTATAATACTCTCTATTTTTCTAGCAATACTGAGGGCACAGCTGGGCAGCTTGGCCATGAGGGATCAGAGCTGCTGGGCATGCTCAGCAACTCTGCACGTGGGGAGGAAAAGACAAGCTGTCCTGGCCCCTTGGCTGCAGGTACCCATTGCCTGCCAGAGTGTCTGGAGGAAGGCAGAGCTCATGGAAAGAGGGAAGATTTTAAGTACAGTAGTGAAATATGGTGTTCATCAGCACAAGACTAAGCAATACTTCTGTTTTGTGGTCTGTCTTGGCATGCTTCTTAGGGTATAACTGGTTATGACTGAATACTTATCAAGTATTAGTAAGAAAAACTTCACTAATTACTAGGATAAAAAAGCAGAGCTGGGGCAGGAGTGTTTCACACACTAAAGGATTCCCACAGCTGCACACTTGACATTTGAATTTATGCTCTTTGCTTTAAATTGTCTGAGTCTTTAAAAGAGAGGGGAAAGAAGCAAAATGGGGTTGAAGATTTCCCCATTTTTCTTCAGCTTGCCCAGGCTCACAGGAAAAGCTGAGTGCTCTGAAGAGAAAAGAGAGTTCTACAGAAGTCTGGGAAATGGCTGTTTTCTATGACAATCCCACCTATCTGTAGTACAGAAGTTGTCAGCTTTGTTTCTTGTGTAACTGAGAGCTCTTTAGCTGTTAACTCCAAAGCTGGAGTGAAGCGGAAGCGAAGCTGAATATGGAGATCCCACAGCACGTTCTAAGGGCTTGAAGCGTCTGGGGAAAAAAAATGAGGTCTTAAATTTCCTGGTAGGCAAGAAAGTGCTACATTTTATGTCTGTGGTATAAAGACTGAGAAAGTCTTTTAAAAAAAGATCAAAAGCAAATGCATTTATATATAACGTGTAAATGTATAAATGTTTTGTTGGGACATTGCAGAGAGCTATTACAAATGAAGAAGGAATGTTAAAAGAACGTTATTAAGCTGTGAAGTTATAAACCTGAAAGGTAGAAAATGTCATTGCAAACTTAATTAGACCCCCTAATGTGTATGCAGTAGGAAAGACTTTAATTACCTGATCATAAACTATTTTTTTTCACAGCATCCTCCACTCCTTTCAGCATAGAAACCGGATAGTCTAATTAGTTAACAACTATTCAATGTTTTGTTTTCTCCTCAATATGTGGCCTTAAGTCTTATCGACTGTACACTCTTCAAATCCAGCTCCAAAAACATAATTATACCTTTCTTGATGGGAAATTCTGAAGTGCACTTCAGAAGAAAATTTATTTTACAAATATTTGTTTATTTTCACATCATCCAAACAGGATGATGGGTTGTTATGATTTTTCAGACAGTGAATTGTGTCACAAAGGAAAAACATGCATTAACTTGGAAGCTCAGTTTAAGACCAAAAAAAACCCCCTTTCATCACTGTATATATATTTGAAGAAAAAATTTGGTGTACTTCAGTTGTACCTGGTGAAGCAAATCAAATTACAGAATTTTAAATAGACTTTTCTTTCCCGCAAGCAGGAGCACCTTGTTTTTTTCTGGACTGACCACTGGTAAAACATCTTGAAAAACTTGATCAGAGGTTTTTCAGAATGATTGCAGAAGCAAGGTGAAAATTTTGAAATTAAAATGGTCACAGTAAAATGACATTTTTTTTCTGTCTGGTTAGCTTTATGAGCTCTGCAATCTTTTGGATCAGATAAACCATTTGAATAACCTGCTCTTTATCTATGGGCAAGGTCTAGGAGACCAGATCCAAAGGGGAATGTAATCCCCAGAAATGCTCTCGCTTATCCTCCCTAGGATGCCTCCTTACAAAAGTAAATTCTATCTGTTGAGGAAGGAAAGGATTAATCCGTGATGGAGAATTTATCATGCTAATTACTAGCAATTCTACCTTCAATCAAAAGTTCACAGAGTAGCTTCAGAGAAGAATAATAACTGTCTCTGGATTACACTCAAATCCAGTGGAATGTGGCACTCCAACTTGTGTCAGTAATTTCAACTTCTAGCCAGGCAAGCAGATTTATCTTGCCAAAGAAGGGAAATTACTTCTGGTTTAAACAAGCATATGTCATTTGAACCCATTATATTTATTTTATTTAGCCCTACTGAAAAATAGTTTAAGTGTCTCTTTGAGAATAAGTAAAGGATCTGTACCTTTTTGGTGATATGCTGGAGTTTGAGCCTGTTTAATTCTTCTAACTCTTCACATGACAGGAAATAACAGCATCACTGCAGGATCATGGGATCATCAATGCTGATCTGCTTCATTTATAGGTGCGAGGGTCCCCCCAAAATATTCTCCATAAAAAGATTATGCAACAACCATGCAGGTTCAAAAATTGAGTGGTTTTTTTTTGTTTGGTTTTGTGTGGGTTGTTGTTTTTTTTTTTTTTTTTTTTTAAATTTATTTTCTTTTTGGGGGTGGGGGCTGGTCTGGAGAGAGTGAGGAGTAAATAAAAATCTGTCCATGTTTTCCTCTACTGTTTAGCCATTACATTTTCTGTTTACCTTGGAAACATTTTATGCATTTAATTATGGAAAATTTCTTCACTTTGTAACACTTTTCAGTGATCTCAAGTTTCTTGACACCTACAATTATTGGTAATTGCTTGGTGGACTGTGAATGATGGTTTTCTAGCAAGAAAGAGAGAGAGAGATAATGTTTTTACATTACTGTTACTTTATAGCGTTTTTACAGAGGTATATAAAGAGTTCTCAGCTCAGGGCTGTGTGCTGCCATGCATCACAAGCATCCATCACGTGAGATGATTTCTGCGTAACAGAAGTTGTTAAGTAGGTGAAAAAGACTGACAAAGTATTATTACCCCTATTTGACAGATGTGGAGCCAAGACCCAGGGACTGTCTGAATTAAGTGACAAAAAAATAAGTGGCTCTTTGGGTCCTGGTGTGCTCTGTTGTTCAATCCAGGTGCCTGGATCTTAGATATGCTAGACATTCCTTATGGTTTATGCAGTTAAGTTTCTTTGTCATGGAAAGAAGGATGCAGAAGCAGGAGAAAGATGGATAAGCCATAAGTATGGCATTTTGAACAAGGCCAAGATATTCACGTGGATCACTGAGCTTGGTGAGTGCACTTCAGGTGTCACCAGAGCAACTGTGCCCCACCTGTGAGCAGCCCAGGTTTGCTGAAGTACGGACTGGTGAACTTTCCTTCTGGCATTGAACCTGCTAAATACCTGTAATGGCTAGTTCTGAAATATTTAAGTCTGGTTAATCATATATAGAATCTATTATAAAATTATTTTTTTCACTGTCAGTGTAAATAATGTATCTTTTAATTTTAGAAAAAAAAGAGAGAAAACACAATGCTATTTGATAGGAATAACATGATGCTTTTGGGAGAGACACAGTCAAGTTTGTTCAATTCAGTAAACACTGGAGCTTCACATGCTCTTTTCCTCATTTTGGTGGGGTCACGATGGCTTGAATGTGGATAGAGATGCAATAGCCAAACATTTAATTGTCTGGCCTTCATTTGGAAGGACAGTACACAAAATACTGAATTAGCCCTCCTCCTGTGTGACCTGAGATGAGCTAGAGTTGAGTGATTGCAGTGTCAGAATTAGAAGTAGTCCAATGGCATATAAGGGATATAATTTCTGTGGGTACCTCAGGACTTGTCCAGCACAGGCTAGGCTATTAGTGGAGATCACTTATGAGAGGAAATAAGATTTCCTGGCTATCTGTAGTAATACTGAAGTCTAATTCATGTTTCATATTCATTGCTGAGCATTATGCAGACTTGGCAAGTCATTAAGGACAAAACAGAGTTACTTTAAGATAAACTGAGCACTGAAAACACAGGAAATTGAGACTCCAGATTTTAAAATGTAGATGCCAGGGTCATAAGCAGGAAGTTTGTGGGATGGGGACATGAGCACACTGCTGTCTTGGAAATTTTGATGCCAGGTTGTAGCTTAAGAGAGTCTTTCTACTTTAGCTGCTGCTCAGTGTAAAGTGTCATATTACTGCAATAAATTAGATACTTTTTTTTGTACACTATTTCAAGGGACAATGGAGGATAAAGCAGTTGAGGAAAAACTTGTGCTTGCTACCTATCTGCCTTTCTGCACATAGTGGAGTTTTTAAGCTGTCCCATTTTTTAAAAAATGCTTGCTGTCCATCTCCTCTGCCTACCTGAGTGAATTTTAATGCACCTATTCACCACCAAAGCCAATTTCAGCAGTATTGCTGCTTTTCTAAAAGTAGACTCCAAGAGCATTTTTATTATCTGCAGTGTGGATTGTTTTAATAGGAATCTCCTCTGGTACAGTGCTGTTTCTGAAATTGCATACTACTGTAATAACTAAGTCCACCCAAAACATTATGATTGTGACTGAAGAAATACAGTTCTGAACCATGAAGTGCAAGGCACAAGAGTTCAGGTGCAAGTGAAACCAGTTTTCATTTTGTATATATACACATACACACAAAAACTATTGAGAATCGTGATCACAACATGCAGTGTATTCTGTTTGTAGCAATGTCAAACCAAACTTCAAGTGTGGATTAAAATATGTCCCAGTGAAATAGGCAGATTTTTAGCAATGAAATGATATATTGCTGGTAATCATTTCAACATTACTCTTTGTGTTCTCAGAAGGTAAGATTATATACATACTCAGCAGCTGTAGTGTGGTTCTCCGAGTGGTGTTATCCAGAGCAGCACAAACCTTGACAGATGAGCTGGCTTTGTATCTCCACAGCAGTGTGTTAGCAATGGCTTGTGCCTGAATAGTCCCTTGCTCCTTCTCATCCATCTTGCCTTGCAGACCCCAGTTGGCTGCAGTAGCCTCCTGCAGTAAACAGGCTGAAGGCCAAAGGCTAGCAAAGCCTTCATGGTGGGCTGGTGGAGAACTTTGAGTCAGTGTGATCAAGACAAGTCAGTGATACAGTAGATGCATAAACAGCCTTGCTAGTGGTTGTTGCAAGCACCTATGATGTGGTTTTCATACTTTTCAGCATTTGAAAATGGTAGAGCTGGGCATCAGTAGAGTCTGAGGGGCAGAATTTTCAGTGACCTAGAGAAACATTGCAGATAGTACAGGTTAGGTATGTTTCTCACAGCCAGGAATTTTGGAACTTAGATGCCAGTTACACCTCACCCACCACTCATGACCAAAAAAAAAGAAAAGGGGGGGGTGCAAAAAATCAAAAAGCTTCAGCTTATGGAACTTCCTTGTACTTTTCTTTTGTGAACCAATATCTGTACCACGATTTGTTTAGTCTGGGTCATGATTCAAACCCTATTAGATCCATATCCTCCAAGCAAGCATTCAGAAGATTATTTATGGAACTGAGACTAGGGGCAAGCTGCAGATCCTTTACAATATTATGCTGTCATTCCTATTGAGGAGAATACAGTGCCATTTGTCATACAAGAAATGGCTGTCCCTGTAGGAGCTCTTGAAAGAGATAAGTGACTCCTATTCTCCTTCTATATCTAGGCAACGCACCAAAGCATGGGAAGGAATTAAAAGGTAGTTACAATAGCATAAAAAGGACAATAAGCTCACAGTTGCAAGTTGACATTAATTATGTTCTGATGAGCTCATAGTGGGGTAGCTACTGACAGTAGCACGTTTAAGGAACAAGATATTGTCACTGTGGTATTTTTGACTCAAAGTATTAAGAGTTATGATAGTCACTAACTGAGGTTTTGTATTAAGGCTCATGCAATGTAAAGTTTCTTCTTCTTAAATCAAAGAACATCGATTTCAGTTCCTGGTATTGTGTTGCTTGAAATTCCAAGGTGTTGGTGAGACTCTAAGCTACAAAGATACAGAGGATGTCTCTATCCTGTGTATATTAAGACGTATTTCAGTATTCACCTTTTGGTTTCAGTGGAGTTGCAAAACTCCTACAATTATTTGCAAGTACCCTCATCAGTAATTTTTGCAGAAATAGGTTGTCTATCGTTGTTCTAGAAGCAATTGCTGCTAATGATGCACTAGGTGGTAGGCAAGTGTAAATAGCAAATACAGGACTCAAGCAAGAAGTGCAAACTAAAGAAGAATTATTTTATTTCCCTAGACTTTCTTCTTGCTATAAACTTGTGTTCAAATTCTAAGTAAATTAAAATCTGCTGGCATCCCAACTGGTATGGTGACATAAAGAGATGTTACCTGTTAGGTTTCATTGAGATTGGGATTTGAGGCAAACTGCAGGCCCTTATTCACTTGCTCAATCCTTCCCACTTTTGGAGGTGAGGAACCTGATCAGAGATACTATCTAGACTTTCTCAGCTTCCAGAATGCTTAGTTTGGAATTTTGTTCCTCTCAAAAAGACATTTAATATATTAATACATTTAAGTAGGTTGTGATTTGAGATAAAGGATTGATTTTTTTTTTTTTTTTTTTTTTTAAACATCTTGTTACAGGCTCCTGTCCTCACCTTGGACAAGTTTCTCTGTGGTTCAGTGACTCATCATAACAATAGGGATAAGAAGTGTCTGCAGTCAAGCTTTTGTCTTGTTGGTGTGGATTGGGAGCATTTTGTGGGGAGGGATCGTCCTTTGAAACTCCTGGCAGAACGCAGTCTGGTTTCTCTTTGGAGTTTCTGTATTCTGTGAAATACTGATCCGTGTGCTGTCATATCATTTGGGATAAATGGCTGAAAAACTAGAAACTTGGTATTCTTTTCCCAACTTAAATGTTTCCTTATTTCATTTTTTTCTTGTTTAATTTCTTTCCTTCATCCAGTATTTAAAACTATCAGAAAAACATAGAAAAAACTTGAAAGGCTAAAAATCAAACAAATGAAAACCTCTTCTTATTTATATAATTCAATTAAACATTTTCTTCCCATGATGCATTGAGGAAATATATTATTACAGACACAAATCGCTTTGTAGTGTTGTATTATTAACTGCTTCTGGGACCATATGATTTTTCTGCCAGATTAGAAGGAAGAAGTAGTAGGATGTAATGTCAATTATCGTAATAGTTATGGGCCCTTCAATATGAGGGCTTTTGGGAAAGGGGTGCAAAGATGTTTATTTTTGCACATGCTGCTACAGGCCACGTTCCTGAGTGAGGGTCTGCCCCAAACAGCCTGGAACTTAAAGACTGAAAATGTCACATTGTTGTGCCAAGGAGACATGGAATGCCTCAGGAAGCAGAGGGGTGGTTTTGATAGTGTGAAGCCCCAACGGTTGCTCCTGTTAATGGAAGGTACAAACATTTCAGCATATTTCAGTAGCAAACAGGAATTTTACTAAGATGGCATTGCTAGGGCAGAGAAAACTCTGTAGGAATTATCCGATAGTCATTTTTCTTTGCTGATTCAAATGTCTGTAGATTTCATTAAACTGCCTTGTAAAATCATCACAGCAGAAAAAAAAATGGTGGGGAGAGGATTAGGCGTTTCAAAGCAGTTTCAATCCATTGGGCTCAAGCGCCAAAAAGGCACCAGCACTGCAACTGCCTCGTAGGAGTTTTTAGTGATGTCTTGCTTGAGAACAGAATAGTATATCATGCTTTGAGAAATTAGTGATAGGAGGAAGCATATCCCTTTATTCCGAAGCCTTCTCTTCCCCAGAATTCTTTCCTACAGCTTCATTCGAATTGTTTAAAATGTCTGAAACTTTGGGATTTCTAGATCTTTGGAGAGAGTTTAAAATGCCCTGGAGATCTCCCTGGTGATAGCTACACATGCATCTGCCAGAGTATTAAAAATAGACTATTTTTATTTAATTAGATGGTGGAAAGCTAGAGATTTCTCACATAACTCTGATGGCAGACTCAAAATTTTACATATGTCAAAGCAATGCCATCTGGATTTGTTTATATTGCTGTTAGCCTTTTGCAGGAGTCTATTTGTATAAGGAGTAAACAGTAGGTCATGCTGTAGCCCCTTCCAGTTTCTTCGGCCAACGTGGAGAACTGTTTGCTTAAGCAAGCACTGGATGAGTGTGTGTTAGTCAAATAAAGTTGTAGAAATGAAGACAATGTTATATTAAAAAAACAACCCTAGGAGGGCATATGGAATCATATGAATTAAGACTGAATCCCAGTTTTAAATGTTCTCATTGCCTTGCCTTTTTATTTTGACTCTTTCACTTCATTATATAGGCATTGCACTGGATTACATAGGCTTTTTTTTTTTTTGCTTTTACAAATGAAAGGTTTTTCCAATAGGAAATTGAGGTTTTTAGGGTGCTTCACGTAACTGAAAGCTTTTATTTCTGAGTTAAAAAAAAAAATCCCTGCTCAAAGTAACAGAAATCTGTTTTAATTGATTGAAGGTAATTAACAAGATTGATTGCTCATCCCCCCTTCAATGTAGTTTAGAAGTGTGGATTTGTATGAGTGCTAAATTTTGATGGTTTGCAAAGTTCCTGATGGATCTGTGATTTGAGATTAGGGTTTTGTAAAGTACTGGGAAACGTAGTGCTAAAACAAAGCTAACGGATGGTACTGGCTCTCCTTTAAAGAAACTTCCAACTCAGCTGCCAAAATTCATTATTTTATTTGTCTAGGAGGCCATCAGTCACTTATTTTTATGGTAATTTGGGAAAGAAATAGTTTAACAAAGCTCACAGAACTCATACAATATAAATTAATACATAATGAATGGCATCTCTAGGGCACAGATGAGATTAGTCTCCAACAACCATAGAATTTTGTAACATTTGATAATCAATGGGACTGAAAGTCATTCCAGCTCAATTTAATTTTCTTTTTGGTATGGTGGACCTCATGGGTAGGTCTCCTTGGCTCTGTGATCTTATTTGCTTTGTCTAGATTGAGGCATGTATCAGCTCACACATTGTCCTTGGAACTTGCCATATGCAACGTCTGAAGATACGTGAAGAGGTATTTATTCAGCATGATCTGTCTCTTGGGTGCTTATGATAAGGGAACAGATACTTCATGATATTTGACCCAACCGTGGTGAAAACTAATGCCAAGTGTGACCTTAGTAATAAACCATGCCTTTTCTATCTACTTTTGTGGTATTAAAAAAAAAAAAAAGTTTTCCTCTTTAAAATGTTCAGTTCTGTTCTTCTTTAGTAGATAGCGGTAGCTCTCATTAACTTTGTGTGTCCTGGCATTCCTGATTTTTGCCGGCTGCTCTCCACAGGGTAAAGGAAGGACCTGGAGACTGGGGTATTATTCCCCACCATGCCCCCTCTATCTGTTTGGAACTGGAAATACTATTTGGTCTGCAAACCTTGCATAAAGTTGTCATCTGAAGAACAGATCCCCTGAAAGCTGCCAAATGTGGTACATTCCAGACGCTTTGTAGGCAGGGGGGAAGACAAATAAGTGGTTGTCCGTGCTGGCGTGCAGCTAAGCTTGTTTTGCCCTGCCTAAGCCATGGCAGAACGATGACATGAATTCAATGTATTAAAGAAAGGGGCTGCTTTTGTAGCATCAGTTGAATCAAGGGCAAGCAGAGGCAGTAGTGTGAATGCCCATGTTGCTGCTCGTGTTTCACAAGTGGGATAGAGTTTGTTAGGATGGTCAGCTAGGAAGAAGTGGAAGGAAACCAATGGGTTGTGGTGCAAAGTGTCTTTTTGATTTCCAAATAACTTTACGGTTATCAATCCCAGGTTCTCACTACACAATTTATGGAAAAAATTTCGGTTTGGAAACTGACCTGTGTCAGTAACACTTTTTTTGTTCAAGGGGAAATGAACATTTTTGGTGACAGTTTTCAAAGAGACACTTTTTTTTTTTCAAATTTCTTTTGTTCAGTATAGTTGTTGAATAATAAGCCAAGGAATAAGAAGTCCAGAAATAGAAGTAGTGTTTGTTTTGTGTTTATTGTGTTTGTGGGGTTTTATTTGTTTTTTCTTAAGAGCTTACGTATTTTTTGAGTTTTGTAGTTTCTGTGGATTGTTTGTTTGTTTTACTTTAGAGGGTTGGTGAAGAGATCAGCAAAATTTAACAGTGGATTTGACATTTCATATAAACAGACCTAAAAATCTGACTAGAAAAGACACGTCCAAGAATCCACATGAATGAAAGCTGCTGGGTCCACACGTTGTTTGCAAATACTGTTAGTTATTTAGTTTTCATGTGCTAGTAAACATGAATAATACTTCTCCAATCTCCTGCTATGGCTGTCATTCATTATTTTATAGCCCTGTGTTGTATTTCACTTCAGACATCCTGATCTGCTTTATCTTTTCATATTCAAAACATATTTTATACTGTTGGCCTACCTTCTTGCTGTTTCCTATATTTTTTCCGATTCAACTATATCTTTGTCAAGTGAAGAGACAAAAGCTTCACTGTTTTCAAGTTGAGGTCATGTAGCTGTTTAATATATAATGTCATATTGATGCTCTCTGTTGGCTTGTTCTCTGCTTTTTCTACTAATTCTAAATATCCTCTTTGGGTTTTTGGACATGTTTGAGTGCAGAACTGATCTTGAATCCAGCAGTTTATAAGGCTTCAAGATTCCTGAATGTCAGTAGTGGATTTACAGCCTATTTTGGGGTATGTGTGTGGTGAGGATGATTTTGTCTATGTGCTGTGGTACTTTACGTTTGCTGACACTATTCATTTTCCATTTTAGTGCCTGATTTGATTTGATTCAGTATCATCAGATCTTTGTGCAGCTTTTCACAGTCAGTCCATATTTTTACAACTCGCCAAATTTCATGTTATCATAAAGTTGTGTCGATTTTCTGTATTCCATGTTTTCTTTGATATGGCATTTATGAAGTCAAGAAGTAGTACAGGCCAGACTAAACCCCCCTAGTGTCCACCAATAATTTTCTTCCCAACCTTTATTTCCCTTCTTTCTAATTTTGTCTAATAAATTATTAACCCACAAAGACATATTCCCTTTTGTCATATATCACCTTGGTTTGTTTGCTTTTTGTCTGTCAGTGATTTTCAATAAAAACTTGACGAAAGTAAAAATGCGATAGTATCTGTTACACATCATTATCAATACAGAAAGTGATTCCTTTGAAACTTCTAATAAATTTATGAGGTCTGCCTTCCTTCTGGAAAAAAAAAAAGTGTATTAGTCAGTATATAATGATCTGCCTGTTTACTTATTCTGATTTTTAAAGCAATTTCTACAGATCTGTGGATTTGGATGTGGGCATCCAGGCCAGTTTTAAAGCCCTTTAAAAAAGTGGTGCTGTACTGGCCACCTTCTGTTTGTCTGGTAATGAAGTAAATTTCCTTGATCGGGTAGATGGACACCGCAGCTAATAGTTGAGCAATTCTATACTGGATTTCCTTGCAGAGTAATATCAATTGAGCTTAGTGGATTGCTTCTCTTCATTTTAAGTGTTAATTCAGTACTTCAATTGAAAATGCTTTTTCTTAGCCATTCCCCCAAAAGAAAGAGTTTAGATTTGGAAATACCCCAAGTTATATCCTACTTGTCTCTCATGCAAAGAATTCATTTAACGTCTCAGCAACGGCCTTGTCTTTTTCAAGGCTGTCTTGCAGACTTTTTTTAGGTTTTCTTCCTGTCACATGTTTAAAAAGATATTTATTGATGGGTTTACATGTCTTGTATCAAATGACTCAATTATGCTGGTATTCTGTATTTACAGAGCTGAACCTGATTTCCATTTGCATCATTTAATTGTGACTTATTTAGAAGGAAGCCTTCCTACTTTAAGTAGTTTTTTTTAGTTTCTTATTCTACCATATTGGTTTTATTTCTGTCCTTCAAGTCCTAAATTTTATGTATTTCCTCTTTTTAAATTAAGCTCTGCTTTAAAGGAATATTCTTTTCTTTGTGTGTGTAGCTCTGCACTTGAGTATGTTGAATTTCAATGTCATGTAGCCAGTGTTGCAGAATTGCTCCTCAGTAGCAGTGTTTTCAGCCTGAGTGCTGTTTAAGTACAAAACAAACATTGTGTCTGCACGATGGGTACCTTGCCTACCAACTCCAGCAATTGTGTGTTTCTGTTTTCTAAAATTTGGATTTTAAATCACTATGATGGTTACCCTCTCTATTCAAAGGTGTTTACTCATGAATCTTTTTAGCTGCCTTATCTACAGTTGCCTGAAATGGTAACATGACCTCTTCATGTTCTTGGTAACCCAGATCCAATACACTAATGTGGAAGAATTTCAATCTATATAAATACCAGGACGATCAATAGTAACTCATTGGCCCTGTTGGGTTCTAACCTTGCTTTTGTCAGTGCTTCCCACTCCATCCTTATGTTATTTGTACGCTGCAGATGTATTGCCTTCTCCAAGTGTCTGCTTTCCATTAAGCTCTTGATAAGTCTGCTAGGATATATTTTCAAATAAACAAGGCTTTTGTTTATTTGCATGTGTATGTTTGACATAACTCGAGAAGCCCAGATTGACATGATCTGCTTAAATGGGACTTAACTTCCTGAGACCATGCTTTACTGCTTAAAATGTGTGCGTTTTGTCCGTTTCTGTCATGTGCTGTAATCAAGGATAAGAAATTCTCCATTCATTCCTCAATGACTCATGAACACTGACACAGAGGAAATCAGACTGAGAATGATAATCTGAGGCTCTCTGAGGATATAATACACTAAAGATTTTGCATCCTGCAGAATCACTGCATATTCTTTTAGCCATTATGTGTTGATTTAATAGCGTTTTAAATAACTGTTGTCTGAAGCTGTGTTTTCTCAGATGGGTACCTGTTCAGGTGTTCATTAACGCTATGCTGCAGAAACCTGAGGAGTTCTAATGTGCATTAGACTATAGTATTGATGCAGGTGCAGTTGAGAACGTATCAATGTCCTTCTTTATTACAAGTTAAATTTGTATATTTGTACACTTCTCTTCTGTTTGTCAGAAAATGAGCTCATCTTTGCTGAAGACTGAACAGGGAACATATGTTCTAGTGCAGCTTATTATGGAGGCCTCGCAGTATGCAGAAGTTTTCAAAGGAAATCCTGTAATAGGTTAATTTTCTTCTCTGTGGGTTGCACTGACTAGAACATTTATTTCTTTTTTCCCTTCTTTGTTACTTTTCAAGCTGTAGCTACTCATACTGCTTTCAGGAAAATAGAAGTCTTAAAGAAAACATCTTCATCTTAATATTTGTCTTAAAAAATTGGGTGTATTTTGTTCTAAAAGCAAACTCTTTCATGGATCCAACTCATGGGTCCTTTCTTTCCCTAATATCAGGAGATTAAAAAGAATAACAGAGCCCTGTGTGCTAGATTTCACACCTCAGGAGAAGGGCTTGTTAAGCAGCTATAGATTTTTATTTATTTATTTTTTACCTCCTCGCCCTACCTTCCACCTTGTTTGCCGTATTTGAATGGAAAATATTGGTACCATAGGGTAGACTCCTAAGTTTTCTATTTTTTAAGTGTTTGTCTGCCTATGATTTAAGCAAAAACTGTGTAGCAGTGAAAAGAGAAAGGGCAGCTTGCAAGGTGTGGTAAAAGAACATTCTGGGAAAGCATATTGCCCAGTTAGTATTAGGAGGCATTATATTGAGTTGAATATCATATTGAATAATTGAATATTATATTCACAGAAACCTCTGTACAGAAATTCCTCTTGTTGCGAGAAACAATTTCCACATTCCTTCCCTAATGTTCAGCAGCACAGTGATCATGCTCATTTTGAAACATGTTTTTTGTAAGTCCTGAAATTTCCAACTCACTGAGCAGTTCCTGTCCTCTTTCCATTTCCATAATAAAAGTTATGGAGCACTTTTTATTTATGGCCTACCATGATCTTGGACCTGCCAAATGTATCACGACTTGATTTAATGCCATGCCATAACAACAGTTACAAGCCTTTTGCGTATGCAGGCAAAATTTACGCTTTAGAGTCAGAATGCCAGGCCACCTCTTCATTGAATCACTAACAGAAAGTTGTTTTTTTCATGCAGTATTTTAGAGAATATCATGATCTTTAGAGCCTACTGCAGAGGATTTTTGGGTGTGGTTGGCATAATAAAATATGTGGTTGGAACAAAGGACAGACATGCATTTGGAAGACATTGCACTTGTGCCCACAGAGATGGTGCAAAAGCTCATCTTACTCTATTTCAGGAGGAAAAGAAGTGGTTTCTTTATGTTGCTTTAGTGTCTTGGAGATTAAATTAGTGTGGTTCAGTAACGGACCCCAATGTGAAAGTGGAATGACAAGAATTAAATAGAGTATGTTGCAAACATTACAGTAATAGTTTCATAGGAGGAAGCTGTGTCAATTAGATTTAACCCTCCTGTTGTAACAGAGGAGTCTGTGTACCTCAGTAGGCCAAGGCTATGGCCAGCGTACGCCAGCACGGTTTTACTGCTCTGAAAGGTGCGATCATGATTTATATCAGTACAAGGTGTACCTCATGGTGTACTGACACAGAAGAATTTACAGTTTAAGAAGGCATGGTTGAAAATGCTTAGAGAAATACATGGGCAAAAAGATGCATTTTTTTTCTAATTTGCAATTAATAGTGTTTTTGTAAGCAATTATAACAACCCTTAGAAACAATCACTCTTGTTAGTATCATCTGTAACCTCATATTTGTGTACTTTATGAGGATGGTATTCCTGAGAGGTGATCTTGAATAAGGTGAACACCAGAGTGAGATAAGTCTACGGTGCACTTTTGAGATGTTAACTATTGTTATCTTAGCTAGGATATGAACTTTCTTCTATTCAAAGGAGAAAAAAGATATATAGAAGGCAGTGTATAGGAAAAAATGTCTGAATGCATGTGTGTTTCAGTGCATTATAAAACACTGGAGAAAATCAAGCCTACCTATTTATCCTCTTCCACAGGATATTACTTTACTGATCCAAATGAAAATGCCATCAAACTTCATAACAGGGAAATAATGTAAGATAATGAAGCACAATATTCAGCTGAGGTTACTGTTGCTTGGAATAACTAACACCTCTCTGGTCTCATCTTGCTGGATCTGTCTGGCAAATTATAACCAGAGAGATACCAAGTGTACAGCACTAGTTTTTTAAATGAACTTTGAAGTTAAGTATAGGGAAGGTTCCCAGAGTTCCCCAACATTGCCAGACATAAACACATTCACTGCATTGTTAATCCCACTAATTTAATGTAAAGCATGAAGGTCTCCGTGAGATTTATGCAGAAGAACAGCTGAAATATATGATTAATGTTGGCAGTGGAAAGAGCAGTTTCAGTCTGTTGGCTGAGGTTAATCCAGTCAAGGTACTGGGGAAATATTTATCCTTTGCTGTGATATAGCTTCAAATACTATCTATATGTAGGATTGTCTTTAAGATAAACTACAGGAGGCTGAGCAGAAACAGGTAGTAGCTGCTGACTTTTAACTTAGACTTGTAATTTACGGGTTTAATTTTGCTGCTTGTTGCTTCCATTATTATTAATGTATGTAGCAGTGATAATAACAGCGATAACAACTTCACCTCCAAGTGCTTCAATGACAGAGCTGATTCTAAAACCTAAAGATGAGGAGATATTCTCCATCACTGAAATGCAACTATATGTGAGATGCAACATCTTAAAAACCCCCAAAAAGTGTCTCAGTAGGGCAGGGAAATTGCATTTGGTCCATTGCTGAGAAGAATGGCAGCCTGCCTAACTATGGGTTGGATAAGACACTTGGGCTACAACTGTATGAGTAAACAGAAGAGGACAGGGACCATTTTCTAGTCCTCAGGTCAAGTAACATAGCTTGTATGTTATCCATTTGGTAAATTTTCTTCAGAAGAGCTGACCATACCCAAGCTACCTGTTGGGAATGTTCTCTGATCTGGTGGACTTTGCCAGTGTACGGACTCTGGAAGCAGACTGACACTAATTTATTCAAACTGTTTGAAGATCACTGTCCATTCCAATATAGAAATCCAGCATTTTGACAGGTGCTGCTGACCAAACAAAAGAAAATAAATTAGAATTTGCTACGGATAAATCAAACTGGAAGAAAATGAAAAGACACAACAAATTCAAAAGTTCTGCAATATTTTGATTCATTTTCTTTTGTCTAAATAGAATCGTGCCATTGTCCCGAATGGACCCAAGAAACTTGATATTTTTAATGTCACCATTATTAAACTGGTGTTTTCTGGATTGATACAGACCTGTCTAAACCAAAATATTACATCAATTGTCTTAATGGATACTCTCTTAAAAAAATTTTTAAAAACCCCCAACAAAACATTTTCTCTTGCAAAATATTTGAAGAGTGTAAAATTTTATTGGAAAATCCATGAATAGTTCTACTGTTAGCACAAGGATAATAAACAACATCCTTAATATAAATGTGGTTTCCACTGAGCAGTCATCTCTCTGAGGCTAATGATGTTGTTAACAGTGTTCGTTCCTGTATTTGGAAAGTAACTAACCAGAGCAAAGTGTCTGTATTCAGTGTAATGGGGTAGAGCAGAGCAAAGAACTGCCCACTTGAGCAGATTATTCAAGGAAGTGATGAAGTAGTATGGACCCTGCTGCATTATTGTATCTTCTCTCCCCTGGACTACTCTGCTACCTACAGAAACTGCCAGTAGCTCAGAGGTGATTAACTGATGTTTAGGAACCCAGGTGGACATTGCATTGCTGGAGCACAGCAGACATCCCCTCACTAAGTGACAAATGTGATGCGTATTTCCCAGTAGGACCCATCCTGCAGCCATTTGTTTTAATTCCTCTTGTATGGGAAAGTTAAACTACCTCTTTGTAGACCAACTTTTTTTTTTTTTTTTTTCCTCATTGGGGGTGGAGGAATGGGAAGGGAAGCTGTCACTTCCTTGGATAATATGTTAGGAGAAGATAATTTTGACAGGTGCCTCTTGTAATTATTTTTCCCCTGCTCCTCCCTAGTAGCAGCTCTGACACTGTACCAAGGGATGTTAGTTTTGAGCTTCTTATCAAGGATGGCTGTTTCAAAGACTAAAATTTAGCTGCTGTTAGGAAAGAAGAACCTGCTTAGATCAGTGGAAAAGGATCCCACTACCTCTTCAAAGCAGGCAAGTTTCCTGTACTTGAAGTAAAAAATATACTTCATTATTAGAGACTAGTTGAAAGAAAATGGAAATAAAATTTAACTTGCCTCTTGAGAAAGAGAAGCGAGAAAACATAATGCATAGGATTGCTGTCATGTGTGAAATGTGGCTGTGTAGTAGTTAAAAGCAAAGATCTAAACTGCAGCTCTTTAAGGAGGTGAGCAGCTCTCCTTATCACCCGTTTCCCATGGTCTGATCACTTCTAACAGGAAAAGGATTTTTAAGGTCACATCATGCTGAAAGACAGCAACTCCCGCATGCTGAGTCCTGCCATGGTCCCTTGTGCTGGAGAGCAGCTCTTAATGCACCCGTCAAATGATGTGGAGCTTTCAGCAGCTCCCAGTCTGGACACTGGGTGATTGAGATGACAGCAAAGCCATTTAACTGCTTTTCTTCATGGCAAGGTATTTACAGTTCTGGTCTGATGTGTTGGGCAGGGCTTTTTTCATTACATAAGCAAAGCAACATTTTTCGCTGTTGACATGCACAGTACGTAGGAAAGGTGAAATGTGAAAAGAACATTTAGACTTTGAAGCTGTATTTTTTTAATCCACTTTTTTTTTTTTAAGATCTGTGTGTTATCTCTTTATGTTGTAGGACTGGCTGAGGTGAAGGAGGAAGTTTCTAGAATTGCCTGAACTAATAGCTGCTTTTGATTCACAGCAGAAACTAAATGGATTTTTTTTAATCTTCATTGTTATAAAAAGTCACACAAAGCTGTCCAGGCCCAAGGTGTTTCTAGCAGGCACTAATATAGTGTGATTATTCTGTGGAAAACAACCTGTAGCATCCCATTAAAATCAGAGGCTGCTGAGTTTCCATATGGTGCATTTGTAGCTGTATTGTGTCCTTGTCACATTCTGTCTCTTTCCACACACACAGGCAGAGATGAAAGACCCTTACTGTAATTTCATTTCAGGCACTGGCTTCCCCAAAATCTGGGTTTAGTACCCACATTCAATAGTCCCTGGTGATGTCCCAGGTGATACAAATTCAATCAGAAATAAAATCCTATTGCCTCTGGAGAAAAGCTATCCTTGAGTCAGAGTTTATTTCAACCTAGAAAATGTGAAAAACTAGGCAAAGCTTTCTCCTTCCTGTTTCAGATTTTTGTGTTGTTTCTTAGTTGGAAATTCATGTTTTCTTTAAAGTGCGTATACACTCAAATATTTGAGGAGGTCCTGGGAGGCACATGTTGTGTATCACAGCGCTAACTCTTAGCTCATGATCTTTCTCATCCTAGTAAGGAAGTTTAAAAGGGAGAATGATAGTTTACTCTCATGTATTTCAGTTTTGGGATTTACGACATATTTAGCTGCTTTTAATCTCACTTTGATTCCCACACTAGGCTGCTGGATAGCTTGAATTAAGTGCTCTCCTGTCCTTATTTCTTCAGGCACTGGAGGCAGCATACCGCAATGTCATGGGTGAGATTTGAAGGTGTAGTGCTCTTTTCCATGCTTGTATTTCTTTCCGTGAAGCTTGAAACGCTGTAAATTGCTAACATCTGTGTTATGTGCCCTTTGCACATTCATAATCTGATTTTTTTTTTCCTTAGCTCAGTTCATCAGAGTGAATTTGACGGAAATGAGAGTATTCAATATGTCTTAAAATATCTCCCCTAGAAGGTAGCTAACCTCAGGTCTGCCTGCTCACTGTTCAGGGCTGATTGTGCCTGTGTTGCTGCTTGCATACTCATTTTGAACCCATCCCATTACCTGCCTAACAAAGTGGGAGAGCAAAATATATTCAGCAGAGTCGTTATGGGAACTGCCTCCTGCAGCTCTGTAAATAATTTGCCATTTGCTGTGCAGAGTGTGCGTGCAGGGGAAACTGAGATGAAGTCCTACATCTGACACTATCTTTTGAATTGATTAGGCTTTCATGAACAGACACTTCTTGCACCTAATTTCCATTTGTTTGTCTAGAGGTAGAGACCAGTCTAAGAGTCTGGCCAAAGGACGATCTAAAGTTTAGCACATTAGATCTCACTGGTGTGATCTGGCATAGATCTGAATTAATACATGAGGTGGAGAAACAAATGTATGAATGTATGTCTTCAGAGTTATTAGACAATTGTCACGTTTCACCACAGTTGCATGACATTTTCCTGAACTGCCCTTGAACTGCTTTTGGGATCCCCCTGAATTGGGAGACATGTGTAAACAACCCATTCATTTGAATTGTTGTTTTTTCCTGAGGGGAAAAACGTCTAAGTTTCAGGTAACAACGGTGGTTTTGAGATGTAAACTTTTGAAAGTTTTGTTTTTCATCTAAACTGGAATTCTATTTTGTTTCACTTCAGTGTAACCCACAAACCAGGTGGGTTGAGCATTGGGAAAAGCGCTGTATATGCTTGTCTTATTCTTACTCCTTCCTATGTGCTGAGAGCTGCTGCCGAAGGGGCGGCACTGGGCTGGTCAGACCCTGCTTCGAACCACTGCAGCTGTTCTTACCTCACGTCTTTGTGCCAGGGGGACCTGCCTTTGCTGGCTCATAGAAAAAGCCTCATAAAATATTACTGTGGTGTCGTGGTCTGTGTCATTGCAGGGCACCACGCAGCCAGGCATCATGAAACAAGCTTGGTCCAAGGAGCAGCCCTGCCCCTGGCAGGCTGTTAACCTTCCAGCCGCCACTGCTAGGGAAATGCTTTTGCCTTCAAGAAGCTGGTGGTAATATTTGGAGCTAATGGAGCTTTTTTGATTTATAAGCCCCATAGAATGCCAGAAGCAGAATTTCCTAGGTAAATCATCAGTCTGTACATCAGGCTTGTAAGAAACCAGAGATTTTAGTGTTATGCTCTCTCCCAGAGCAACTGTGTTGCATGGAAATGGCATGTGAGTACTTTGTTTTCTTCTCTAGCTTGTTGTTTTGTTCCTGTGAATTAACCCCTATCAACGACAAATTGCAATAGCTGCTATTTCTCAAGAGGAAGTATTTCTGCTATTCTCACCTAGAAGTTTATTGTTAATCAGTACTTGAACCTCCAGGGCTAAGAAATCTGGTACTGCATCCTTGTTTCATCTTCTTAATGGATGGTTTATTTCTGTGTCAGTTGTGGATCTAAGTTTTCAAGTGACCATCTGTGGCAGTTGGTGTTATTCAATCAATGGCCTACAGCCTGCAGGTGGTCCATAAAACATCAGAAGGTGATCTTGCATAGCAGTAGGAGTTGGAAAAAAAAATCAAAGCAATCCTAAAGGCATACACAGTGACACCCCACAGTCAGCAGCACATAGTGATGTCCTAGATGCATGCAAAACTGTCTCATAGGTGTGGGTCAATGGATACAACATTGCCTGTGGATTTGTTTTCTCCAAAAAAAGGTCTAGGTGGCTCTTAGGTTATTAGAGAAGCCTGAGAAACAGCATTTGAAGGGATGTACTGGATTTTTGAAGGGTTTATTTTTACCAACATGACTATTTCAATATGGGAAGGACTTTTATGTAGTTGCACATCAGGTTTGGAGTCAACTGGTTTGGAGGCTGAATGCTGGTAATTCTGGCTCCTTTTTGAGGTGTTGTAAAGGAAACTAGCATAGATGCCTGTGGATGGGCACCTGGGTCTGCTTGCGGACAGCAGGGTACAGCCGTCTCTGTTTTACCTGGCGAAACCACAAAGCTCCTTTGCTGAGGTGTTCCCTGGAGTGTGCTGTACACACCATTGCCTGGAGGCAGAGGGCTGCCTGTGTGTGTGTGAGCAGCAGTGATGTTCCTGTGCCTTATGCTTGGGCATGTGGTTTGCACAGGCTTTTAAAAAAAATGTCTTTCCGGGTTTGCCCTGCAAGGGGTGTCAAGACTGCCCTTAGAAACAGTTACAGGTAGTCATGAACAGTCTCTATGATTTTTCCAGTGGCCGCGAGAGCCCGCTGATTACAGCATCCTGGTGTGTGCCAGCACAGGCTGCCTCCCTGCTGCTTTCCAGGCGGGAGCGTGTGGGGTGTTCAACATGCAGTTGCATTCACAAATCACCTAGTTCCCATTATTTTGTAGTTGCAATGAGATATTTCAGCATTGTGCTTGCTGTGCTTTTCAGCTTGGTCATTCTCCCAGAATGTGTTGGGTGGGGTTTTTTTGTTCGGTTGGTTTGGGTTTGGTTTGTGGTTTTTTGTTGTTTTTTGTGTTTTGTTTTGTTTTTTAATATATTAACAAAAAAAATATTACCTTGTGGGTAAGTGATACTATGTGCCATATTGACAACTTCATATGAGAAGATTATCAGAAAAAAAAAAAATCAGGCCCCTGTTTCACAGTATTGGTATATTAAGGTGTGCTTTTTATTTTGTCTCTTAATTTTTACCTTTCTCTTGCATTCTAGTCACTGCATTTTAAGCTTTTCTTCACAACTGAGAGGACTGGAAACTTTTTGTTCTCCTTCTGTTCTTTTTCTTCTTTCTTCCTTCTTTTTTGTTCTCTCATGAAAGGAGAAATTTTTACATAATTGCAGGATTCCAAGAGGATGAGCTTTCTAAGCAAACAAACAGAACAACAACTCTCCCCTTTGTCCATCTTGTATATCCACAAGTGTCTTAATAGAAATGCGAGCACTGCCACAGCTCTGACTCTGACACTCTCTGCTGACAGTTTCATTGTTGAGAAGAGCAAGATTTTTCACTTGAAATACAAGGAAAAAAGCCTCTGAAATACTCTCTGCTGGAATTTGGATTTGGCTTCTGTCTGGAAAGCAGTATGACTAGGCCCAGGACATCTTGAAGTGCTACTTGTGGCACTCCTAAAAACATATCTGATAGCAAGGCTGCTGAACTGCTGTACGTGGTTAACTTTGAGTTGAGAACAAGAATCCCCATCAAAAATTCTTAATTATATGATACAGCTGAGTATCCTTGTAGAAAACAAGATCTTGTGCATAAAAGGTTCAGAATAAGAGGTACAGGATAAACAAAGTTTTGGGAACAGCTGGGATTCTGTAGCAGAATTATATACCTTTTCCAGCCTGGTAAGCACCTAATAAAAATAACTTTACAGACTGCATATTTAGAAGGGTTCTTCCTCACTTCACTGAGGTAACTGGTGTTGTGAGAGATCACTTCTGTAAAAATTGTTCATCTTCAGAGGCAAGTAATATAAGTAATGAAATGCACTCACAAAGCATGTTTTAAGAATTGAGATATATGCTGTCTTTTGCATCCATGACTGGGTGGAAAATAAAGTTTATTGCATATAAGAAAATTTTCCCAGATAAGAGTTTATAAGGTGAAATGAAAAAATCATGGTATGGTTTCAAAGTATTGTGCCTCAGAAATGTTGAAGGATATTTTTTATTGAATATAGTTCTAATAAAACTATAGCACACTGGGCTTAGTAAAACAAGAGCACATTGAAGTTTTATACCATTTTTAACAACATTTGGGAAAAAGTTGGGATGTTTGCATATGAATAAAAATTTAAACAGCGGGTAATTAATCTTTTTTTCAGAGTGGGGACAAAACCTCTAGTCTCTAACTTATCCTTTGGCCATCAGGAATGAACTGTAGGTCTGCTTTACTGGAGTTATTCTGATATGTGCTCACGTTGCATAGGTGACTGGTGCCAGCTTTTGAGCTGCAGAAGAGTTTAAAACTAGTACCACTTTTTGTGGTGGAATTTCGTACATACGAAGAGAAGGACCTCTATTAAAAATACAGCTTTCCTGTGAGATTTTTTTTGAGAGACTTCTGACTTTGGTTTTCATTTCTTATGAAATTTAGCTTCAAATTTTAATCCTAGCTGGGTTATTCAAACCTTCTGAAGACTGCAGGAAGTCTATGATATTCCTAGACCAATTACACAGAGTAAGCATGTAAAGACGAATTGAAAAAGCTTTAGGCAGGATCAGAGCTTGGCTGCTTGTCTTAAGGTTTGTCTTTGAAATCCTGCAGTCATTCTTCATCCATGAGAGAATTTCTTCTTGTTGAGTAATAATTCTGAGTAGGACCATTAATTTTGGCTGGCAGTTGCAGGCAATTAATCAAACAGGCAAGGAAAAAAGTTAAATTATTATTGTTTGCAAGCTTTAACTCTCTTGGTTGCAAACATAGTCAAAATGCTGACTCTCCTGTGTACTGACTCAAGCTTTCATCTCTTCATGTGTCTTGCTTGAGTTTTCTGTGGTATATCTAAAGGTACACTTTCACGTTCACCTTCCCAGGTTCTGACCAACCTCAGTGCCTTGTGAACATCTTTTTCTGCTACCCTGATTGCATCAGAGGCTAAACTGGGCCCCATCCTTCATTGTGCTGAAGGTGCTCTGGGTATGTTAGGGGTTGAGGGAGAATTGTGGTGCACAGGAATATCCTGGGTTTGGAGAAATTATGCAGCATCTTCTGTAATATCCCCTTCTACAGCATCCTTTTTTAACTCCCTGTTTACATTCACCCACCATACTGAGGTCCTCTGCATGCTTCTGTCTCCCTCCTTTCCCTCCAGAAGAGAGACAGCACTTGGAAGAAAACTTGGCAATCAATTTAAATTATTTTAAGTAATTTATGAGACAAAGGATCGGGAAGAGGGTTGGTCCTTCTCTTTGTAAGTATTCCCATCCTTAATTATGAGTTCAGCATTCAACTCTCAGTGCTCAGTGTCTCATCAAGGCTCTCTGTCCTTCCAGGTTTTCACAGGGAACAGCAATGCTGACAGTGTGGTTCACCACAAGTTCCTGCACTCCATGAAAGCCCGATTCTTGCGCTTTGTTCCTCTGAAGTGGAATGTCGGTGGACGGATAGGACTGAGAGTTGAGGTCTTCGGCTGCTCCTATAGTAAGTTGCTACACTTTAACTCACACTTTCTCAAAGAGCTTTTCATTGAAGCTGTCAGTGCCATGAAAGAGGTCCAGCACAAGTTTTAGGAGTTCAAATGTAACATGAAACACAGCCATCGCTTATTTTATCAATACTTGTTCTTACCCTTCTCCTTAGGGATGCACTGGCCCATCCAGCTCAGCTGGTGAAGCTTCCTGAGCCCACTGCAGAGTGATTTTCTGCTTCTTGCCAGTGCAAGACAGTCAGATGGCTGCAAAACCTCCCACCCTGCTGGAGGGCACAGCGTTACTTGAGATATTTTGCAGAGCTTTATTTAGGAAAGGTACCACTGTTTTATTAAATAGTTAATTTTTGTTTTTAAGTCAACTTAACTAGTTGTTGAGAGTGCTGCTAGTATTTCCATTTGAAGATGATGACTTTATAGCTCCAGAGAGAAGACGACTCATCTGCTGCATTGACTGTTTATGCATGGGTGTTTTCTTTGGCAATCTTCTTTGTAAGACATGGTGATGATCCTCTGTGATACATATGGTCTGCACCATTTTGTTCACATGGGCTTTGGATCTGACTATAAATATTGCTACCTTGAGGCATTTTGGTTGCATAGTTATCTTGGTGTACTTCTGCAGACAAATGACCTATCACCGTGAAACAGTGTGAACATAAAGGACCAGTGTTACTCCCAGGCATAAAAACAAAACCAGGTCCACAAATGAGGAAACACAAGTCCAGTATTTGTTTCTCAAGAGGCTAGGGGTTTATTTCTGAAATTGTCAAGCATAACTTGAGACACTGCTGTAGACAGGTGAGACTTTGCTGAGGAGAGTTCAGGAGATTAACAGTATTTTACCAGTAAATTCAGTGTGGGGCGGCACAAGTCACCATCATGTGACACTACTGTACGTGTACAACTCTGTATTTAGATTAGACTTAGATTAGGTCCTAATCTGGTCCTGCCTGGTGCAGAGAAAAGGTTGCAAGATAGAAAGTGGAAAACTCCCTGTTTGGGGGATGAGTTAAATTCATCTGAGCAGAATCGAAAAGCAAAGTGTCTTAAAACTTTTGATTTACATGATCCCATCGAACAGAGGCACAGCTCCAGGAATCTCAGTGGCCTCATCACTATGCTCAGGTCTGAGGACTAATTCACATGATTTCACAGGAAGATCCTTGTTATTATCTCTGTGTAGATCTAAAAGCTCCTTTCCAGCTTTTTAAAATGCTGTTTCTCCACCTACTTGGATATTTAGGCACTGTGGACTATCATTTAAATACAGACCCACAAAAGCCTGGTCCGGATGGATAATCACTAGGGCAAAAGACCTTTTCCAGCCATACCTGGAAACTGAAACCTGTAATTCAAAATCAACTACCCTTGATGACATTATTCCAAAGCAGCTATCTCATCTGTTTTCAAAGAGCTTTTTTCCATTAATGATGACCAAACCTCTGTAGTGAAGACTGTAGTCCAAAAAGACGTGCAACAAATAGAACCAGAACTGAAGTATGAAACTTTTGTAGCTGAAAGTGTTTTTGTGCTACTCCATGTGAAATACTACATGGGCACTACTTTCATGTCACGTTGTGGTTGTATCTCCTATGATATGAAGAGGCTTCAGAGTGACATGTAGGCTGTGTTTCCTTGCACTGATACCACCGAAGTCTTCATTTTTGTCCTGTATCCTGCATTTACAGGAAATGAAAATGGTTGTGCAGAATTAAGGTATGAGATTGAAGCAAGCCAGAAAAGAAATAAAGAGATTCATAAAAGTTTTACAGTGTTGAAATATTCATTCCATTTATATGAATGTGCCATTCAAATTTCTGTCTGGCAAATTACATATGCCAAGCAATACCTGTCTACAAATTTTGCTCATATAGTTTCAGTCTTGGCTACTCATAACCCAGGCACTCCACCACTGTACAAAAGATGTATGATCATTTATAAAATGTCATCTTTATTGTCATACTGACAGAATAACTGCAGCAGATCTTGAGCTGGTGTACACCTACATAACTACATTTTGTAATGTTTGACGGCATACAGACTCATCCACCATGTTCAGTTCTGACACAAGAAATGTATTAATACTTTGAAAAGAGTTTTTTAAAAAATCACTAGAGATGGACTGTTGGACAAGACGGGAAGGAAATGGAGTTAGAAGAACAACAAATCACCCAAATGTGCACCATATGTAAGAGAGGACCCGTCATGCAAGTTTCTGTTTGTACATGGAAGAAAGGATGTGAGGCTGGAAGTAGGAATGGCATTATTATGACCTACCTGTACCAAAGGCTTCAGCTGGTATAAATTTATCTGTAAAAAGGTAATTCCCAGTTATGCCATATCCTCTTTACACTGTTGGAATGACTTAAAGGCTTCTATAGGTAAACAAACCCAGAATGTTTGATTTTAAGTCCACTGAAGTAAAAGAAAATATTTTCACCAGCATTTTAGCTTTAGATGCAGTCTCGAAGATGAAAAAAAGAACATGTGCATGGGGGGAACACATATGGAACCAAATCCTGCACAAAAGTGCTTGTGTCACTGCAGGGTCACTTCTACCTTTTAGCCTACCTGTGGAAGCTGACTGTCTATTCCACCTTCCAGGCAAATGCTGCACCTGAAGCATGGCACCTGATCTGAAAACAGAGTTGTTTATGTTAATATCTGGGGCAGAAAACTGTGGGAGTAAAGGTTTCATTTACAGGCAAGCTGGAGGTCCTTTTTGTGTGAGTAGTGGCGTTTATAAGTTGGCTGAAACTTAAGTTTGGAGAAACTGACAGCTTAGGCCATCTGAACTTAATGTGCTGTTGCACATCTGCTAAAATCCTGGGACTACTGCCAAACATACAGCTGGGCACCTCACTGTGATACACCAGGGCATGCAAAATAGCCTGTGGTTCCTTGGATGGTCTTTCCTCACATCAGCTCCTTTTTAACTTTGTATATTTGAGCAAAAGATGACAGCTGTAGGAGAGGTCTCTGGCTTCACTGCTGCTTAAGCATTTTTGTGATGGCAGAGCTAGGTGAATGTGACACTCTTATGCCAGCACAAGGCTCTGATCTCCCAATTTTGGAGTATCACTGTCCAGTGCAGCACACTCTGATGAAGAGGTCCCAGGTAGATAACCGTGTGCGAACTTTTGGCAAACGCAGCTTTCAGTGATGACTGTTTAGTGGGAGACATGTGGAAGGCATCAGGTCTTGAAGGTCACCAAACACTCTGTCAGGACACAGTAACAAAAAATACTGAATATAGTCACATTAGAGATTAACTGCTATATACAATGAATGCCACAGTGGTTAACTTAACATGATTGCACTGAACTGCTGAATGGCACTCACTGTTGTTTATTACTGCTGCTAGGAGTAATTTATTATTATTAATTATTCCAAAAACTTCTCTATCAAACAAGAGAACTTCCTTCTCTCTCTCTCTCTCTCTTTTTTTTTTTCCTCCTTTAGAACATAACACATTTTTAACAGCAAAGCTATTTCAGACACCTGAATGTGCTTGACCTTGTCCTATGCAGATTGGAGTTCCCATGCAACAAAGTACTCCAAGGCCATAAAATCAACTGGAATTCACAAATGGCACACGCTTATTGTTTACTTTCTTATTTAGAAATTATGTATTTAGAAGAAAATTAATTATATTTGAAATTCCTGTAAAGATTCTATCTCACATCCTCAAAATAGGTACTGAAATAGGAATGACATGATCTTGATCTGAAAACATACATTGATGTTTCTGTTTCAGAACAGGATTTGTAATGAGTTAAACGGAAATTTCCATGTGGAGGTATGTGTAAGCTCTCACTGCGCCTTTGCAGCAGTGGCTCCAGAAGCAGCGTGATTGTAAGACAACCAGAGCTGCAACAGAGGGTGTGTTCAGACAAATGGCAAAGCAATTATTTTGGATACTGAAGGTGGTGAGAGAGGGGAATAGCTCTATCTTTATACTTGGCGAAAGTCTTGTAAGCTTAGCACAGGAAAAAATCTGCTGACACAATTGCTTTTATAGGATAAGATTTATAGCTGTGTTGAAGATGCTGATCATATTCTATAACTGGTTAACAGTCCAAAATGAGTTGACAGCATCAGGTGTATACGTGGTTAACAGGCTGGGAAACCACAGGAGAAACTATTATAGGGTGTGAGGCAGGGCATCTCCTGCTTTTCAGAGCAAAGTTCTTCATTCACAGTTTATGATTCTGGTTTCTCATCTTTTGCTGTCATTGCTCCAGGGAATATTATCCAATATTGTGCTTTTTTTATTAAGTTACACTTTTACTGATCTTTTTTCCTTTCTGTCTTTTTTTTTCCTCCTTTTTTTTTTCCTCAAACCTTCCTCCATTCTCTTTGTCTGCTTATAAAATAGAAAAAAACATGTTGCAACAAACCACATTAAATAAATACCCAAACAATTGCTTACCAAGAGACAGACATACATTTGTGATAGTGATAAAGCTGCATAGCAGAACAGTTACCTCTTAGGTACTCATCCACATTTATCCCTCGAATTGCACATCTGATGGGGATATGGAGAAGGATGTCAGGTTACTTTACAATCACTCCAGACAGTAAGGCACGAGTGGCCAGGACAGACCTCTGTTGAGACTGGGAACAGTCCTCCTCCCTCCTGCAGGGAGTTAAAGCTTCTGTTCACAGGTGCAAGTACAGACCAAAAGTTTCTGTCTCGAATTGCAAATGTTCCTAGAGGTTACTTTTGTATTTGGGAATAACTTTACTAAGTGTTAACTTTTTCCAAAGTCACTAGGAGGATCATTCTTGTAAATATGAATGTGTGTACTCTCTGCTGCCGGGAGCAGATTACTGCACAAGTAAGCTCCATGCTCTCTCACTGCTCCAAGCCTGGTTTCTCTCAGCATAGCTGGTCCCACAGGTTGAGCCCTGTGGTCACATCCTCCCTTTTTAAAGGCAAAAAAATAATGCTGAATTAACTGGGTAATCCACCTTCACATGCCTGTGTTTCCACTCACTCCCAAGTGATTTTAATGTTTGGATCTCTGTTGGGAGGGGAAATTCAAGTGGAATGACATAACCAATACGCTTGGGACCAGAACCTCTACTGAATTTCAAAAAAGCTTGATGAACAAAATCCATGTAACCTGTGAGCAGGAGTACATATGTATTTACATCAGAGGCCTCTGTTCGAATTGTTGGTCAGTGGAGAATAACAGGAAATAAGTGAATTTTGCCTGATCTCACTCTTAACGAATTTTGTAACCTTGTTGATGAGGACAGTGTAGAAAAGTACCCAGACTGAGTGAAGTCTGTTTTCAGGGAGCATAAGTAAACCAGCAGGGAGTGCAGAATGAAACCACGTTGTGTTTTAGTTTGTTGTTCTTACAGGTTTTCTGGGACTTAGAACAGTTCTGATTCTTGTTCTCTTGCTGCAAGTGGATTGTGCACATACATGGACTAAATAAACACTAAGCAAAAAAACAGATTTTCTGGATTGACTGTATTAAATTGTACTGTATCTTTCATTTTTAACAAGAAGATAATGATTTGTTGTCATGCAAACTGCCCCGAATGACTTTTGGCTGCAAGTGTTAGCCCTTATTTGACATATTCCCATTTTGTTAAGGACTATTTATTGGCCAGTGTACTCTCAACCAATAATTAGCGAAAAAGAACTTTTCAGAAACAAGTTTTCTTTATGTTATACTCTCAAGAAATTGTGGTTATGCTGTGGCTTAACAGAGAATTAAGAACAAGGACTGAAGTGTGAATTCAGACTGGTTGAAGGCTCGGATCTTAAAAAGAAGAAAAAAAGCATCACAATTACAACAACATAAAATCAGTGCTCTCTTACAGTATCTTTGTGTTTGAGAGCTAGGAGGAAAACCAACTTGAACTGCAAAATGCACTGGAAATCAAAGACTATAACTTCATTATAGGCCATTTCCTAATTCCTGCCTGTGTTAGAATGAAACCATTTTTATGGTGCACTTGCAATTTACTTTAAACAAATTGAAGTATTTAGTGTAGCTAGGGGAAATCCATAAGAACTAAACTATAAATTTAATTCCCTTTATGGAAACTGGCAGTCAAACTGTCAATAGAGGGAAGTTGGCAATTCTGAAGAAGCTGTTTCTGAACACCTAATTCAGAAGTAAAAAACAGTAAAAGCAGATGGCATGGATACTTTGGTATTCATGATGCTTCCTAAGCTAGCAACTGTTCCATGTGTGATGCTAAACAACATGTTATAATGCTAACATCACAGATGAGAAGTTGGTCTTTGCTTTTTCTGGACTGAATTTTTCCTTTTTCCCAGGGTTGAATTTCTTTGTAGTTTTATTCTCATAAGAAATAACAAGTTGTCTTTTGATTTTGAATGGAACCAATTCTGAAGTGACAGACTTTTGCATCAAATTTAAATTTTGAGTGCCCTGTAAGTTTGTAAGTGTGCCATCAAGCTTGTCTACAAACTGTCATACTGGTCTGCCGAAGTTATCAATGGTAGTTTCCATGGTAACAAATCATTAGCAGGTCTTTTATTTTCTGAGCTTATAATAGTTTTAATATTTAAATATTGTTCCAGTTTAAAAGATAGAAAAGGAGAAAAAAATGTAACCCATATTATTTCTGTTTTAAAGAAGAGCAAGTGAACTACAATTAATGCTGAAAAGGATAGAAGAACTCTCAAGGGAGCTTATGTGGCTTAAATCACCAACTTTAATCACAATGCAGTTGTGATTGTTTTTCATACAGACCTTTAGTTATTTTTCAAAAGAAAATGGAAAACTAATACCTTTGGATTATCTGCATAGTAACCAAGAAAAAAAAGCATAAACTCTTATTTTTCAAATCACATTTTAATGATATTCTTTTTCTTTGTGTATCTCAGTAGTTATGTAGCTTAGTAAACCTTTGTTCAGATTCTTCGTTGTCTGGTGTTACTATTTTTTAATATTTTTCTTAACAGTAGGAAATATCAGTTTACAGATTTATTATTCCACATAGGTATTTTATCCATAATTTGTTCTAAATTACCTTTGGATAGAAGCTGGAATCAAATTTACGTATGTCAGTCACGTTTGAATACAATGTATTCTTTTAAAGTATTTAAAGATACCCAAAGTGTTCTGGTCATATAGATATTTTAAAAAATTTTATTAGAAGTAGATTTTGCTTAAAGTACCACTTCATAAAGCAAATAGAGTACTGCAGGGTACTGCTGCCGAAGGAAACAACTGCAACTGAAGAGTTGAAAGCTTGTTTCCCATCACAATGATTGTGTTTTAGAGGCTGGCTGAAGGGGAAAATATGTTTCTAATAAGATTTTCAAAGGTGTATAATCAGTTTAGGTGCCCACTTCCCATGAAATCTCTTCAAAAGCTTTTTGAATTGACATTTGACTATTCCTGCCAGCCTAGTCAATTTGCATGCAGAAACATGGTTGATAAATGCTCATCACAAACAAACAGCCAACCCTCAGAGGCTAAGATGATGCTTATTTGGAAGTGAAGGTGAATGCAGGCATGGCCAATGTGCAGAAACAGCTAAACAGGTGCTTGTGTAGCTACAAAAAATGAAGCGAGAACTGAAGCATTGAACTGAAGTAATGAGTAGCATCCTAGGTGTTGCTCTGGAGGTCTGAATACAGTGGAAGGAGCCTGTTCTAAAAAGTTGAGTGAGAAAGCAGTCTTTCATGAGAGAGAGAGGACAAGGTTTTATCCCTAGTCACAGAATCACAGAATGTCAGGGATTGGAAGGGACCTCAAAAGATCATCCAGTCCAATCTCCCTGCCAGAGCAGAACCACCTAGATGAGGCTACACAGGAATGTGTCCAGGTGGGTTTTGAATGTCTCCAGAGAAGGAGACTCCACAACCCCCCTGGGCAGCCTGTTCCAGTGTTCTGTGACCCTCACTGAGAAGAAGTTTCTTCTCAAGTTTAAGTAGAACTTCTTGTGTTCCAGTCTGAACCCATTACTGCTTGTCTTACCGTTGGTTTTCACTGAGGAGAGCCTGGCTCCATCCTCATGACACTCACGCTTTATATATTTATAAACATTAACAAGGTTACTAGTGTTCTGTTCCCTTTCCCCAGAAAGAGGGAGAGGAATGGAAATGGGTGGAATGTTGTTGCCCAGAAGTCACGTACATCCTGTGGATGTATGCTTCTCAGAATATCTGGGTCCAAGTGATACTTGAAAAGGTACTGAAAAAATATGGTTCTCTTCCTGATGCTGCCCCTCCTCTTCATTTTACAATCTTTTTTTTCCCAGAGTCGGATATTGCAGACTTTGACGGAAGAAGTTCACTCCTCTACAGGTTCAATCAGAAGCTTATGAGCACTTTTAAAGATGTGGTTTCCTTGAAGTTCAAGAGCATGCAGGGGGATGGAGTCTTATTCCATGGAGAAGGGCAGCGTGGAGACTACATCACCTTGGAACTGCAGAAAGGGAAGCTCTCCTTGCACATCAGCCTGGGTAAGGGTAATTAAGATTATTGATTCATATGCTACTTTAACAAGGATTGTCTTAGTTTGCTTTTATAAATCTATTGTTTATACTAGGTAGTATCTAGAAACTTCACTTGAGATCAACAAAATGTGCTCTGTGCCTCAGCTCATGGCTTAAATACTGTTCAGAGAAGGTGGGAGGGGAAGCAAAAGAGAATAGGCTTGACTGATGTCATGCAGGACATGATAGCTGAGACAAGAAGAGACCTTGGCTTTTCTAACCAGCACTGACCAAGGCTGAGCTGCCCAATGCCTATTTTTGAAGATTTGACTTTTACTTGATGATGTTTTCAAGCTGTTGTTTCAAGATGTTTTAAAAAAAAGTCCTGTTTCTTCCACTTCTTACTTTTTTTAATTGTGTTTTGTTTTTATTTTTATGAATAGCATTGCCAGGAAGTTTGGTTTAGAGTGCAAAAGGTCTTATTTTTTTGATCCTGTGATCACAACTGAGAATACAGAATTTAAATGCTAATATCCTGGTTAAAACATTGGATTTCATTTTACACAAGCTCATTAGTTGGTTAGTCTCCAGCTAGTATTTTATTTCTTTTTATTTAGTTAGTTAATCAAATAGTAGAAAATGATAATGCATCATTTCTCTGATTTGGTATTTGTATGTTACTTGGAGCAACTAGCTACATCCTGAGCCTCTGAATGTGGGATTCTTTGGATCCATTGTCTTGTCCTACAAATGCTTCACACTAGCATAACAGTATGGTATAGTTAAATAGATTATGTTACTTCTTCCAGAGGAGATGCTGTTGTGAATATACAGTCTGAGATAAGAGGTTTCTTTTCTTTCAGCAGTAGCCACAAATGTACAGATTTTAGCCATTTCAAGTCTTCTGTGTGCATTCATATGTCATGGGCAAGGATTTTGATGTCTGCTCTTGAATCTGTTTGCATCTTACTTGACAGTTTTTGAGCATGTGTTCTCTCCATTCTGCTTGAATACAGAAAAAGGACACAGACTGTCTTTCAATGAGAGGCTCTGAAGTGTTCAGATGTGTAGCCAGCTGGAAAACAGAAGAGTGCTTGAAATCACCAGGGTTAGGGCCTAAGTGTTTTTATGACTCGATGTAAACTTTTGGAGATCTAGGCCAGGTTTAACATTTTTTTTGAGCTAAACAAAACACTTGGGTTCCTGTTGCTTCACTGACTTGTGGCTATTTTTCTCTGAGAACGGACATGTGCAATTTTCCTGTTAAAATACAAAAAGCACATAGTTGAAACTGAAGGGTTAGGGGTGGTCTGTTAAGGTGAATTGACAGGAGATTTTGGTGCAACCTGAAGGGAGCTCTTAAAACACCAGAGCCTTAAATGCCCAGCAGAAGCAAGGGTACAGGCAGAGCAGCGATCCCTGCATGCTGCAATGTGTGGCTGCAGCATCAGGAAAATCTCCTGGATTTCCACAAGTATTTTGGGGAAAAAAAAAAAAGTGTGTTTGTGTGCATGTGTGTATACAGACATAAGAGGTCCAAAGAATCCAAGGCACGCTTTATCGAGTGTCTGTTTCTGATGGAAAAAGCTCCAGTTTGCATCTAAGACCATTGCTCTGTGTTCTCCTTGAGTCCCCATCCTTCAGTTAAGGGCCTGGAGGTAACTCTGGTGTCTTCTGCCTATCTCTGCTTCTCCAGGGGACTCCAACCTGCACTTCAGTAACAGCCACACATCTGTCACCCTGGGCAGCCTCCTGGATGACCAGCACTGGCATTCAGTTCTCATAGAGCGCTTCAACAAGCAAGTAAACTTCACAGTGGACAAGCACACCCAGCATTTCCGAACAAAGGGGGATTCAGATCACTTGGATATTGATTATGAGGTGTGTGAAGCCCTTTAGATTATAACCTGAGAGATGAGGCTGAATTGGTATAAAACGAACATGGTAGAAAACAACCACCCTGTGAGCTGTTTCTTTCTAGCAAAGATCTTTTCTTTATTTAATATTTCCTTCCCGGTAGGCTCCTTTCATAGTTAACAAACGTAAGTGCAAGTTTATAGATGAGAGTCTCAGTCTCTGGGCAAATATTATGCTTACACTTCAAAGTACAGCAAACTTTGAGATAAACTAAAAGGTATTACCTGGGTTCTAGTCAAATCTTCAGAGAGCAACTGCACTTACCTGTAGGGAGTAGTGCTGTGTCATCATCTCCAGTATCATTTTAATGGCATCACTGTGCATCATCCCAGCGTCTGATTGTCCTGACCATAGGGATACCAGCTCCAAGTTGTGCCTCTGTACAGCCACCACATACTCAGATTACAGCTGTCCACATGGAAGTGGGCAGGTAAAGACTCTAGGAATGGAAGATCTTGAGCATGGTTGCTGAGACAGCTAGCTCTGACCCAGGTCCCTTCACATCTGGGGTTGTGATGCTGAGCAGCCTGGGCTAGGGAACCAGAGCACTTCAGCCAAGGAAGGGTTGATCAGTGGAAGCTTCCTTCCTGCCCAGAAAACCTGAGGCTGGTGTGCTCCCCTGTGATGAGGCCAAGATGTGGCTGGGTGCAGTTTATATCACTCCAGCAGTTCAATGCTTACGGGCGATAGTGGGTAAAAAAAATGCCTAAAAATCATATCTATATGCAAGCCAGTTACACATCTGTTAGCCCCACCAATGCACAACTGCTTGCAAATTATTCATGTTCATTTTTATCCCCATGCGCTGGTCTACCGAGTCTTGCTAGCCCACAAGGCACAGGGTTGTGCTTGCACAGTCAGAGCCATCACCCTGTCTGGATGCATTGAGCTGTCATGGTTCATTGCTTAAGAGACCACAAGTTTCCCCTCTGCACTTTGGATTAATTTCTCTAGAAAAGATCAATTTTCAGCACACCCGAGGGACAAAAGCAGTCGGCTCGGCAGTGGCAGGTACTTGCTCTCTGCTTCTCTCACATTCCAGTCGAATTTCCATTTTTTGTGTTTCACAAAGCAGTATGCAGAGAGTGTTACCTGTCCCCTGACACTGTTGAATCCTTCTATACCAAATCATGAGCACATTTAGTAGGGAAGTAGGAAAAAGGTCCTAACTTTTTGGGCAGTGAGATTCTGGAACAACTTCGGACTGAACTAGCAAGGGCTGAAGTTGTAACTGCTATTGAAGTGGAGAAAAGCCAAATGATTGAGCCATCAGCTTTGCAAATTTCAAAGCAATAAAATTTCTTGCTTCCTGCCACAAGTTTGGTGCCAAATAGGAAAATCTCAGGCTCCAATATAATTTACAGAACATTTTTCCAGATGTTCCAAAACAGGACACATGATAGAGCAGATCTTCAGCTGTTGCAGGTCAGCATCACAACTGACCTCTGTGACACTCATTCCTGGCCCCTTGTACTTAGTTTTTCACACAGTGCGTTTTCTTTGCTTTTGCAACGGGGCAGTCTTTCAATTAAACATTACAGCCATACTGTCTACTGAAAGTTTATCTCAGCACACTTCAGGGATTAAAGGCCTTACTGAGGGTAACAAAACTATTAGTTTGGTAATTAAAATTATTACCAATCACAATGGAAACTGTTTTCTTAAGAATGCAGTGTCATAGTGGATATTGATTTTTCTTCTGATTTTGAGACCCAGTACAGAGTCCTCAAGCAAGAGACCTAAGGAATAGAATGTGAAAGAAGGAAAGTCAGGTGTTTTAAGGAAGGACTAATGATTCTCCCTGGAAAGAAACATTGCTACCACATAAGTCCTCATGCCAATAAGAAACCTGCAAGTGATGTAAAGTAGAAGTCTGTTCACTTTTTATTTTTCTGAAGAGATCGATTAGTACAACTGAGGAGCAAGTTCATTAAGGACTTGTTTTCAGAGAATTATTTTCAAGGTTATTCAGGGAGGTTTCATTTGCTCATGTATCCCAGCATGTTAGGTGGAGTGGGAAGAAAAATAATTCCCAATTTTCCCTTTATTTTTGTAATAATGAGCTGAGGCAAGCTGTGACAGAGGAATAATGCTGACCAGGTTCCAGCAGCCATCAGTGTGGCAGCGGTGCCGCACAGCAGTGCGTGCCCTCGCTGCAGGAGGATTGCAGCACAGCTCCTGGTGCGCTGGAAGCACTGTGAGGTGTGGTGGCTGCAGGATCCCCACCTGCATTATATCACTCATAATGCTCATCGCTGTGATGTGAAAAATTAATAAAAACCCAGTGGTATCACCAGTAAGACTTTGCCAAAAAGGTCAGTGAAGATAACTAGAAATGAGCTCTGTCATCTGAAAAATGCAAATAGGGTTATCAGAAGTTTTTTTGGGTCATGGGGCTTGAGTTTTGTATTTTGTGGTTTGTGTTTTCGTTTTGTTTGTTTGTTTTCTCCTTAGGAATCTAAAGTAATTGTACTCTGAGCATTTTGGAGGCTTTATTTTTTTAGGCTTTTTGTCCTTCTAGGGCTTTCAGCCCTGCAGATGAGTGATGAGTTGTAATCTGCACAATACTAACATCTTTCAGTATTTAGACAACAACACAGCAGAAGTTTTGTTTAAATGTGTAACCTGCAGAACTTCTCCATTACACTGCTCAGTCCCAAACACTGCGTGTGAGTATTCTAAAGACCAAACAGCTGTAATGCTGTACAGTCTGTAAATCCCTGTTGGGCAGCCAGGTTCTGCTTTGTGCTTTGAGACGTTGCTGTTAATGTGACTTGGTTGTTGGATAAAATCCTGGCTGGGTGCATGGAGTGGGGCTCTGGTCTCTTGTTTTTTGGGTGACAACTAAATACTGTCCTTATTCTTTATAAAAGCTCAGTTTCGGAGGGATTCCTGTCCCGGGGAAACCAGGAACCTTTCAGAGGAAAAATTTCCATGGCTGCATTGAGAACCTTTATTACAACGGAGTTAATATAATTGACCTGGCAAAAAGGCGCAAACCTCAGATCTATACTGTGGTAAGAGACAATAAAGTATGTTTTAATTCTTTACTTCCATGCTGTTGGTGCTGCTGGCTGTAATGAAAATGTGGAGTTCAGATTTAGATAGCTGTGGGCATAATTAGCTTGTTAAAATATTGCTGAGGCTAACACCAGCCAGCACTGGCTGCTGTGGTGAGAGTTATTGAGAGGCAAATGTGGAAATTAAATCATTTTTTTACTTTCCAGTTGTATTAGAATTTGTTTGGAGAAACTTTTTAATTCCTTTTCCGAGATTAAAATGTCTTTTTGATGGCATGATAGAAGTCATAGAGCCTTTTGTTTTTCCTCTGGTTAACTCAGTCGAAATCCTAATTTCTCAACCATTCCCCGTCAATGTTGTGGAGTACAGTAGTAGCAAAATTTTATTCTGCTATTTGTTTTGGTATTATAAAGAAGAATAAACATTTCTTTTATTATTGGCAATATTTTCCTTTGTGCTGCCTCTTATACTCAGTGTATTGGCAGTTCTGAGAACCATTGACCTGATACTAGTGTCTCTAAATGTGGGACAGTAGGTGTAAAGCAGAAACAACTAGAGTCTTATCCAGCCTGTTAACATAAATGTAACTTCACACCTAATGATGTCCGAAATTAAAGATATGTTTAAGTATATCATGAGCAAAATAAAGAACGTTTTATTTCATAAGAGGAGGGAACAGTGCGCTCCTATGCAGCTTTGACAAATTGTAAATAATTCAGCTCTTTGTTTAGCTTGTGCCTCACTCCTGCACCACGCTTAAATATCTGCCTTTTGGCTGAGATTGTGCCTTTGGAGAATACGGAGGTGAAATTGCTTCTGGTTCTCATGGCATTTTCTACTTGGTAGTAATGTGTATAGACAGACTAAAGCTACAATGAAGCAAGACAGAAGACCACAAGAAGTCCTTTCCTCACTTTCCCTGTCTAGGGCAAGGCTGAATACACGGGGAAATGGCAAGTGGAAAGGTGATGGGTGAGAAGTCCTGCATTGTGTTGCTGACAGTCAGAACTGCTTCAGGGATGCTCCCCTGGCCTGGGACTAAGATACTTTGCTTTAATAACCTCAAGTTTGATTGCTCTGACTCAGGACTCTAAGGAACAAATCTTATGAACTGTGTTAAATTGCTCTTCCCCTCAGCTTAATTCCTAAGGGGAGGAAAGAGCCTGCTTCTTAGGTCGTTAAACAGCTGGTTGTTGTGCCAGCTGGGTAATGGGAAGGCCTTCCTAAAGGGGAGGAAAAAAAAACAAACCTGAAGGGTATTGTCTGGCTATGACATTGCCCCAAGCAATGAAACTCTGTTATTGCAACACTTGATTCAGTCAATGCTAGATTGAAGGTCTAGGAATCCTGCCCCTTTTGTCAATTTAAGGTGGATAGGATGTGCCCTCATCCTTCAATCTCCCTCATAGAAGTGATGATTTTAATGCAATAGTTGATAAAGGCTCGCTGCTGTACCACATTTTGCAAGATTTATGAGCTACTATGTGCTGTGTCTGTGACACTTGTGTATGCAAAGTGCATGGAAAATTTGCCACACTCACAGCTCCTCATAATCTTAGGTGAACATCCTTCTATAGGAAACAGCCTCCATAAGTCTGTTTTCCAACATCCTTTCTATTGCAGCTATTTATCTCCTCTAGCAACTCTCAGGTACTTCCAGCTTTCACAGCCTGATCTCCCTCTCCCATCTTCCTGCTCTTCCCCACTTCTTAGCAATTTACTTACACAAAATAACTTGTTCTTCCTAAATGTAGTCTTTTGCCTGCCAGCCTTCCTCTGCACTAAATACTTTTACTCAAAGTTCATTGAGGTTTTCAAGCAACAGTCCATATCCCCAGGGAGATGCAAGCTTCCTACTTCATGTCTTTGTAGTTGCTAATGTTGGCTGGAATGAAAATACAATTAAATAAACAGTATAGAAGAATAATTAAATGTAGCAGGGACTTGGAATCACTTCTTCCAACAATGTGGTGTGTACTTGTGTTCCCCCTCCCTAAGCTGGAGATCACCAGAGATGGTTCTGCATTGTTAGGGCCTGAAATACCTTTATCTCCTAACAAAAGATATTTGAGGACAAACTGTCCAGTTTAGGATTAGAAAGACATAAATGCTCAGAGACATAAGTTTTTGCCTCCAAAATGGAGGCAGACTTCAACACTCAGTCCCTGATTCATTATCTGTTCCTTTGTGAACATTGGCACATTAAGTAATCCAAACTTGTGCATTTTCATACCCATCAACTTTGTTTTGTTTACTGTTGACATCTTTCACACAAGCAGGAGAAGAATACATCAGCTTTGGAGATATAGATTTCCTCTTATGAAGTAGTTCCACATCCATATAAAGAATGGTCCCAAATCAGCTGCATTTAAAGTCAGAGGAAGAAGCTACAGGTTGTCAATAACAGAGTACTGTACTATGTATTGTACTCTTGGGTGGTGGCTGTGATTATCATTCCACCTCTTCTTTTCTGTAACTCGTTTGCAGTTGTCAGACTTGCAATAAATCCCCTTGAGGAGACATCTCAAGATAACGAGGCAGCCTGTCTCTTTGAACTGGAACTCGCCTTCAGAATTCCGTTTTTATATTGCCTGATACTTAACCTCTCTATGTGGCAGCCCGATCTATTTGGACAGGCTATCTGTCTTCTCTCTGGGGTTTCTTCTCTCCTTGATGGTATGTTGTGGGGTTTTTTTGTTCGGTTGGTGTTTTTTGGTTTGTTGTTTGTTTTTTGGTTTTGTTTGTTTGTTTTCTTCCCTTAGGTTGTTGAATGTGGCAAAGCGATAGGGGATCTTTTATTTGCTCTCTCAAGCAATTACGGGTTTTAATTGCAAGAAGTTATGAGAAGTCAAATTTCTGTAATTACTACTGCCATGATTGTAGGGCTGGACCCTTGGGAAAACTCTGCAAATGCTTTAAAATAATAATCTAAAGATCTGCCCTATTTACTAGCTGTCTTCTCAGCACAAAAGAAGTGCAGACTGCCTATTATGAGAAAATGTACAGCAGTTGCTTGTGCTGCCTTAGCAAGTAGTTAGGGGCAGGAAAATATGCTGGGAGCAACATTTACAAGAACCAGAATGATATTTGATCTGTTGATGAGTGGGATGGTGAAATCTTCCTTGAAGGATTTTGAACTTGTTAAGAACGTATGTAGTACAGGAGGAGGTTGGACAACTTCTAGGAAGAGAAATTCATTGAGAATTACTAAATACATCTGGCTGAGGGAGTAGTTAAGAGAGAAATAGATATAGTATCCTGAAAGTACCTATGGTACCCTGGACACCTACTCCTAGATTCAGATTGCACCTTTAGAAACTACTCTATGTGACCCGTGGCCAGGATCTTATATCATTTCATATGTCACTGATTTGGGATGTCCAAATAAGAAGCTGTCTAGCTGAAGAAAAGAAATGAAAAGGTCATGAAAAGATACGGTGTTTGATCTTCTCAACGCTCTACTTTATGTACTCAGTGAAACTGAAAACCCTATCCCCCTTTCCCTTCTATTACCTTCAGCTAACAGGAATTGGTGTTGTATTTTTATTTAGCAGAGCAAAACCTGCACTGACTTGAGAGGAGCACAGGATATTTGTAAGGCAGAAGTCGTTAGCCCTCAAATATGCTTGAATTTTTACGTCAGCCTGCGATGTTGAATCTGGGATGTGGTGACATGTAAATGCATCACTGTAGTGCCTCAGGGGAAATAACCAATTGCCAGCATCAAAGAGCAAGGAAAGATACCTAGTGACAGGGGAATGTAAACTAATAATCCATTCCCTTTATAGAGAATCTAAACATGCTATTTTATTAAGCTGATTTGAGATACCTTCATCTTGAGGAGAATTTCCTTGTCTACACATGTCTCGTTCTACCAAAGTGCTATTGCAAGTGCTGATATATCTGTGAATATCAGGCTGCTGATTTGTGAAGGCCCTTACTAGGGTCTGGAGAAGCAGGAGTTAGTTTTTGTTTGTTTTTTTTTTTTCTCATTAGTTTTTGCATAGTGATCAGACTATAAGATTCATAAATAAAAATTGTTGGAACTATTTAATGACATTTTTCAGAATTTCCTATAGCACTAAGTTAAATTTATTTTTTTAAAAAAAGTCCAATTTAGTGAAAGTGTGAGTCACACACACACATTAAAAAGAGTACTGAATTTGCTGTTCTGTAGATAAGGTAGGTGAACTCAGATTCTAGAAATACTTGGTTCCTGTAAAAATAGCTTTCTATGGTTTCTTCTGTCTTCCTGTCTGCTCTCTGGGTATTCAGACATGTTTCCTTCATACATGTCTTCACTGTGGTATAGTAATAAAGTCTGTATAAATAGCATTCATTTTAAGGTCCCATTTTATTATTGTTGACCAGTATAAGGGTTTTTTTTCAAATCAAATGAAGTGTGTCATCTCAGTCAAGGTCTTGAAATAAAGTCTGTTTAAACAATAGTTTTCACATCGATTTCAGTAGGCTTTGTCTACAATTCCACATACTTTCAGTCTGTAAATATTTAATCCGGCCTGTCGCTGCAATAATAAACTCTCCTTTTCTTGATATAGAAGTTTCTTTGTGTTAGGATTTTGATAGTTGTGATGACCAGAAGTGAAGTAAGTCTTTGGGGGAGAGAGACCATATTTTTTTATAAGACTAGTTGACATATGTAGGAAAAACCCCACACTTCTGAGCAAACATGGCCTTTCTGAGAGTCATCAGCCTTCAGCAGATTACAGGTTAGAAACAGTTGTTCAGAGTTTAATTTATTACATTATCTGGGTAGTCAAAATGAGTGAATAGGGCCGTTAGTACCTGCTGAGCAAAGGAGGATCTTTCAAGGCAGGAGGTGATAAGGCTGTAAGTCCCTGTAGGAGAGCAAGAAAGATGGCTAATAATTGTCACAGGAGTTAGCAGGGAGTAAGGAAAATAGGGGAGAATGTAATTTGCTGTAAATCTGAGGCTTAAATGTCTTTTTCTAAGGTTTTAGTGCAGTTGCTGGGGCCCTGGGAACTGCTTGGTACTTGGCTGCCCAGCATAACAGAAAGGAACAAGCTGACCCCATCACAGTCAAGAACCTGCAGTGTGTGCAATTTATACCAACAATTTAGGCTGGTGCTATGCTATGATACACAGATGATTGGACCTGAAAAGAAGAAAATCTACTAATGACATCTAATTAAAAAAAAAGCTGATAAGAATTGCTTTCTATGCACTTCTCTATTTTAACGTAGATGTAGGTCTGTTTTCATAGTAGTAGTAATAATAATAATAAATCTCCTTGCAGCTGTGTTTTGTTCCATGTAATAAAACCTAATAAGCTGTAGATTAGGATACCTTGCACTGGAACAAAAATTCTGCTTGGATTATACTATTTTGTCAGTTTGATCTAAGACATCTATCTTATTCACTTCTGGTAAGGTGAATTTGAAAGGCTGACTTTATTCCTGCTCTTTGTTCAAAGGAGGGGAAGTATTAAACACTCTGGATTTCTTTTGTGCTTCCTCTTGTGCTCTTTTCTTCCTTTTCCTGGCTCTCTGAGAAATGATGTATAATTTTTTTTCCAAATTAACTCTATATTTGCTCCCAACCTTTGGTAGCAACTCTTAGCTGTTGTACCATATAATGAAACAATAGTATACAGTTACTATGGGCATGAAAATGGTAAAATGCTTGTTCAACTTCTGTCCAGTGACATAGCTTAGGAGTCAGAAACAAAGAATGTCGAGAAATCTCTAGCCAAGCATCTTATGGTTGATTCTGTCATGTTGACAAAGCCTTTTCAAAGCATTGTTGTTTTTTGGGTTGTTTTGGTTTGGTTTTGTTTGTTTGTTTTGGTTGTTTTGTTTGCATGTTTTTAAAAAAAGTTTTTTCCACATAGGGACATTATCTTAATGTAAACGACCTAAACCAGTGTGATAAATGGTTAACATTTTAGTAACATACATGATACCTAGAGTGACTAAAGATAGGGTAGTTCTCTGTCACAAAGGTATGTTCATTTTAGTTGAACTTGGATCATGAAAGCTTTCAGATATCCATGATGAAGTTTTGCTCAGAGAAAGAGAAACCCACCTCAGCAGAGGAACTTCTCTTAAAGTATGAGCTCTGCTCTTGGGATGGGCTAGTTGCTCACTCAGTGGACTAGTCCTAGCTTAAGTAACACCATGGGTCTTGGTGCTCCCACATCCTATTTAACATCAGTTTGCAGCAGTATAACAGTAGGCTGGGGCTGGTATCTCGCTTTGATTTACATTCTGTTCAATGCTTAGCAATGTCTTGAGAAGTACTTGAGATCTATGTGGGTCTCCTAATATCTGTTCTGCTTGGGGTAGTTAATTTAAAGATGGGATTTAGAGGAACCTCTTCCATTCTTAAAATTCAGCTGCACAGAGCTGAATTACAGTCTTTCATTTTATCCTTTTAAAATTGCATCAGAGGTCACCTTTTTCTGCTGTTACTCTCTTTGCAAATTTGCCTGCAACCTCAGTGTCTTCACAGATAAAAATAGTCCTCCAGTTTCCAAGCTGGAGATATTCTTGCCAGTTTACCTACGTTTGTATTTCAGCCAGGCCTGGGATTTTAGTTCCCTTAACTGTCATGTGAAATCTTCCTTTCCAGTCCTCTGCAGAAAACAAGATATCCTTTTTATTGGATAGAGTGATTAATGAGGAAAGTAAGTGTCCACTTGATGCTCTAACCTGCAGGTAGAACGAGAGCTCAGAAATACTCATTTATTGTTCTTCCTGTTCAAGCTGTGATCTTGGCTGGTGTCCTTTGGTAGGCTAAATGTTGAGGATTTCAGTTGTCAGTTTGAATAGTTTCCCAAGTACATATTACCTTTGATTAGTATTCTCTGAGAGTGAGGGGGATATATAGGAAACTTCTCAACGATTGCCCTGACTGTGGTGTTGTAGCAGCCTTCTCTCTTCATTCAACAGCTTATAACACAACATGAAGAAAGGCCAGAAAAGACTGAAATGGTTAATTAAAGTTATAAAGGTTCACTGGAGTCCTGCAGAAGTCACTGGAAAGACTCCAGTGAGGCTAATGGCTCAGAGGATTTTCTGTGTAATCCACTTTTATCCTCATCACTTAGCAACTGTGTTCTTCCATTCTCTTTTTAATAGGAAAGGCTCTGATTCTTCCTTAAAATGCTGTAACATGTTATCACCTGTTCATTCAACATCTTACTTGAGTAAGAACCACCTCTGCAACCATACCCTGCCTGCAGAAATCTGGGGTGCTTGCACTCTTTTCTTGAGACAAGTGTCATGGCAGCCAGTGAAAAAAAATGCAAACATCTCCATTGCATTTCTAAGTTCAGAGGGTTTCTCTTGTATGAACAACAAGAAATCTTTTGGATATATTTCACTGCTTATTAGAGGAGTCATTAATCAGCCTGGAGATGATGGACTCAATGGGATTCTCAAATGCCACATGATAGCCGGAGTTCCAGCAGCTGGGTAGAGCATCTCCTGTATTTTCTCTGGGATTAGATTCTTCTTATCCCATTTCCTAGCCAATGACATTTTACTTTTCGGTTAAACTGGGTTCAGTTATAAAATCAAGTGTCTGCCAGAAGTCTTGCATGTACCCTGGAGAGTTCCAGAACTGCTGCCAATTAAAACAAAATACTCCTGATCAGATGCAGGTTTAGGGGAAGCTGTTATGTGTGTAGTAGATCTGTAAATGTCTTACTACTTTGTGTGAAGTTACTTACATCAGTGTAAATATCTAAAATTCCAAAGAAAATTTGTCATCAGCATTTTACATATCTAAACCTTTAAAAACTCTAGAGAAAGTTAGCAATACTTGTTTATATCACTGCAGTTGGCTCTTTGTTTTCTGTAATTTGTCATGAATTCAATGGAAATATAACAACAGTAACAAAAAAAAAGGCCTGTGGCAGTCAAAGCCCATCAGGTAGTAGAAATATTTAAAAGGTTGAGAGTAAATTCCTCTTCTACTTCCCACCTGGCTAATGTTAAGTTTGGATAGCTTTGGATTATATTGCAAGACTCATTCTAACGTGATATACCCGTCAATACCTTTTGCCATTGCAAAATCTGTTGCATAGCATCTGCACGTAACAGGGCAGGAAATATGTAAATGGCTTGATATAGCTATATATCTACCAAGGATTGTTTTATCCAGTGATAACTTTGTCTCCTTCTGGCACTTCATTTATTTTCCATCTTAAAATAAAGAGTAGAAAGACATTTGAAAGTGATAGGGAACAGTTCTGTCAGCTGTCTGAGATTTCAGAGAGAAATTCCCCAAGCACTGTGCAACTTCCTACACATCCATCAAGTGCTGTTCATTATAATTATCCTGTTAAAATGAGGTACCAGCTCTGATGAGATGCAGTACTATGGAGAAAGCCTTTTACTCCCATAGCTTTATCAGATTCCAGTTGGTATTTTACAAAGCAGCCTAGTTCAAAACAAGCTGGCTGCAACAATCTCCTGGAGTGGCTTTGGAAGACATGGCTCCTTAAGCGTGTCCCAGCTTGTCAAGGTTTTATTGCATGGTTTGAATGACCTGGTAGGGTAGGCTACAATGGATGAACAAAGCAATGGGGTCTTTCATCTACAAACTACGGTGGTACATGCTCATACAGATTCTACTGACCGCTTTGAGTAAATGTGCTGAACTTCTGGGCAAATAGCACCATGGATTTCAGGGCTGGATGACTGGGGTAATCAGTTAAGTTTGGCATTGAGATAGTGTTGGATTTCATCATGCTTGCTGAGTATGTAATGTTTTAATAATTCCTCACAATGTGCCTGGGAAACCAGGAGACCTAGAACTGGCCAGAAAATCTCACTATAGTTTCATTCTACTGTAAGTACTGTGTTCAAGTGACTTTTTCTTTGGGTTTTCTTATGAATTTTGAAATAATTTCAGAACAATTATTTTTAATTATTTGTGTTATTATTCTTAAGTAGACTTTTGTCACTTTCAGTAGCACAGGGCTGTGTCACTCTGGGTAAAATAAAACATAAACAGTACTGCTACTGCAAGTTATCTATTGAATATTTGAAATAAACCTAGAAAACTTGCCTCTTGTTTGGTCCTATGTAGTAGATAAGAGATTTTTTACTTTTAAGGTTGTGCAGTGTTGGTATAAATGAGCAAAATAATACTGTCATCAGTGGGTGCGTTTTGGCTCATATTTAGAAAAAAAATCTAGTCAGTTTGCTAGGATCCCTGTGCATTGGAGGATGCTTTGTATTTTCTCTTGCACATTGCCTTGTTCACACCCCTGTAGTCCCGTCAGTGCAGAACTAATACACAACATTTGAATCATATCCTGCAGCTCATGAAGGTTCAAGCAAACTTGCGATTCCTGAGTTGTCAGTTCCTGAAGTCACATAGATCTGAATGAATTTGATGTTATTGATAAAAGCTAAACTTGAACTTGAAATGAAAGGAGCTGGGAAATGCAAAGCAGATGTGACCATGTGGAGATGGTCTGTCTGGGCTACCAAATGAGCCCTTCTGCACCCAGGCATGTTCTTGATAGAGGACACTTGGACATGTTTAAATCCTTTTAAGAATTAAAGTTTTGATTTTTGATTCCCGTTTCCTCCCCCATTTAGGGTTCAAGTAAAATTTCAAAGTCAGTGTTTTCCCAGGATGGACAGATACATTTTGTAATGAATTCCAAAGATTTGTGTCTGAATAACAGTACCTATTTCAACCTTGAGGGCCATTAGAAACCCAGTGAACTTATTTAACTATAGATGTATTTGGATATCTGGAAAATAAAAAAATAATTTTTAAAAAAAGTCATGTTGATTATGTTTGATTTTTATTATTTGCAGGGGAACGTGACCTTTTCCTGCTCGGAACCACAAATTGTTCCTATCACCTTCGTCAGTGCTAGTCGAAGCTACTTGTTACTACCCGGCACTCCTCAAATTGATGGTTTGTCAGTCAGCTTCCAGTTTCGAACATGGAATAAAGACGGCTTACTTCTGTTCAGCAAATTGTCTGAAAATTCAGGACCTCTTTTGGTTTACCTCCATAGTGGGAGACTGACTCTACTTATTCAGAAAGAGACAGAGAACCCAGTGGAAATCAGTGAAGGTACTTTAGTTTTGTCTACTCTCATCTGCCCCCCTTTAGAATACAAAGGTGCAACCCCATAGGATAAAAAGATGATGAAATAAGGAAGAACCCAATCTTTCTTTCTCTTCTCGAATTTTCTTTTGCTTTTCAGTGGTAGAATCACTCTGTGCACCTTGAGGTAGATCTAAGCATGGAAAGCTGACGTCCTGAGATCTCCAGACTCAGTCTACCTGACAATTATCTCAGCCTCTGTGATCTTAAACAGTCACGCTAAATTTTCTTCAGTCAGGTCACATGAAGACCTTCCTGTTACCTGTCCTCAGATTGTGATGAAGTCAGCTGGGAGGCAGCTCAGCTGCTGCACTGTTCCCCAGCACAAATCAAGCTGATTTGCTTCCTCTGTAGCTTTATACTCTCCCTTTGTGCTCTGTTCAGAAGAGAGACTTGACCATGGGCTTCCTCTCCTCACAATCCCTTGCTGGCCTTCTCAGCCAGTCTGCCAGCTGCTTTGTGCAGCTGGCGGGATGCAAGAGAGTGAAATGGGGTTGCCTCTCTGACCTAACATTCGGAGGTAATTGCTTGTAAACACTTAGCAGAATAGCTATGCATTGGCTCCCAGAGACAACAGGGAAACAATTTCAGACTGTACAACAGAGGCAGGGCCAGAGTGTCCCAGCTGCTGTCCCAGTGTGACGTATATAAGCCATGTTGGCATCTCAAACGGAAACTTTCTTAGCCCAGGGCTTCTGCAGATCCCTTGCTGCTCTGCAGCCGTGCCGGGTGGGAGACAGGGAAATTAATTTTCTGCGTGTGTTGAATACTTAGTTTCCAAAGGTGGATAAATAATAGACTGATGGAATTGAGGTGGAATTATATAATAACAATAATAGTATTTTCTAAAAAAGCAGCTGTTTAAAAATATGTAATATTAAAATATTCCCAATATAGACTAAAACAGGGCTGATGTGTCTGTTAAAAGAAGCAGAGATAAAATCTGACAGAGTTGTCAAAGCAGAGCTGTTCCATATGCATGTTTCATTCCCCTTTACAACATAAAATGAGGCAGCCCTGTATCTATCCTTATTCATGTAGATTGTTATAGCCTTAGCTTCCTGCAAATGAATGCTGAAAACTGATTTTCCAGTCTTTATTGCAATCCTAATTAAATTGTTGACAAAGCTGAGACCATGTCAATATTTGGTTGGGTGTATTTGTTTTTATGTAGTTCTGAAATCATGAACCTGAGCCCAGCCTTTGGTGCTATTCAAAACATTGCCAACTGCCTATTTACAGAGGGAAAATATGCAGAAATTGCAAGTGCCATGTTTTGCAGATGTCAGGTACTCACAATAAACTCCTACTTGATCAGGAATGAACCTATTTTTGCCCCAAATGGGACGTATTTTGTTTTGACATCTTTTCAAACTTGAGCAACAGATTTCACCTCAAAATGGACTTGTTCTTTTTTTTTTTTTTTTCCTTACTCCTGCGAAACTGGCCCCTTATTCAATGGATATTGTGCATGTGTTAACAGCCGTTACTGTGAAAATTGTCTCAATTTCAAATTCATAATGAAATGGCTTTTCATATACATAACACCCACAATTTTTTAAATTTTCTTTTAAAATGTTCTCATACCTCTTTGTGTCACAAAGTGCTCGTTTGTTTTTATTTTCTGAAAGCTACAGTTACAAAAAATATTCCACTAGGGAGGGGAGTAAATACTAGTTGTCTGTTCCTGGTCTCAGTGACTCCAGCCTAAGGGCAGTGTATTTTGAACTGTGATTAAGTTACTTTTGATCTGCACAACTGTGTGCGAGCTCAGACGCTTGCCCACTGATTTTTCATGGCTGTCAGATAGAGGATGTGGAATTTCTTTGTAGCTGTGTGGTGTTATTTTAAGAGCCGCAAGATGCAACACTGATTTTCAGAATAAGGAGACAGAGAGGTTATTTCCCCCTTTGCACAAGTGCCTAGAAAAGAAAGAGGCTACCCAGTACCATAATCGCTCATGTACCTTCGTAGGTTCCTGGTCAGAGCAACAACCCCAGCTCTCACAGACTCATGTCAAAATCCAATATAGAAAGGCTTCGGTACAGCCATCAATAAGACTGCGTGCTACCTTAGTGCTGAAGGGTTTTAAGAAACACAGATCCTACCGATACCTACTGGAGTTTGTTGGGTTTCATGTTGGAGCCTGAGAGAGGGTATGACTGTCTCACTGAATCTAATCCTCTGCAACCTCAGGCATGTGTTTTGTACCAGAAGCTCAACAGAGATCTTCTCTGAAGACTCCTGTGAGCTATAAGCATTTACCAACAGACTGAAAATAAGACATAAACATCCACAAAATGCTAGTAATTGCTACGAGTAAGACAAAGGGCCCTGCCAGCTTGGTGAGTGCCTGCAGTACCAGAAGCAGGTTAGATTGAAATGTGAGATGACCCTCTTAAATACTCTCAAAAGCTTGCTTCTTCTTTGGCCTTTTCTTCTATGCCATTTTTTTTTTCCAGAGGCAATGCATACTTTTCAGCTGCCAGTTCTCCCTGTTCTGGGGGCAGCTGCATGTTTGTGGTCACAAGTTGAAAGCAAAAGGAGGTTTGAAGAACTCTGTTGTCTCTGGCACATTTTTTTCACTCTTTGTACTTGATTTTTGCCAGGAACCAATCTCCATGATGGGCTTTGGCATTCTGTTAACATCAATGCCAGAAGACATCGCATTACCCTGACGCTGGATAACAATGCTGCCACTGCGAGCCATGCAACCACAGTCTCCAGGATCTACTCTGGGAATAGCTACTATTTTGGAGGTAAGTTGTTTCATACAGATGCAGGACACGTTTCTATGATCCAGATCCTTGGGTGCTCACCACTGAGGTCTCCCCAGGTACACTCTGTTTGCAGCCAAGAGAAAATTTGTATATAACTGATTTTAGATACCTATTGAGTTTTAGTGCATACAATGCTGTGGAAAGATCAAAGGGTCTTGATCAATCCTGGCAGAGAGAGAAAGAGCAGAACTGCTAACACAGCTGTAAAAGTGAACTATTAGTGGTAACCAATGGATACCTATATCTAGTTGGCAAAACATGCAAAAGCTGCATAGTTGTATTAGCTACAAGTGTTTTTTTCTAGGTAAAAGGCCTGGGGACTATTAGTATTATTAATATTCCTGTAAATATAACTGTCCTGATCAGGCTCAGTGACTTTAGACTTCAGAGCTTAATTGACATATGGCTCAGATCTACATAGGTATTTAGGTACTGTGCTCTCAAGGAAATTAATGTAGATTTAGTTAAATTTTGAAAATGGAAAGAACAGTCTTGAAAAATATTATCTTCTGCTTTTTGGAGTGCAAGCATTAATTTAAATAAAGAGATTGTCATAAACTGTCATCTTTTCATGTAATATATTTCTGTGTAGTGCTTACCACAGCGAGGCTCTGATCTCAGTGAACCCTCTGGATACAGCACTGAGGGTGCACAGGAGGCTTTGGATCTCAGGGCTGTCCAAATACTGAGAAGCTCAGAATATAAATGGTTTACTTGCTTGCTGTCCACAGGATTTCATCCTTTTATTATGTGCATTGCCTCAGCATCAGAATTTAACCCATAATGATTTTACAATTGGCCCAGCTTTTGGATGGGAGTCAGTTGCTATTAACTGTGGACTGTAAAGAAGATGAAAAAAAAATGGCATTTTGTTTTTGCTTAGCACATGTTAAAACCTCATATTCTGATTCCAAAGGCTGTTCTTTCTTTTTTTTCCCCTTTTTNTATAACACAGAAGGTTATGTAGCACAGGGAATGAAAACACTTGGAATAATGAGCCTCTGAGTTCTTGCACCAGGAAATCCCAGCAGAAATAGATGAACATTCCAATATTCTTCTCCACCTTTTCTCTTTTTCCCACAGGGTGCCCTGACAATTTCACCGATTCCCGATGTTTAAATCCCATTACTGCTTTTCAAGGCTGTATGAGGCTCATCTTTATTGATAACCAGCCCAAGGACCTCATTTTAGTTCAGCAAGGCTCCCTGGGGAATTTTAGTGATTTACACATGGATCTGTGTGGCATCAAAGACAGGTAATTATTGTTTCCTCTTTCTTGTATTTGTTCTTTTTTTCCATCATAGTGGTTTATAAATACAGGTTTCATTAAGTGAAAATTCTAATCTGCCAACATTACGGATATCAGGCATAACAGAGCTACTAATATAAAATATTACAGCAAAGATAGGAGGACTGTAGGGGAAATGGTTTCAATTACATGAGGTTCTCTTCACATTGACTTGTAGGAAATAGAGTATGCAAATTCAATCAAACTACAGATTGGTGTAAGGAATAAATTTTATGCATAAACAACATTTGATTGCTTTGAAGTTTTAGAGGGAAATGAAACAGAAGGAAAAATTATTTGATTCATCAGAACATGTTATCCCCTTAATATGCTATCTGTTTTTGCTTAAGTAGATAATTTGCAATTTTTCTTATTAGCCATTACAGCATAGCATGTTTATAATGAAGATACGGTACACCTCATGCAGCATACTGCCCATTCAGTAGGGCAATATAATGATGAAATGGTCTATATGAAAGACACATTTCAGTTTAAAAACTGATCTGAATCCTTCCTGAGCTGAAACCTGACAGGAAAACCTGATTTTCTCATAAAGAGAGGAAATAAGCAACCAATTGAAGTATTTCATAATTTCTCCTTTGCTTCCTATGGATTTTTAGTGTCTAAATATTTCCGAGTTATTTCTGCAAATGTGTGCTTTGAAGTTAGTATGTGGAATAACAGACTCCGTGTTTATTTTATTTTATTTTTTTAATCTAGCTAAGATCTGAAAAATGGAAATGCAGTTGATGGAAAATATAATGTGCTTGGGATAGTTAAGAGAATAGTAAGGTTGCTTTTGGAAACGTTACAAAAGCTTAAGCATTTAGTATATTTGTTTCAGACGTTGCTTGGAGAGATGGAGCTGAAGGCTGATCTCTATTATTGTTTAGTGGAGGAGGCATCAGCCTGCTGTGGCTGTGATCTTTTGAAAAGTGAGCATAACCTCTGTTATGTGAGACCTTTGTTCTCATCTTCGTATGTTCATGTTTGTTAACTTGTATAGAGACAATACTGATTCTGCTGATCAAACCTGTTTCCATGTTTAACGATGACTGAATTCAGGGGGACATGAATTTCACGGTTGGTGTACCTGAAGTGGTAGATGGAATTGGCAAGATGCAGCTGATTTAACAAAAAGAAGTGAAATGTAAACTTTCCTGAGAATTAAGAGAAAGTATTTTGCTGTTTTCTTGGAATAGCAGATTCTTTAAGATCCAGTGAACCATTCAAAGGGAACTTTTGTATTTCTATATTGGAACAGAAGAGAAATATTCTGTTATGATGTAGAGGTGCTATGGGTCATTGTCATCAAGTCTAGGCTATGGTTCTACTGCAAGTGTCTTTCTCATCTTCAGTGTCCCAAGGACGACAGACATCAGTCTGTGATCACACCACACAATTACCTATGGCAAGGCTCCAAACATAATAAAAATTATGGCGCTTTACAAAATCATTGCCTTGAATATATTACACATCTAAACATAAATTATTCATAATCTAGTGAAGATCAAAGCACTCTCTTCCAGTGTGGTTCTCTGGACATCCTTAAATTTATGTGTCTATACTATGTGATCTAGGTAGATCTGTAGTAGCTATGATCTGTAATAGTTACGCTCATATGTTAGATTTGATTTACCTAGATTATATAGTAGATATGACCACAAAAGCAGGAAAAACAAAAAAAGGAAAAAAGTTACAATGGGTAAAAGTGATTCTCTTATGGCTGGAGTTGGTGTAGCAGTGGAGGTGCCCTGAAGGGGAAGAGAGCAGCCTGAAGTAAGGAAAGGCATTGGGCTGAAGGTAGGAAATTGCCTTCATCATGGAAGGATGAGAGCCTCAGTGGTGCCATGGAGGTTGCAGCTTTCTCCTTCAGTGAAACACCCTGTGCTCTCTCTCCCTGTCTGACGACTCCAATAACTGTGCTGAAGCTGTTTTGCATGGAAGAAAGAAAGATTTTCGGCTTTTTTTTTTTTTTTTGGTCTAAATCATATAACACATTTTATACATCTGGGGCACAGACTTGAGGGGGGTTAAATTTACAGAACAGAGTTCAGGAAATTACAAAAGTTGTTCAAAGTTTCACAGGGTGAAGTACTATTGGTGCAGTACTGAAGTCAGGAGTGGTCATAGCAGGAAGGGACAGCTGGAAAGAGGGATGAAATTCAAAGAAAATAAGGAAAATACAGACAAGAGACAAACCCTTTGTGTTATTTTGCCAACACAATTGGTCCTAAGCAAGTGGTTGAGCTGGAGAAAGCCTGAACAAGAAAGTGTTTGTGGTGTGTGTTCCTCCTAACCACTTCTGAAGATTTTAGGTTCTGCAAGCCTATAATATGGCATAATTGGTTACGAGAAACTATACATGGAAAGTCTAGGAGAACAGGAGATTTGAATTAAATCCGAAAGACCTATCTAATCTTCAGCTGTCTAATCTACACAGTGTACCCTTGAGTATGTTTTCAAATCTTGTTCAAATTGGTTCATTGCACAAAATGTCTGACACTTCCAGTCACTGTAATTCAGCTATTCACTGTAGTTCCACTAGTGCTCTATATCAATGCAGCTCTGGACTACTGGAAAGTTGGTGTTTGGCTCCAGGCATGCAATATCCAGCTGCTCGTTCTCTCTATAAAAGGAGTGTTAAAATTCTGTAAAAGTGTCTTCTTAGAGAAATGCGATCTCCCCTTTCTTAATTATAAGATTTATTGCTGTGTGCACTGTAAAGCATGTGTTTTTGTAATTTTTAACGCATGTGGGAATTTTGTAGCTTAATTAACATGTAAATGGGACATTAGTCTTAGTTATCTAAGCAAAAAAACCTCTTTTGAGGAATATGCCGCTATTTAGAAAGCAGTTGATTTGTTACAGGCTGGTAGGCCAAACTTATTTAGACCTGGGCTCTTGAAAGCAGTGGTTAGGCAGCTCACTGCAAGTTGTGACGGCTCCTAAAAAGAGAATTAATGACTTTGTTTTGAGAGATTGTAAACAGGACTACCTACTATTGATGCCTGCAGTATGCTTTTGAGAGAGAATCTAATTGTGTAAGCATATTATACACATGCACAGACACACCCCAGGATTCACTGTATAAAGCAATGAGCCTCTCTTAATTTAAATTGACCCATCTGAGGGACTGAGCCTTAATATCTCATCAGCTCTTATCTCTAGTATTTGGACTATTGGTGCACTCAAGTGAATTTTCCACGAATACCTTCATCTCCCTGTATTTGTTATTTCCATACTTCGGTAATTATTCCTCAGGAAATAAGTGCCCTGTCACTAGCCGAGCTGACAGAGAGTTCACACAAAAAATGGGTATCTCTATACAAATATACAGAGTTTTGCCTTCTTTCCATTTGATATCTAGGGAGACAGCGCAAAGCGAAAAAAATTTTGCAGACACAAGTGAACTTGACCCTGTTGCCGACTCTGCTTTGAGCAGGGGACTCTTGCCAGACCTCCAGAGGCTCTGTGCAGCCTCAGCGATCCTGTGAATGAGGCCACCCACTAACTGCTCTGGTCCTGGCTGAGTGGACAGTTCAGGATGTACCCGAGAGAGCTGGGTTTATCAGATAACTCACAGAAAACTTACGTCTCCTGTGCTTTCAGTAGGATGTTAAGGTATTATACAGTCTGGATTTGAGCACAGCAATATGGACTGCCCCAGTGACGGAAGAAGGCTAGTTAGCACTGTCTATTAAGAGACTGCTTATTTCTAGCCTTCAGCTGCAGTACTAGCATCACTAATGGTCCTGCTGCTGCATTTGGAGTTGCCTCTGATTTGCCATCCTCTTGCACAATACCTACACGTTATCCTTTGGTGGCACATCCTGTGCAAGGAGAGGCATCCCTGATCTGTTCATATGAGAGCTATGTTTGCTCCCCAAGCCCTGCAAAGTAGTGATGTATTCCCTTCTTCATCTTCTTCAAGAAAAAGCTATTCCTGCAAACCGTTCCCAATGCCTTGTGGAACAGGAAAGCAGAATCTGTAGGAGGAAGCAATTTTTCCTGTAGTAATGCATTTGTAGGATTCTTGGCATTATCCCCACTGCCTGCCTACTGGTAATCCAGCTAACCATTTTTTTTCTTTTGTTCGTAGTATGTATATTTGCTGTGATTCTCCAAATGCTCAGTCTTTTTTGAGGATGTTGTGAAGTGTTATGAAGTGTTAGAGGTCATAACTGCCTTCAATGAATTTATCCCCATTCCGATGAAAGGTAAAGGAAAAATGAGACAGTATCCTGCTAAGCCATGGAGGTCCGCTCCATACTTAAAAGGCAGTTGATTTAATTTTGTCCCTCTTTGTTGTTGCCTCTTCAGAATTTCTGCTTGGTTAGGAGAGCAGGGGCACATAAGGGATTGTTTGCTATATACTGAATTAATAAGTCAGAAAATAGAATTTCTTACAGTGTGCTGGCATTTCCCCTCTATGGCATGGTACAGAGCAGAATGTAACAAGGCAGAGATGTCTGCAAGTGAAGGTGTCAGTAACTCTGTGAATTCAGAGACTTCTTGTTGGGGAGGGAAAGAGATATCTTTGAGTACTTATGCAGTCTTTTGCAGCAGTACATGTACTATGTTGACCATGTCTGACCAAATGCCACCTGGCATAGGCCCAAACAAATAAATGTAGGCTCTCTTTGAATTTATTTACTCTTCAGAGTGATACAGACTAAACTAATGGCTACAGGGAATGTACAGCCCTCACAGTATCACAGTATGCTATACTATGTGTATATGCTATACTATACGCACTCCTGGTGTTTTGCACTGTAAGTATTTTTGGGAAGGGAGGCATTTTCTGGGGGTGACATATAAAACCTAAAATCTTCCAGCAGAAAGCCTGAGCAGTAAGAAAGTCTAATGAGAACAGAATAATGCTTTGTGTCTTTGGCCCTTAATCTGTAGGGAGGACATCAGTGTCAAGGGATGGTACCAAACAGCATAAGAAATTAATTTGCTTCTCATAGATGCTGTAAATCAGAAGGGATTCACTCTCTTGAGCTCCATGAAGTCTCTAGCTTTAAGGGTATGGCCAAGATACATGTTCTTCAACTGCAGGTAGCATCTTAGGGGCTTTACAGCTACAAGCTTGAAAGACTTTCTTAAGTACTTTTGGTTTTGAGAGAAAAAAAAGAGAGAAACAAAGAAACAAACCCACCACAACAGAATGTGTTTTTTCCTAACGGTGTCTTTGCTCATGCATTTCGCTCCTCAGTATTTTACAGACTTCTTTACCCTGTCAAACAGCATCCTAGAAAGGGATTATGGATGTGGTTACAGAAACTTCTCACTCAGCAGGGTAAGAAATCACAGCTGCATCTAGTGCAGCAGAGAGCTGGGCTGGCAGAGAACTCTTCTTTCAGTCTTTTTAACACTGATGAAAGGCACAGGGCTGTTGTCCCTAGGGGTGCCAGTGCTTCCCTTCCCTCGCTAGCATGTGCATGTGGCAGAACGCGGAGTTATTCCTTATTCTTTCTCAAACTGAAAAACCCTAACTTGTTTCTTCAGGATAGTGGTAACAGAAGTATTGGTTTCTCTAGTACTAATATTGATTCTCTAACCTGAGGTTTATTCAGTGCTGTGGTGAGCCATAAACTTAGATCAGTTGCTATTTTCTTCATGCAGTGTTTTCCCTTGTTGGCTTAGAAGGGAAACATGCTTGCTGCCATTCTCCCGGTCTAAGCAGGACCCCACACCGTAGCATTGATGCCAAAATACCAAGCTCTTACCATATAAAGCCTGTGTTTTAAAACTTGGGGAAGCTGGCAGTTCTGCAAATCTTGAAATACAAAAAGATCTAGTGAGTAAAACAGGTGGGCAAATGTGTCCAAGTGAAGAGCAGCAGGGAATGAGCATAACCCATGAAGTAAACACTAGCCAGGGCTGCCACTTGGTGTTTTTCTGTCCTAGGTTCAATAACATTCTTGCTTCTAAAATTCGGGTCTCTACAAACATATTTAGAGCCCAATGTCTTTCTTGAATGGTCCTGTCTGTATGAAAAGACACAAACAGGTCTAGAAAACACCCCCTGCGAAGAAAGATTGATTAAGCTCTAGTTATTTAGCCAGAAAAGAGATTGCTGAAAGGTGGTAGCAAAATGGTCTTCAGGTGGTAAAAGGCTGCTGCAGTGCAGAAGGCAATAATCATCTTTTCTGACCTGGATGTATGGGAAAGCAGCTATGGTAAAGACTGCCTAAGGAGACTATAAAGTCTCTGTCACTGAAAGGCTTTCAGAATAGGTTAGATAAGCATGTGAGAAATAACAAACACAGGTATGGGTGATCCCCCCTTGCAGTGTAAGTGTGGACTAAGTGATCTGAGTTCCCTCCAACTCTGTGCAATTCTGCTGCATTCACTCAGGCTTCTCCTCCAGATGGAACAGCTGTGTCTTGTTCTTCCTTTAGGGGCTCTGAAATGTCAACAATAATAACACTGCTTAAGGGGGGAAAAAAAAAAAAAAGAAAATACATTTCAGGAATTAAGCTCAGGATTTCTCACACCTGTGAGAAAGTTCATTTGGTAGATGTATCTCTCAGACACTCCTAAAGCACTGCTGTGGCAGGCAGTAGGGACCATGTAGTCAATAGGTATCTTTTTTTTTTTTCTTTAACTGAGTTGAATATGTTAAGTTTGAAGTGTAAGAAAATGAGGGAGAAGGAAGAACACGTTGTACTCATTCGTCACTTCCATGATTTGCTTTTTGATTCTAACAATGCATAATTAGTTTTTACAACTGCAGGATGAAGCTCTGGGATTGCAGAATTTATTGCCATGTTTTTTCTTGAGTTTTCTTTGCATATTCCATGATGGCTAGAGTGATGATTCAGCTCAGGATGTGTATTTTTCTTTGATGAACAGTAACTTGAGTGCCTTCTACTTGGCTCTCTATTTTCACGAGATCTTGTGGCTTCCTGGATTTGAGGTGTCTCTCTTTCAGATGTGGTCAAAATGAAGGTGAGGAGTTTGTAAGCTGTTAGGAGAAGGCGGGGACTGAGGCGCTGGATAACTCTGGGAACATCTTTCCCTTAGTAAATCAAACTAGCAACTGTGTGTTGAACCCTTCACAATCTCTATTTCAGTTGCTGAAGGATAAAACACAAATCCAGTTGGATGTATTCACTGACCTCTGCCTTGGCCTGACCAGCCCTTTCCAAGAAGTGCATCCTCTCTGGGCCACTCCGAGGTGATGCTGTGTGCAGCTCTGACTACAAGAGTCTGTCATTCAGGCCTCACTGCTGTTTCTAAAACTGACACTCTATTCTTCTGTGTGCCAGAAACTGTTCTCTACAAGGGTAGATTAAATAGGCTAGGACTCTTCAGCCTGGAGAAGAGAGAGCTAGGCAGGGTTGTGCAATGAAGAGCAGCATGAAGGCAGTAAATAATAAACAAGAATTTGTTGCTTCTCACGAATCCAAATCTTACATTGCATCAAATTGGATGTTGTTAGACACTGTAGAGGTCAAATATAAAGGAAAAAGCCAGTAAGGCTTACATGAATTCATAAGCCACAGATTGCTGGAAGTTGGCAAAGTGTTCAGTGGGATGCTCTTAGACTTATTTCATCAGCATCTTTGCTGTGACACTGTCAGAGTGAGGAAATTGGAGGAGAGGCACTGTTGATCTGCAGTGAAGTCTGGAGGGGAGGTGATAATCTAAGGACTAGGAAGCCCAAGTTCATTACTGTTTTAAAAACATCCTTTGCATTGTGGGCAATCCTCTATACCTCTGTTGTTCAAAACCAAAATCTATTTTGTCATAGCGGTGCTAATCTCAAAACACAGTGGAATCTGATTGTGAATTTTGATAAATACTAATTCTTTCAGCACTGTGTGTTTTCTTACATGGCAGTGGAATAGTGGGGGTGTGGGTCTGTGTGTGGGCAAACAATGGAAGGCATAGCCTGGGGAAAATTCAGGCAGCTTGTCATTTAAAAATAAATGAAATGGGTAGGAAAACAAATATGCAGATGCTGAGAAGCTGGCCACACTTTTGAGAAGCTCTGGGATTTCCCATTCAGCAGTTGGCTGGAATGCCAGATTTTGGGGCTAGAAATACTAGCATCAGTCCTGAAGCTGACTTGGTTGTTTGCTGTGTTGGCATCCCATTCAGAGAATAGATGCAGGAATATAGGCACAAGAGATACTACAGCTTAAGAGTTGCCATGGATATTAGGAAAATATGCCAGAAAATCATTAAACCTCAGTCCAGAAACACTGTGGATTTCCAGCCCTTCATCATATGGCACAGATGTTCCCTTTGGGCTGAGCAAGGCTGTTCGCTCTTACAGCAAATGGACCCCTTAGAATACAGCAGCAAGGGCTGCGGTGTTGCCTGCAGCCCAAAGGCATTGGTTGATTAATCTCATCCACTTCTTGCATGCCGTGGGACAAGCTGCTTTGCAGTGTTAGTCACAAAGAAGAAAATTCCATTTCCAGGACTTCTTGCACATTGTGTGTACACAAAGAAGTAAGATCTGGTGTGGTTTCTTCCAAACTCTGTAAAGAGAAGTGCTTAGGAGTTGTTGCAGTTGACATAGCTTGTGCCAAACAGCTTTCTTGAGGGGAAACCTGGCCTCATTTTCCTCTGACTTGACACCTCTCGTGGAAATATTCTTCTTTGCCTCATGAGATGGTGCCACACAAATGGTTGCTTCCACCAGGCTTTTGAGGCACATCCTTTGATGTATCACATCCTCTTAAGACTCATACTTAATGATGATGTTGGTTACATTATTGCTCTTGAACTCCTCAACCCCCATCACAAAGTATGTAGTATTTAAGTATACCAGTGACAGACAAACCTCTGTTAAGGAGCCTGCAATTTCGTATGGTTCTGCTGTTCCTGCCAGGGCTGAAATAGTTTGAAACTGTTGACTTTTTGGTAGCAAAGTTTACTTGGTCAGCAGTAGGGCTAAGGCAGTTGCAAAAGGATGGTGGTGTACACCCATTGTTATATTGTTGTTTTATACATCATTTGTGTTTGAGTACATGAGACTAGGTTGTCTTGGGATTGAGAAATCCATTTACGAGCTGGACCTGTCATTATTTGTAAATTAACTATAAGGGTAGTCAAAGCCTGCTTTCCTTTAGGCTTGGATTCACAAGAATGCATAGATAAATGCATACATTTCTCTCCCTGTCTACAACTGCTAGGGTACTTTAATCTGATTGCTGCTGCTCATGTTGATTTTGCGCTGATGAAGCTTTGGCGGGGTTGTCCTATTTTTATTCGGCTGGCACCCTGCCCTCACTATAGCAAATACTGACAGTAATTGTCAAGGACAACACTGGGAACTTCAGTTCCCTTAAGTGACCTGGGGGAGGGGGAAAGAAAAAAAAAAATCACATTGAATCCACCTTGGCAGATGGACGGATGGAGCATTTTGTGGGACATCCTGGGAATTCTAGAGATCTGCAATGAAGAACGCAAACCTGACCTCAGGTATTTTCTTATGAATCCTGGCAGTGTTTCATCTCTGTAGCATCAGCAGGCAGACATAAGCACACGCTGCTATTGCTGTCCTTATTAAACCAAGATTCATCTGCATATTTGAATTCTCCTAGCAAATACAAGTGGAGAGAGCAGTGTGTGGTATACATAATAATCACTGCAACGGGATTGGTGTTAGCAGCTTACCAAATTAGGGAGAAGCATATTGAGTTGATTTGTGAGTTTGCTTCCCTGTACTACTTGAGCTATAGAGCACAGATAGTGTCCTTAGTCCCTGTCCTTTTATCTTCACCCATGTTTTATCTGTGAAAATTTGTCATAACATTTTCTTAACGAATTAGCTTAAAGTGTTCTTTTTTCTTAATAAATAGAGCTGACCTTGTAAAACCTATGTTGTACCTACTTCCTTTGTAGATTCCATTATATTTTACTATTGATTTTTATTTGTAAGAAATAATAATAATTTTTGACTTTTCCTGCTTTTAGTACTGAACTTAACATTGCTTCATGTGTTGTACTGTCAAAATGGGCCTTTGGGAAATTACTTACTATTGCAGGTGAAGGGTGTTAGGATAAATCTGATGAAAGCACAGTCTCTTTTTACATTTCCCAAATCTCCTCTAAGATGTAATGTATGCCTTGCAGCAGAAGCCAAACTTTTTTTTTTCCCCTGAAGTTGGCCATGCAAATGAGAAAATATCCTGGCTAATTATGCCCAGTGAGTTCTAATTTTATTTATTACAGTCCCAGGCTGGGATTGAAAAAGCAAACACTTAATATTGCATTCTCCCCCACATAAATACCTGCAGTGCATTGCAGAAAAAAATACCTCCCCCCCCACCAACAAAAAAAACAGCCAAACAAAAAACGTCACAATTTGTCATCCATACTTTTCATTCTCTCTAGTATTCCTATTTTCAGTATATGGTGTCTTCTCTGCAGAAATGACAATTATTATATAGCCCCGATTATTTTCTCCTTACAGAAAGTCCTCTTATGTTTTCCCTTTTTGGTTTTATAGCAACAAGTCAGATGCTTTCAGATCATACTCCTTGAATTCAGATGATGATCAAACCTGGGATGAGTTGAAGACGTAAGAGGCAATGTCATCTGCCCTTTTTAAAAACATTTATCATTTTGGGTAAATCCCAAAGTAGATTTGAATATTGCTCACCTGCATCCCTGTCATCAGCCAAAACAAAGCATTTAAACAGCACATCTTCAGATGCTGGAATACCTGGATCTGTTTCTAGAATTGTTCCAAGAAAAGCTACATATAGGAGAGGCAGTCCTGCTTAGTTATGAGGATCTGATGGTCCAGGTTAAGACCAACTGCAGAAAGCATTAAGTCAGGCCCATGAAGGGTGTTTCATGGAAAAATGGAAAAATAAAGATGGGTCCTTCAAATTCATCCGTCACACTCACATCACTGCATCTGAATTGGAGACAGATCACAATTTAATTTTGTCTTATTCTTTTCCAGATAAGTTTGCTTATTTAATTGTTTTCATGTGAAATATGAAAAGAGTGCCAAATTCAAATCTCATTTACCTGATGCCACTAGAGATCAAGAGCAGTGCTGATCTGGTCCTTTAAAATGTGTTTAGTAAATGCTGTAAGGGGCATTTACAACTACAGAACTCCTCCTTTATGACTGCAATGGCTTGTTCGTGTGGAAAGATGCTGGAGTTGGAGATAGTTTTTGTTTTTGATACAGAGGGGAGGGACTTGGCAGTACTGCTGGAGAGGGGCTTTGTCCTAAATGAAACCCCTGGGGAGAAGGAAGGCAGCTTGAAGGTTGGTAGGGGGCTACCTAAGTGGCTTTTGGAATCTGACTTGAGTGTGGAATTGAGTTTCTGGGGGCACCTGAATAGAGTTCACCCCCATTACTGCTCCTTTAGAATAAAAATTGATGGGATGAGCAACCCCATGGTAAATTAAAGGCCAGCTACTGGGGTGCATGTAGGATATAATATCCTGTCCTTGTTTGTTTGATTTTTGCAGATGGCTTTTCTGCTTTTGCTTTGTAAAATTATGAATTCTAAATGGAACAGCTGTCTGTACAGGATGGTTTATTTGTTTCCCTTTTTTCATTTTCAAATTTATTTATATAAAATCCTTTCTGCTGATGCCAAGCCAAACTGTCAGCACATTTACATCTATTAAAAATGTAGGTAGACTAACAACAAAGTAATCAAACCATAAAAAAATGCCTTTATCTAAGGCGTAAATAACAGGTTCTTTTCCTTTCACTCCTGCCGATCCCAGCACAACCTCCTCCTGTAGTTCTGTCCCAGCCACATGCCTGAGGGCAGCTGGCATCAATGTTCAGATTTTCTAAATGTTCATCTCACAGGGGTAAGCAATTGCGGAGTCCAAGAACCAAGGTGGCCAACAATGGAAATAATAATAGATTTTAAAAGTTCAGTCATTAATTTTTGCAAATCTCAGAAAGAAAAAAAAAACTTTGTGACAAACTATTAGTGACAAAAAATATCACTTTTTTTCTTGAGACAATTTTAAAATCTATTCAGTGTGATAGAATAAGCGATTTCCAGCATGGAAAAAAAAAAAAAGGTCTTTGTCATGTTACTCTTGTTCTGTTTGTACTCCATTGCTTCTCATAACATAATAAATTTAGGGAAGAAAAATATAGATGGCATAAAAAAGAAAAACAATGGAGTATGCCACAACATTTTTTTAGAAGCTGTTGTTCAGTTTTCTAAAGTTGCAAGAGGAGAGCAAAGTTGGGAGGTGTGGTGATGAGAAGGGAATGTGTGCTGAGGAAAACCAAAGATCTAGAGAGTGTTAACTCTTTTGCAGCCTGTCTTAATATTGGTTTTACTTACTCTTTCTCCATTCCTCCCTCTGGTCTGGTTCTTTTCTCCCTTTAGTTAAGGAGACCTAGCCCACCGTTTTGCCACAAACGGACATCCAGGGGAAAATAAGAGTGGGATGTACTCCTGTGGTAGTTGCTTTCCTACTGCTCTGTGATCTGCATTTGTTTTCCCCTTGGTAGAAGCCTGAAGTTGTTACACGTTTTCTGTGTAGTAACATTGGCGGATTTCTCTTCAAAATGCTTGTGTGGTCTCCCCTTGAACCCATTCCTTGTATCCAAAGTAATCTTTGGCAAAGCATTTCACAGATTTATGGCTCAGCAGTGAGGCAAAAACTCATGGTGTTGCAATTGGCCTCCATCTATCAAGTTCAGTGAAAAGACACTGCCACAGAAATGCCATGAGTTTCATCATATGTTCATGCCTACTATATTAAGTCATCCATGTTAATTTATACATTGTTAATTATACATGAAATAGCTACATGCTGAAATTAACTGAATTTGAGGCAATATTTAGGCAAGCGCTTTATTGATAGAAAAACTTCTAAATTTAATGTGTTTTCTGGTTATGGCATTGTTGAGTTTTAGGGACTTGGTGGCTGTCTGAAAATAAACATATTTACAGGCTTAGTATTGAGGGTGTGTGCTCCTTTTTTCTTTCTCTTTCTGATAGTTCTCTTTTTTTCCCTTCTTCATTTAGGAAGAATAGAGAGTGGTGAAGGCAGGATGTGTTGTGCTGACTATAACAAAATCTGAGAGGTGCTTATTCAAATTACTGGGTTTATTTCCAGTCAAGTGTAACGTCAAATATGTAGAACTCCTTCAGTCTTCCCACTCAAGTAATTTTGTGATTGTTATTTCTTCATTATTCCTATCAAAGGGCCAAATTTTGCCCTCTAATGACTATGCAGTTTGTCCTTTGAATTCAAAGGAAGCACACATACAGTTTTGGAGGTGAATGTTTCATCTAAGGACAGTGAACACTTTTGTGCAGGCTCTGCATTTTGCTCACTTAGATGGCTAAGGTGTGTGTTTTACAGCTTGGCTGAAGGAGGGAAAATTTTATTTGCTTCATTTATTTCTTTATAAGATTCATTCACCATGATATATTCTATCTGAAATCTGGAAGATCAGAGTCCCTGGTCTGTCACAAACTGTCTTGGGCAAATCATTAAATTTCAAAGTGTCTCATTTATGATTCTCGCAAAAATTGATTTGTTTGTTCGTTTCAATTGCAAATAGGTCAGGGGCTGCCTGCTGCAAGTTTTTGTTTATGAATCCTTCTGTTATCCTACTGAGTTTTTTTGCTAAAATTGCTTAATTCTACTAGAATGCAAATATTAATTGATATTTTAAATTATATGTATTTAAATCCTTCAACAAGAGGATCCAGGACAGTTAGCTAATGGAAAAAACCTATGATTTATCCTTGCCTTGATTAATTTTAATCATAGCTATTTCTTAATTTTGAGTTCTCTGACAATTAGGATAAATTTTGCTTCTCAGGAAGACACAATTGCTTAGCTAGAATGGGATTATGGTAATTATTAGAGCTGCAAAGAAATTTTGTTTCGTAAGCTTTCAGAAGGATTAGTTATCTGACCAAAAACAAGATCGATGTGGTTGGTGCTAATTAAAGCAAATAGACTAAGGAATAAAAAAGGTTTAATTCTGAATTTATGAATATCATTAAAAGCCTACATGGCTAGTTCGACTTGTGCTTTGTTCATTGTTTGGGGAAAAACAAGTGTCTGCATTTATAAGACAAGTAGAAATGAGAAGTGACCTTCAACTTTATAAAGCCTTTAAAAGGAAACTCTTTTAAGGGAATAAATGCTGCTAAGCCTCTGATATGGGCCTTTGGCAAACCACAAATGACTAGTAATTAGCTCTACTGCACTGGGTTAATTAATAAAACGTAGCTTAAAATAGGCAGAAAGCATATTTGTCCATTATACTGCTGATGTAAATTATGATAATAACACAGTAGTGTTCTTTTTACCTCTCCAATGAGCTTTATTAACATCAGATGTTTCTTTTCGTCAGCACCCCCGTGATGTGAATATAACTACTGCTGTTGTGCAGGTGACATAAATGAATCTTTACTATGAAACAGAAATAAAGACAATATGCTGGGGGCAAGGGTAGGCGCAACCAAAGTACATGCAACAGCAAATCTGCTCTTAAAGGCAAAATTTGTATGTATCACCATAGAGCTGTTGAGCCTGCTGTGCTGCTCCCACAGCCTCTGGGACAAAGCTGTTGGGGAGCTACTGGTTCAGGGGAGCTACTGGTTCAGGGGAGCTGGCACGGTCCTGCTGAGTGTAGCCAGCCCTATTCGTGCCATCCTGTGGGCTGCTCTTCCTTCCCCAAACATCGACCCAAAGCCTCTAAATATCTCTTCACTGTTGCCAAGAGTAGGTGTAACAGCAGAGGGGCCGGCTGGGCTGTCACTGTACCAGCAAGGTGTTAGGCTCTGTTAGATGATTTCCCAGGATATCATTAAAAGCCAAAATCTCATCCCTTCTTAGACTTTCTGCCCTGTAAGGGTGGGGCAAACCCAACAGTTTTGGCTGTCCCCTTTGTTTCTTTCTTATTTTGGAAACACAGCACTGAAAAAGGCTCCCTGGTGCTCTGGAAAACCATGCATGACCATGCATGCATTTCCCATTCTCTTTTTTTCATTTTGTATTTGTGCCCAAAAGTTAGCAGAAGCCGTAACAGATTTTTATAAGACCAATATATCTTATAGTTTTCTTAACAGATGTTACAAGTAGTTATAAATAACATACTTCTTGAATTCCATATGTGTCTAATATTCGAATAATCAAATAATGACTATAATAACTAAGCATTAATTAAAATGAATTAATCTTTCATATTAATATTTTATATGATCTTTATAATTTTATGTGTGATGGTATAAATAATGATCAAGTGAACCTGAGTTCTAGAACAAATCTCAGACTCACACTTATACAGACAAGTATATGCGTCACTGCACGTACTTGCATACAGCATATTGAGGACGAGGTTAGGCTGATAGGCCCCTATGTGCATAAACAGGTTTCTTTGGGTTGTCCATGTTTGGCAGCTCTCAGACTTGGACTCAAGTAGGTTGATTAACACTTGGCTGGTGGGGCTTGGGAGACCCGTGAAGATTATGGTTGTTAGTGACATACAGTTTTTTTGCTTGCACTCATGAAATGCATTTTAATTGTTGGGATTCTAGAAGAAACAGGCTGAAAGCCACAGTTAAGGGCAGTATGCACACTTGAATGCAAAAACATTTCCTAAGGGTAAGATGAACTACAATAAAATCATGTCTTCAGCTGTTATTATACAAATCTAGGTAGCCTCAGTGACTTCCCCACTAACACTACTGAAAGATGTGGGCCATAAAAATGGTTTTGAAGCTCAATTTACAGCGAAGCAAACCCTAATGGAGTGCTGGTGTGTATGAAATAAATTGATTGCCTGCTTTCTATCCACCCACCCATCACAATTGAATCAGTGGTATAAACAAGTTACTCATTTTTCAAAAGTCAAACATACAGTGTAGAAGAGATTATCTAATATACGGTAAGGTATTTAAAAAAAAAAA
>VWYH01001497.1:934648-1110135 GCA_013399365.1 Pampusana beccarii
ACACAAACATACAGTGTAGAAGGATTATCTAATATACGGTAAGGTAATTTAAAAAAAAAAAGAAAGAAAGAAAAGGCAAACAATGGAACAATCTCAATTTCCATTTAGGCTGCATTTACACCAATGTAGTTTAGATCAGCATTTGCTTCTTGTCCTGGAGATTGAATTTATCTCCCACAGCTTTTGTTTCTGTTCAGTTCCCAAGCTGCATGCTGTTGTGCTTCTTTTTTTTCAATAATTTCCTTCACAATAATACTTTAGAGGCATACCAGCTAAAATAAGGGAAAGAAGAGAGAGTGCAGAACTCATAATTGAAGCATATTTTTCCTCTCACTTCTGAGATTTTCATGCTGTTTGTGTTGCCAAAAAATGTAACTCAGCCTAATTTTGATAACAATGATGTCTGTTTAACCAGAGAACAGGGGATTCTCCTTTGAAACAAAATTTCAATAGCATTTTCACCTGTTACTCCTCCTTCCCTGTGCTCAGAAAATTTGTGACACTTTAATTTCTAACAAGTGGAGGACAATTGGAATGTTTTTTATTGAGAATGATCTTTACCTACTTGCTGCATACATTAAATGATGTTGTCTTCAGTGCTCTTATTTGAAGTCAATCATAGATCAAAGGAGAAAAAAATAATTTCAGGTATTATACAGTGATTCAGCCATAGGAAACTCTTGTCTGAATGAAGAATTGAAACAGTCTTACAATTATTTTTTTCAGCACACTATTTTACAGAGAAGTTTGTAATTAATTGCACGGGGTTTTTTTAACTGTCTCTAATTAGGTGTTTACCCAACTACTGTGAACATGGAGGAAAATGCACTCAGTCCTGGACCACATTTTACTGCGATTGTAATGGTACAGACTACATGGGAGCTACTTGTCATAACTGTAAGTAACCCCACTGTTTTCTGGAACAGCTAGTATGACAAAATGCACAAACTAGAGAGGAGCTTTGTGAGAGGTCATATTCTATTAAAGGATGTAGCATGTCCTGACATGATTTGAGCAGGTCAAGAATTAGGTTGGGAATGCCACAGGCATCCATTTGCAAATATGGATGTTTTTTTCACAAATATTTTAGAGGAAACAGAACCAGATTAACTAATTTTCCAGATTTTTTGGGGTGTTTTTTTGTTTGTTTGTTTTTCTCACATTATACGTTGATTTGAAGCATCTTAAATTCATTTATGTTGCGTACACATTGTAGACACTTTTGTTATTAGACATTTAGTTGAATTTAGCTGGGCTAACCTGGGTGATTTAATTGGACGTGTATGTGAATTTTGGCACTATGGGATTCAGCATTTTTAGATTATCTGAAAGTTCATGTTGCAAGAATGCAGTTTTCAACAGTTTACAATGTTTTAAATTTTGCTGAACTATTATTTGGGCTGCTGCTATTAGCAAGGATACAGTATCTGAACCTTGCAGTACATGAAGTATTTGGCTACTGACATCTGCAGCAAAAAGAATATTAAGGTGTTTTAAAGGTGGTGGGGTTTTGTTCGTTTGTTTTTAAAGTATCAAACAGTAGAGGCACAGCATACTGGGAATTCTAATAAAAATAGAGAAAAGGGAAAACAAAATAAAGCCTGTTCATATAGCTGACTAATAGGAAAACAGTTAGAAAATGAAGGTAAACTTCCTGTTTTATCACAAGAAATAAATATTTTAAAAGAGTAAGAATAACAATTCCAGGAATACAAATACAACCACTCCAGGTGTTTGATGAGCACTTGAACCACAGATAGGATGAGACTGGTGAGAGATGCATTTTTTTCCCTGTTAAGATAAAAAGCAGGAGAGAAGAAAAGGTACTTAGTGGTTTGAATCTGAGAATACTGGCAGCTGTACTGTAATTCTGGAAACTTCAATGGTCTACTAATTAACGGTGAAATCATTTGTGGTATGGGGTCTGCAGCTGACGGAAGAGAGGTCTATTCATAGCTTCATCACCTGAAATCTACACTGTAAGGACAAAGAAAGCTCAGGATTTGATGCAGAAATCATGCCAAGCCAGATGAAGGATGGGAAGAAAAATGTTGAGTTTATAGTTCTGAAAACAGGGTTTACATTTTTGTCCAGTGTTTTTGTTGTTCTGAAAGGCATCACCCCTCTTCAAAACCTCCAAACCCAACCCATAGTATATGCAGTGACGGAGGCTGTAGCAGAGTATTTACACCAAGTGATGACTGGTACAAAACTAGGTGGACAAATCATTTGATGAGAAGGGAGTAGCTCCTTGGGGAAGGAACGGGCCTGTTGCTGTTGACCGTCAAAGGTGATTAGGGATGCTAACCTCTAGGCTACATCTGCACCATCATATTGGCTCAGGCCTTGAGGCTCACAATGTCTGTGCCAGCTCAGTGTGGCTTTTGTCTGACACCAGCTCATTACCGCAGAGGACTGGTTCATGACTAGTTTTCCCCACAGACATTTGCATGGAGCTAGTGAAGCCTCCCGCTTCCATGAACTCACGTCTGCCCTTTCAAAGGCACATATGTAGCTGCACTTACTTAAGGATCACTGATGTAAAGACTACTATGAAAAGTTTCTCAGAGAGATCTTGTGTTAAGACTTTCCAGTAGATCAAGCTGCGCACACATGTGATGTACAGCTATTCAGCTGCTCGACTTATTTACAGCCACATTATCAACAGCTAATTTGATTCCAGCTAGACTGTAGTGCCAGCTGCCCTGTAGGCCAAGCAATGTTCATAAACAGCAACATTAGTCTGGAAAATTCATGTGCTTAAAATGCGCCCTGACACCATTTCAGAGCCAGTGGGCAAATGCAGACTGTTGATAAGAAAACCTGCAGAACAAGAGACATTATCACTTTCAACTGATAGTGGTTGATGTACAGGAGTACCTTGTAGCAGGTGAATGAAAGCTGCAGATCTGATCACAGCATAACACCAGAACACCTCTGTGTACAGGCAACTTTTCCAATCATGTAATTCAGTGTAGTTGTATCCAAGTGAAACATCTAATTTCTTAAGTTTTGAAACATTATCTCAACAGATTTTGATTTTTTTACTAGAACACTGAGGCTGGCAGGCCTGAAATTGAACTTGTACCACTTTGGAGAGGCTATTTCTTTTATTAAACTGCCCTTCAGACCCAAGTCTATGCAGCAATAGTGGAAAGATTTAACTGGCAATCAGCTGCAAGTCACATAGTGTGAATAGTTTTGCTGTCAACTGGATTTCTTTTCTGTCTGAACTGCATCAGTGTGGGGTGTTTTTTTTCTCATTTTGGTGTGGTGTTGCTAAGAGGTGGGAACCACTGGTTGAACAACGTAAAAAGACTCATCCCCTTGCCATGCTTTCAGGAAGAACTGATTGACATGCATCTGCAAAACAGAATGAATTGATTTGTGTTTTACCAGCTCAGACTGGGAGACCTTACCATTTTAAGAACTGAGATCTGAAGATACATTGTCCCTAACTTACTGTCATCATTTGTAAAGTATTGAAATACATTTTGTGGTTGATACATAAGAAACATTTGTTTTCTTTCAAATATTCATAGGCCATGCTGGATCCCACAGTGAGGAACAGCTAAAGATACAGACTATCCCAGCTCCAAAGAGTTTGCAGTTAAGTTTTCGAGGGATAAAAGCACACTGGTGCAGGTGATGGAGTACCAGAAATTCTACATCAGCATCATAGGTGGCAGTTTCAGTCCATGGGGTACATAATTATTGTTAGGCTTTCTTGTAGGCAAAAAGGCAGAGGTTTAAAAGAAGAAGAAATTGAGTGCTCTCAGGCCTGAAGGAGTGACATGAGAGAAAGCAGTAAAGTGCTTGTTTGAAAAATACAAGGCTATGACCAGAGGAGTTTGACATTTTTGACAGGGCAAATGCCAGTCATGACAGATAGATCGATTGGAAATATGCCATGAAAAGCAGAGATAAATAGTTTGCATTTGATGCAACAGAGGGGAAGTAGACAGTGGCGGTGCAGAACAGTAAGTTGACAGAAGACACTGCTGGGAGAGTGTTTGCATGACTGCGTCAGATATGTGGGACAAGATTGTGTCTGTCATGACTGAAAATAGGCATAGTTGAAATTCAAGATGTGTGGATGAAGCAAAAGTACAAGTCTCAAGATACATACAAAGAACTAGCTGGGTTTAGACATTAACTTAGCATAATCTCCCTAAAGGCAGTCATGAGTTTTGTTGTGCCTTAGTTTCTCCAACTCCGTTGAGAATAAGATCCAATTTGCAGGTATATTAGAAGATGTGTGATCTGTATCGTTTACTGAAATGGTATGGATTCTTTGCTTTGAAAATACTGCTTGCTTACCTGCTACTGAGCTGATCTGTAGCTAAGACAGTGCTTCTAGGATACAATCTTATTTCAAGTCTGTAAAATGTGTGGTTTTGCTTTGTGGGTTATCTTTAAAATGTGTTTCACACAGCTTGTATATAAATAGGTTGGAAGATTAGGTCAACTGAAGCCTTTTTAAGGACACATACTTCCCCTCTTTCTGCAGTGTGGTGGGCAGCCTACTGACCCATCGGGTACTGGAGTAGTCTGATATAACCCAGATAGGTAGGAGAGGATCCTTTATGTAATCGCATGTGTGAACCATAGCAAAGCAGATAATAAGGTAATGTTTGTTTTCTGTTTTCCTCTTTTAGATGTAAACACTGATATTAGTACACAACTTGGGAAAAAGGCCTGGGTGGGATTCAGCTCATCTATCAGCTCTCTGATACTGTGACATATCAACTATGATAGTGGTCTGCTCTTTCTATATGTGTATATATAACAGAGTGTGAGCTGTTTTCAGAACTCAGCGAATCTCACTGTGAGATAAGGTCTCCATGTTAAGTTCATGGGCCACCTCTGAAACATGCCAGTGTCTGTCATCTATAGAGGAAGGTTGTCTTAATATAGAGACATACAGTAGGCAACTGAAGATAAATCAGAATTACAGATGTATATCGAGAGGGAGAAGAATTAGAGGTGTATATAAATATATAAGGAATATTTTTAATTGGAAGATCATAGTTTAAAACCTACATAGTCATCTCTGTCGTACTATAAGTTCTGCTTGTAATTATCATACGGTAGTGAAAGTAGTAGATCAGTGTAAAATGATCATGAGAGACAGAGTGTTATAACTTTATTGTAAGGTAATGATTAGTAATCTTCTCTTCCTATGACTTTTGTTATTCCCTTAAAAAGCCTCATCTTTCCCTTCTGTATTTCTGTTATTTTTACATATGACAGTTTTCAGATGGCCTTTAGTCTTGGGTATTTTTTTTATTCTGAAGAGTGTGGATTATTGATATAGAAGATGATGAGAAATATAAAATAATGGTTTTATTCTTCATGTTCTAGGGATGTCAACACGTCCCAAAGCTTTGCAAGGTGATAATTAACAGAATGTAATTTAATTCTGGGTATTTACTTTGGTGTGTGATCTGTCTTGCACGTACAGGCATGTGCAAGATTGGCCTAGGTAATTGCTGGAGGAAAGATCATCCAATAATGGAAATGTCACATAGATGTTGATATGAAATAAACTTAACTTCAGGCTTTGAAAATGTGGTTTTTAATATTAATATGCTTACCACATATGTAATTTTTAATCTGAAAAGCTTAATATAGCTTCAGCCAGAACGTTAGCAGTACTGGAGCTACATCTTAAAGAGCCAGTCATGGATATGTTAATTCTCCCATGTTCTGAGGCAGGGAGGTGCATACACAGTTTGCTGGCTGGGCAAATGAGTTTCAGAGAGTTTCAGTCTGCAGACGTCTAACAGTGAGTCTGGTCATGTAATCTGCATGTCCTGAGTAACCAGTTTTCCTGTCTGTAATGCTTGGAATAGGTTTTTCCATGTATATTTAAAAACGTTGGTGTTCTTTGACTAAACAAAGCACATTTAATATTCGTATCAAGCCTTTAGTACTGTACTTGGTGTTCCTGCATATTTTTGTTCACACTATGCTTCTGGCATATGAATTTTCATTGCTTATTTTATAAGTTACTGTCTTATTAATGCTTTCCCTTCAGTTTGTGCATCTGTGAATTATACATCTGCATTTCTCAGTGGTATTCATTTTTTTAAAAAGTGGGGTTTTTTCCATTTTCCTGATGCTTCTTTATAAATAACAGAGAGAATATTCCACTTTGGGACTTTACTGCAGAACCAAGCATGCAGGGGACTATCTCAATCCCATTTGAAGCCTGCCTGTGTCAGGTGTGGCCATCACCACAGGGACACCAGTACTTTCAGGAGCACGGCTGAAATACCATGCTTTGCACAATGTCCTTCAAGTCTTCTATTCCTCCTTTAACTCCAGCACTTCTCTTAGAATGGTGTGGGTCTCCCTGACCAGTTTCTTGCAGCAGCAGGACTTGCAGGTCACCCTGCACTGGGCAGGGGCTGTTGGGGTCCAACTGACTTCAAACCTCAGTGGTGAAGTGACAGGGGAGGATGGGCTGATGTGGCCTTTCATACTTGGACTGCAGGAAGCCTTATCTTGAATTGTAGGAAATTGTCTAATCCCCAGGTGTAATGGAAGGATCTCTCCTGAACATCCATTTAGGTGACACTGTAGTAAAAGTAATTGTAAAGCTATCTATGGAAATAACGCGTTCTTTATCATACAAATAAGTATTTTAAAAAGGAAAATAAGCCGTCTGTCATCCAGGCACATCACAGCAGAGACTGCATTAGTCTGTCAACAGCAGAGCTGTCAAAATCCAGTTTTTGAGAGTATAGGTTTCATTTTCTGGCATTCAACAGGACAGTGGTATTGTAAGGGTGAGAATGATGATCATTCCCAGAGTTCATTGCCTGTACTAATCCCTCTGCTGTTGGAATGAAACAAAGAAATCTCCCATTGCATGTTGCCTTGTTTGTTATTTAGAAAAATCCTTGACTCATTACTCTGAGTCTGCAAGAACAAATCTGTCAAGCCTGAGGTACGCAAGCAGAGGATGAAACAGTCATCTTCAGTCTGCTTCCAGGAGCAATGAGCATTTTGGTGAGAATGCTTAATTCAGTCTGTGTCAGCATTTGTGCGTGTCAGTTTGTCCAAGGTCAATACAGGGCTGGTTGCAGATCCTGATGGAATCCCAGCTCTTGCTGGCCTTTCCAGTCTAACCAGTACACAGGTTTTCACCTCAGAATACAATAATAATTATTATTATAGGGGTTATTATTACTTTTAGCATTTAAGGTGCAAAGAATTGCAAAGCAATGAAATTAATTCCAAATGATCTGGCACTAAGTATTCTGCCTACAATATTTACATAACTGTGGAATTGTTAGAGGTGGTAAAAGCAACATGCATCCTGCTGCTGTGTTTTAGCTGGGAAGTGAACAGTGTCAGCATCTCCAAATGAAATGAAGAATTGAAGTTCTTTAGATCTCTTTAATGTATTTTATTTATTATATCACCATGAAATGTTATTTACCTCTGAGAAATTGAAAATTATCAGCTACTTTTATTAGATTATGAGAATCCCATCTAGAAACAGCAATATTACAGGATTCATTTTGGTAATCATAACTAGTACATTCAAATTCTGAATCTCCAGCTCAGAGTATTTGCAATGAAATGTATGTGATTAATTTCCAAGGTAATTGGTACAGTAGGAAAGAAATATTGGAAATATTGGGAATTTTAAGGTTTGCTTTGAATTAATTTTATTTTTTTGAGGAAAGCTACCTTGGTGTCTAATAAATTTGAAAAGGACAGAGTGCTCTGATAAAAACAAACCAAACCCATTCCCTCAATGCCCCCCACAAAAACAAACAAACAAACACTTTTGATTTGGAGTTTATGTTCTTGGTTGTACCTATGCCAGTAAGATACTGCTGGGTGGAGGAGAGAGAGGTTTGCTTTGTGTGGTCTTCCAGTAGTAGCACTATTTTAAATATGGGTAAGGGGTGCACCCTACTGGGTGAGTAACATGTTCATTCATCCATCGAAGAGAGGGGACTTTAAGTGTATTGCTCCCTGGAGATCATTTGCAGAATCTCCAGTCTGTTTTTTTCTTTTTTTTTCTTTTTCTTTTTTTTTTTCCTCATTGAAATAGAACTGAGGTGAAAAATGAAATTAAAGTGATCTGAGAGAGAGGAGAGGTTTTGTAATTTAGGAACATGGATGCAAAGGAAACAGAGTTGTAAAGTACTCAGGAAAACTGAGGCCAGCTAAAGCCTTACCTGCCAGGGAGCTCCACAACGAAACAATAAGCGTGTGCTTAGTGAAGACTGTCGTGGAGACTGCAGGTGAACTAGTTCAGGCAAAAGTAAGACTGGAAGCCAAATTCCAATACAGTAACAGTCAGTGAAAAACTGAATAAAAAGACATTTTATTGGAAAAACATTGGAAGTTTGACCTGGCAAATGTTTGTGCTCAGCCATGTCGTGTTAGAGATTCCAGCTAAGGTAGGGATACAATCTCTTTTGGGTTAAGGACTGTAATTAAAACAGTTGGATTAACAGGTTCAAGATACTTCAGAACAATGAACAGTGATGAAATTGCTCATATTTAAAACTTGCTAGGATCTCGCAGCACAATCAAGGCTGAAGGTTCAATTGCAGAGCCAAGCTAAGAGGGACCCCAGCCCTGTCAGACCTGACTGCAGGGTGCAGGGAGCTGCTGCATCTGCTCTGGCTGACCAGCTGTAGGGGTCTCAATGGAGGAATTAGAAAATGTAATTCTGTAGTTGATTTTACACAAAAGGTCAAAATAGGTTATTATAATGACATTAAAATCTCTTACTGCCTTTCTGGCATTGAAGTCTGAATCATGGATCTATAGCTTGATCCTTGATCAATCACAGTGCATATTTATAGTTTTGCTAGGATGCTTCTGTAGGGATGTAGTATGTGTGGCTCAAAAAAATATGTGGTGTGTATGTTTCAGATCCATTATTTTAGTTTTTGAGCTTTCGAATCTTTATATCTCAGGAGATATGAGAACATGTGGAATCGGGTTATGTTGATCTGACTGGGGATAAAGTGTTTGTTTTATAAATGCTCATCAAAGTTTGACAAAACATTTCTGAAGCACCTGGGAAGATGAGAAGTGAGAACTAATGGAAAAGATCGCCATTATGATCAGTCAGTAAAGCTGTGTTCAAAATGAATGCTCTGATGGGATGAGTTGTTGATCTGAAAAAGCTAGTGTAATTTGAGGTATTTAAGGTGGAAAGAGATACCTGAGGGAGAAATTTGGTATATGTGTTTCACAGAGGTTTATAAGGGGTTGGGAGATAGAAATCTTGAACTCTGTCAGTATTGTGCCTGCCCAAACACCATCAGCACAGCTCATCCTAGCAGGTACGCAAAAACACATACTGTACTTAGGGAAGCAGCTTTTGGTATGAAGAATGGGCGCTCAGGCTGCTACAGTTTCAGTACGAGCTTTGGGAGGATTTTAAATTTCTTTGTGAAACACAGCAGTAGCTATTAAAAAAATTCCTTGAAGATCACTGCAAAAATGTCAGCACAGGGTCCAATGTTACAGCTTACAAGTGATTCTGGGGGTAAAAAAAAAAAAATATATATATTTATATTNGTATACATTATTTTAAAATATATATAAATATTAAATACATATATAATATTTCTGATGCCCAGTTTCCTTCACTAAATCTGGACCTTGGAGTTAAACTGTTTCCTGTTTCATCTTCTGCTACCAGTAACAGCCCATCAGACAAACTCTGAGACACCTTCTACACTTTGGTTTTTGCCTTGTGGCTATAGTTTAACCTATAGCAATTACCAGTGATACCTGACTGTGAGATCCAAGACACACTTGCAGGGGGGTAACATGGGTTCATGTGTGCTGCTGACATCTCTTTACGTTAAGCACTCACATAATGCAACTCTGTGAAGCAAAGAGCTTCTTCCTCGCTGCCTGTGGGGACTTGGTGGCAAGAACTGCAGTGCTATTGCCGCATGGCAGCTCAGCTTGTTCCCAAAAGGGCCTGAGGGAAACGCAGCGGGCGCTGAAAGTCATAAACTGTGATTTCCAGTGGTTCTGGCTCAGTGAAACAAATGTTGCTGGAAACTGTCATTTTTTTCTTCAATGGCTGGTATAAGTCAAAATTAGTCCCAAAAAAGTATAGGAGGTTTAGAGAAGGAAAACTGATCTTGCTTCTTTGAGACAAACGACAACTTAGAGCTTTCGTTTTTTAAATTAGATTTTCAAAAATGGCTTGATTAAACATCCTAATGAAAAAACAAGCTTTGCATGAGCAACCCATAAAGAACATCATTTTTGTTGGTTTGGTCCCATTTTCTTCAACATTTTAAGACGTGAAAAAGAAAACAAAAAACAACAACTTGAAGTAGTGAAAGTGTAAACGCTGTTAAGATGCTTCACAGAAAGGAGTAAGATCACTATTTTTTGTTTTTATTTAAAAATAATGCTTGAAAATTGTTTCACAGGTTCTTCTCCTAATGAACAAATGGATACATCTCCTTTATTAAAAAGGTGTAATTACTGCAAATGTTGTTTGACGTTAAAATGTATACATTTGTGTCAATGGTTCCGTGACTACACTTGGGGCTTGCTTTTTAAATGTGAGGTCCTATTACATGCGTAAATGGTTTTTGACTCTTTAATGACAACTACAATAATGGTTTCCTACTGTTCCCAAAACAACCACATCTCCATCTACATCAGAGAATCTGGGCACAAAATGGAACATAAATCTGAAGGCAGTTTTCTAAGTAAGAGTCTTAAGTCACACACAGCTGACTGTTTGCCTGGGTTTTACTTTTGTATGATAATTCTGATTGCATAAAGAGAAGAATGTCTGCAAAGACACCTTGTCTTTCATTGAACCATAAAGGCAGCTTCAAGTTGTTGTCACTGGAGTAATGGGGCCTTTTTTCAGCAAATGGAATTGCATAACTTTATTCTGAAATTAAGTCAGCCTGTAAAAACACTGAGCAGAGCTTGGAATGGATGGTGCACTTGAAATGTCTGTGGGGGCATCTGCCAGTGACTGGAAAACAAATACCATTTTTTCCTTGATGCATTATACAGCATAAAATAGCAAAACAGAGAACTAAAAGCAGTGACCCATCTAGACTAGAAGTATTCAGTACCAAATACTTAAGATACAAGCATGTGAAACTTTCAGCATGCAGCTACAAAATAAACTGTCCGCCAAAACTGCTTTCCTCTAAGTCATGATGGTTGGAATATGTTTTATGTGCTAGAGCTCAAGCTTTATAGCCTTTTCCCACTTCTTCTGCTACTCCCTAGTATTTACAGCTGGAATTCTCATATAACCAAAAGGAAAACATACCAGGATGGATTTTCTTCTGGCAGACATAACTGTAGTTTGCTGAAGCTCGTGCATCCTTCCAGATTTATACCAGTTGAGCACCCCTAGTCTGATCTCTAGCTGTGTACAGCCTTTTTTTTTCCAAGGTTGCAATGAGAAAGCAGCCTTCTGAAGGTGAGTTAGATCATCTTTGTTTGCATCTGCCCACATATTAATTTAACATTGTTCCTTGTTAATTTTAAAAAAGTATATATAGCCTCTGGCCAAAATGATAGTCAAGAAGAAGAAAAAGTTTATGCTGAAGAATGAGTTTCTAGCTGTGCCAGTTCACTGGCAACATATTACTTTTATGTCTCTACCCCCTGCACCATCCTTTGTGTTCAAAAATACTCAGCAAACAATTCAGGGGAAACAATTGGCATATTCCCTAATGAGACAAGATAAAGTGGCCTGTAATGATGATGACAGCAAATTCACTAAGTGAACTGCAGTTTGAGAACTTTGCAAATTGATCAAACTATGATTCCTTGATTGCTTACTTAATTGCCTGATACAGTCTCTCTCTTGACCCTCCACATCCCTGTTGCTTTTGTCAGCACTTTGATGACTGAGAGACTCTGTTAGCCCTGCAGGTTGTGAATAGTGGAGGAATAGGTTCTGGTTTGGGGATTTTATCTTATTTGCATTTAATATGTTCTCTTGGCCAACTATCAGAGGGGAAATTTAGAGATCTTCTTGACTTCTACAGTTCTTTCTATATCAGGCTAATGACTGTCAGGAAAAAGCTTTCTTAATTCTGTTTATTATAGGACAGATACTAATTAAAGCACTGTCTCATCAGGTGCTGAGTACCTTAAGCAGCTTCTTAACTCCAACAAGGGTAATGCTGTACATATTTAGCACTTAGTGATGTTCTGCCTGCTAAAGATGTGTGGTCAGGAAAGAAATGTAAAAGGGGAAAGCATATTTTGCTGAGTAGTACAAGTGGTTAGACTCTTAATTCATAGCCAATTTGGGATTTGAGCCTCTACAACTGTGATTCTATTGTTAGCAGAAGTGAAGAAATTCCATTAAAATCTGAGTGATGAACTGTCTCATAGTATTCTTCAGAATAATAGTCAAGGCTACTTCAGGCTGACCATTTAAGCCTTTCTGAAATTTGTTTCATTAGAGAAACTACTTTTAGAGAGTGAGGGGAAAGGAGGGATGTGAGTCTGTGTGTGCACAGGAGTGGGAATGAGGAACTTTTCCTGCTGGTGCAGAGTGACTGCTGCTTTCTGCAGGAGAGGCTGGGACGGTGTTTCACGAGTGATGAGGAAGCACTCTCCCCACACTTGACCTGAACATCTCCTAAGTCCCTTCCAGATGAAAGGCACTGGGAACTTTGCAGTTGTATTTATGACATCAACATGGCAGGTATTATGCCATAACAAGTTTAATTGTATTGCTTTACTGACTGAAGAGTTGAGGGAGCCTGGAAAAAAGATTTGCAGTGGTTAACAAATGGGTTATTCACAAGTTCCCCTGAATACCTCCCAACCTGTGTAAGCCCAGTGTTTGCTGTATAATGGTGTATCCATGTGCAAATGGGAAATAAATGTGCTCTTGAAATGAAGAGGTAAGAAAAAGATTTGACCTCACAGCAGCCAAAGATGATGCTCAAATATATTTGTGTGTTCTGCTACTGGTAACACTCAAAAGCTTGGTTAAAGATTAGGGGCAATTCTGTTCGCTTGCTTTTCTGTTGCTGTGTCTTCCAAATAACTCCATCTCATAGGAAGAGCGAAGGAAGTCTTGATCTATCTGTTAAATCAGTCCGCGTTTTTTATTGTACTTGCTGACAATTAGCTGAACAGTCATAAGCTGTCACAGAGAATAATCTTGTCAGTATAATCAGGTAAATGTTTAACTGGGTGGAAAAAAGATCAATCCTCCTGCAATGAGATTTAAGGTTACTGTTGTTCAAAATCCAAGATCATACATGTGACTTTTTGATATCTCACAACTGCCTCTGTGGAGATGTTTTCTCTTTATCCCCTGTGAAGGTACAACATCTTGCCCAAAAATACGCCTCAAATACAAGGAATTGCACTAACCTGTGGGAGTTTTTCCTCCTGCTCTTGCTCTTGGTGACCTGCTGTGTTTATTTTATTAACCGCTTGCATTTTCATGGGCACTAATCTTCCAAAAGAAAAATATTTATAAGCAGAGAGGAAGAGCAGGTTGTATTTTAAAAAAGGTCTAAAGCATAAATTTATCACTCAGGATGGGAGACCAAATCTGACCTTGAGCTTTTCTTCTAGGGGGCAATGGCTCGTTTTCACTTGGGTAGTAGTAATCAGCAGTGAACCGACAGTGTATGTTATGTCAACAATTAAAGCCGTAGTTGCATGTAAAACACATCTGTCTGTTTTCTCCTTGTTTGTGATACAATCACTCTCTCTCTTTTAAAGCCATCTATGAACAATCTTGTGAGGCTTACCGACACCAAGGGAAGACATCAGGTTTCTTCTACATTGATTCTGATGGAAGTGGACCACTTGGACCTCTCCGTGTTTTTTGCAATATAACAGGTAATGACCTAACCTTGTCTTTAGTGCTTTATGTTGACTTTAATGTTACTGACATGTCTATCATTGTACTGCTAAGACCTCACAGTCATAGGTCTCTCAGTAGTGGACAAAAAGCAGAGAACCGGTAGTAACTGTGGTTCTCCACTCTGAGATGTTTCCTTAAAAAGGATCCATGTAGAAGTGATTTTTAAAATAAGTTTGAAGGACTCACCTTGTACTGCTGCTAAGTGATATTTACAGTGGTATTTGCACCCTATATAGGGCACTGCAGCTGTATTTTTCGTAATATCATAAGTTTGAGTGATCTTTGTTTTTACTAAAGATGTAGGAACTTAGAATTCAACCCTTCTTTTGTAACTGAGTGGCTTCTCTGCTTTAGTGGAACACTATGTCTAGAAATGATTATTAAACTTGTACTGAGCGAGCTGTAAACCCTTCCAGTCTGACTAAGCAGGAGTATCTCCCCTCATATGAATGTGCTGCCTTGGAAGTTCCAGAGGATTGAAACGCTGGTTGCCTGTATGCAGGAGAGGGCATGATGCTCTTAGGAGAGGGACACCAGAGGGGTATCAAAGATACAGTGGAGCAAGAGCGTGGCAAGGTGACTTATTAGTTGAGGTGCCTCAACCTTACGGTTCTGTAATTTTAAAATAAAAAGTGTTTCAAATGAATATACCTGTCTGGCAAATTCTCCCCTCAGGTGGGGCTGTTTTTTTAATATAGGACTGTCATGCAAGGATATGAGAAAATATTACATACCCCATATTGTGGATTGGGGCAGATGTTATAGCCTCCTTTTTATTTTTGAAATGAAGAGGAAATTTCCTAGACTGTCTCCTGCTCAGAATTTTTTTACTTCTTGTGGCCAGGTGTGGATGAAAGAATATTTTATTACCCCCTCTAAATTGCTAATTCTGCTTGAGCTACTTTGCCACATATCACCTCCACAGTCAGTCCTGAAAACTAAGGACACAGGATATTCATATTTTATCCTTAATCTCCTTGTACTTAAAGTGTTTCAAATTAAATTTTCATTTTGATTTAATTGGGCAGTCATTATGTTAATTAAATGTACACCAGTTAATTATTAAGTATGTTTTTATTGAAGTGTAACAAATATTTAATAAGATGTGCCTCCTCCGCTGTTGTTGAATCTCATAAGAATTGAAACAGAATTTCACCTTTCTGTCTAAATATCCTTCCCTGGTCTCAAGTATGGGAAATGTGCTCATTTTTATTTTTATTATATAAATATCTGTGATCAAAACATTGTCAGTGCTTTTTATCTCTGCTGAAGAAGTAGGATTTCTGACAAACTCCTTGCAGAAAGCATCTGCTTTCCTCAAATACATTTTATTTGGCAGAAATCCAGAAGGCATATACCTGATTTTCTCTCTATCCGTAATGAACTTGCTGACATTCTTATTTTATTTTCGTTACGAGAAAGGTGGAGGTGGGGAAAACTGACAGAACCACCTAGCCTGGAAAACTTTTTTTGTGTTTCTTCTTTTCCCCTAGATGTCTCATTTGAGACAAGAGAAGGTCATTTGTCACAAGCATCTCTCTTATTCCTATTGCGCAAAGGAGGACTGAGGCACAGAAAGAAATTACTATTTTATAGGTGTCCAGAGAGTTTGAGGTACAATTGGGTTATGCTTCTGTATCATCTAAATATGGTTTGGATGCCTTACTCATGAGAGCTTCTTTTCTGTCTGTGAACATACCTTATCTTTATTCTGATGATAATAATGTTTGTAGTAATAGATTAAGTGTGATGTACAAAGAAAATAACTCAATTTTATGTATGCAAGTATAGATTGTTACTCCTTTTGGGTAATGCTTCTGCACAGTTTTCTGAAAGTATCAATATTCAGTGAAAGTCAAAAAAGGAAATTCTATGTTGGAAAGGAACAGAGACAAAGAAGTCAAAGTTATTGTTCAGTGACATCCATACCACACCTCCTGTGAATGGAAAAATGTAGACAGTAAGAAGCATGGATGATCTGCACATATGGGGAGACTAAACAAATTGAAAAGATGATAGGAACTATCACAGAAATGCATTGAGATCGTATCTGGCACAAAGAAAGCAAATAGGGATTGATTTTTTCAGCTTTATAGGAGCTAAGGGACAGCAAATTATTAGCAAGATTTGGGTGTGGTGGTTTTTTGTTTCTTTGTTTTCCTTTTCCTAATGCAATGAAGAATCCAACTGGAAACTGATTACCCCAGGACAACAAGGAGGCAAATGTATCAACAGAGAGAAAAAAAGATACCCTAGAAAAAGACCTAGTCTTGTTTGATAAATTCATAACATGCAATTAGATGTGGAGGTTTAGTTGCAACTCTCAGCTTAGACAGCTGTGAGACAAAGCTCACTGGGAAATGGGAATGAGTTTCAGGAAAATCTTTTGCCTTCGCTCGCTTCCCTGGGTATCTGTTTGCCCTCGAAGGCAGAGGCAGGTTCCTGGGCTAAATGACACTTGGCTTTTACTCGCTCTGGCAGTTCCTCTTTTTGTGTACAGTTCAAGACATAACCTTTTTATGCCCAAAACATGTTCAGGTTGAAGAATTTAGAGGCAAAAGGGAAAATCCAGAGAAATAACTCATTTAGTGCTTTTAAAAGTAGAGGTGCAGTGAGCTAATGACTTCTGGGAATTACAGTGCCTTGAATCTGTGAAGGATGAATTCAAAGAAGGAATCAGATCATCAGAAATTAACAGCATCATTGCATTTAGAGAGCAGTGTTGTTCCTTAATGTTCACTTACATTTGTTTAAAATTGTTTCTAATTTTCACCTGTTTAGTTGAACAGATAGGGATCTTGTTTGTAGCCAGTTATTAACCAGGGCAGATTAACACCAGCTTTGTCACATATTGATGTCTGGTCACAGGCATCCAAAATGTGATGTGGGTATGGGAAGCATCAACATTACAGGTTAATTTGTTGTGTCTGTGGTCCCAGTGATTTCTCTGCAGCCTGTCAACTTTAACTGTCCACTGCTGCATAAAAATTTTGAAGAAAGCAGAAATTTGTGATTGTGTGTGTTGAGAGGGAATTGGGCAATCATACAAAGACAAAGAAGGAGACAGAAATAAGGGAAGGGAATTTTTATAGGGAGAAAATAAGAGGAAGAAAGTATTAAAAAATATAAAGCAAATTTTCAGCATGGCAAGAAATGTAACAGTAGAATGTCACAGGATATCTGCTGATACCAGAGTTGGTAAATGTATTTATTCATTGTCTGGAGAAGTGGCTGAAAAAGCAAGGTGACAAAAATTGTAGATGACATACTATTATTTAAGTTGGTCAAGAAGCGGGAAGAGTGTGTGAAGCATTTCAGAAGGATTTCGTATTGAAGGCTGTTTATTTCTGGTAAAAGTAAAATATATTGTTGAAATAGGAGATTGTGAGGAACAGTAATGTACCTAATTAAAGGCATAGAAAGGTATCTGTACAAAGAGAAGTTACAAGTAAATATTCCAGGGCTATTTAGATTGGGAAGGCCCAAAGTGAACGGACCTCACTGACAGAATTGACATTCCTTTGCATTTTCTTACAATAGGGATAAAGAGACAGTTCAATGACAGCAAAAGACAACAAGCTCAAATTTACATTAAAAAAGACAGCATGTTATTAACATGTTTTCTTCACCTTATATGCTTGTTATACACAAAGGATACTCACTTTCACAGGGAAATTCACCAATTATAAGAAACAATGAGGAATCCACACCAAATATGTGTGTGCGTGAAGGAGATGAACCAGTCTTATGTGCCCAAACCATGATTGTAAATAGCTGGATGCTTTAAGACACCATGAGGATTTGTGTGGGTCCAGGCAGGGCTTCTGAGTTTAGGATGGTTGTGTTCAGCATCATGGGAACACAGCTAGCCTGTTTCCAGGGCTGCCTGCATGGAAATGTGAACTAGCTCTGCTTGCTTTACCTGGGTTCTCCATCATCCATGGTACTCTACACCCACACTTTTTTTGCATAAATACAGAAAGAATGAATCCTGTTGTGCTTTGGGGTAATGAACAACCACCAGCACTGGGAAAGAAATTTTCTCTGTAGGCTGATTGTTTGATAAATAGCTCAGTTGAATTAATCTTCACTTCCCACTGAAGTGACTGTTAACAATCAATACAGAAAATGGCTAATTGACCCCCAGAACATTTAGTCTGGCAGTCTTTCCAACATTGTGAAGCTTATTCTTTTTCTCTTGTTGCTTAGAAATCAATTGATCTGTTCTGAGTGCTACTTAAATACTAATAATCATATTCTCCGGTGCAAAGTCTATAGACATGTGATCCACATCCATGTACTTGTTTTGTTGCCCTGTATGGAAATTGTTTGTAATGACCTTTCCTTGTCTCCTCTGAAGTAAATTGTACCCTTGATATCTGAAGATTTGCTTACAATTCTGTCACTGTACTTCTTTACTGATGCTGTTTTACTGTCTGAAGACCCTGGGCTATCAAATCAATAATGCTTAGAAATTGCCATGACTAGATCAATGGTTAATTTTTATCTTGGCTAGATATCTGCCCAGTCCTCAAATAGTTTGCCTTTTTTTTTTTTTTTTTCCCTCCAGGGGTGCAGACTGGGCAAAGATGGGTCCTTTTCCCAGCTCCTGCTGTTAGTCCAAGATCTGTTTTTGAAACTGCCATAGTGAAAAAAGCATTAATGAACAAAGATACATCTCTCCTTGTTGCCAGTCATCTCTGTTTTGCATTCTCCTTTCAAAATGCAAATATTTCCTCTTCTTCTGATGCAAGAAAAGTAGAGCTTTATTTTCTCTGTTTCAGAAAACTGTATAGAAACTGTTTTTAAATCTCAGAGTAAGTGATTCTAAAGAGATGTGAAGGAGATTGCTGAAGTTATACTTGCAATTTTTTCTAAATTGCCTCTAGCCTTTTTTTTATTATTATTCAGCTAACAATGATCAAGATTTTATTCTTCTATATAGTACATATTCTGTGGTATGTAAAAAGGATTGAATTCAGGAGGATACAAGTTTTGTTGGTAGCTGAAGTGTCTGAATAGTCCCACTAAGGCATGATATTTGGTCAGCCACTTCAGGAAAACACTGTAGCAGTTCAGCTTTACTGATTTTGCTGTGCACGAGGAGTAGACTGGTGTAACAAAGGGATGGACTGCTACAGGTCAGTGCTGGCTACACCTCAGTCCTTGCAGTAGGGATCCTTGCTGATGTTCCCAACATAATCATGGAACTGGTGGTGTTACTGTCCATGGCATCTAGCTTTCCATTTGTTACCACACAAAAATCTCAGTTTATCTGCTTATATAATTTAGTAATCCATTTTTCCATTAGAAATAAGCTTCTTTTACTTTGTACAGCAATTAAAGTGACACAGAAGTCACCTTGTCATTCAACCCTTGTTAAGTTTCTTGTGGACTTGGCAGGCTCTCACATGGAATGGATAGCTGTCATCATTAGGCTGAGGCAACAACAGAGAGGAGGAGGAGGTCATGCCCTTAATTCTGGTTTTACTACCTGCAACTATGGAATTGCAGGACAAGAACTTCAATGGCAAAACTCCATGAGATTCTCAGAATGAGGCAGATAAGATTTTATAGCTTTGAACTTCTTAAGGAAGTTTTTGGAGTGCGTTTTTTATTTGCAGGTTACTGTCTGTAATTGTGATTGACTTTATCACTGGAGAAAACAACAAATGGGGGATCCTTTACAAATTATTTACCACTGCTTGGATTAAAAAGATTTACAATTTATCCCCTCAGACTCTACAGGTCATTAGGCACACTGTAGTTCTGACAACTTATACATCTATGTTTTGAATTTTTGTTAAGTACTCCAGAACTTCATAAAACGAAAAACAACCTTTAGTATTTATATGATGTCAAAGGTATTGAGCTGTCAACAGCTACCTTGCTGTTTTCAGCAAAACCTGCATTGAAAAATTGCTGTGTTTCTGATGAGTTTCACAGCAGAAGTCCTGCTGGCCAGCTTCCCCATCACACTTGCAGGAGGCCCCCAAGGAAGCTGTAGTACAGAAGAACGTAAGAGCAGACGTAAAAAAGGGTTATTGCAACTCGATCACTCTCCTGACAAGTTTGCAGCGCTCAGAAGTTAGTGGTAAGCTGTGGCTCTCTGAAAGTCACTCCAGCTGTTTTAGTTACAAGGGTTGCATCCATTTGCCCCAGACACGGGGGTGCCGTGTTGGAAACCCAGAGATGTCCTGCCCAGTTTCCTGGTGCTGCATCAGGAGAACAGCAAGACTCTGTGGCCTCCACTTGTCTGCCAGGCTCATGCAGATGCCCGAACCTTCGCAAAGCATGTGAAACAGCAGAATATTGACATTTTGAGTGTCTCAGAACTCTGCTTAGATGGAGACTGAGTCAAAGAGGACTGCACAGTTGTCACAAGTGAGGCAAGTGTGAGTGCAGTGGAGGAGTGTCCATTTTACATTAAGAAGTAATTCAGTGACTCTCTCTTCAATGTTTTGGAGAAGAATATTTCTCACTGCTTGTTGTAATTACCATGTATCAGAAGAAGTATGGAAACAGAAGGTCATCAAAAAATAGGCTGGCAGGATAACGGTTTGCCATCTATGGGCTTCGGTACAACATGAGGGGATGAGAACCCAAGGGGTTGCAGAAGAGGTGTCTTGTTCTCATCCATCAGAGCTGCCCAGTGTGGTCATTCCACTGACAAAGACCCTTTGAACCATGGGCTCAGAGTGAGCAAACTTCATGTCTGGACCACAAGAAAGTTGGGAACTTGACTCTTTACTGTCTGCCAAGGCTGGAACAGCATGTCTGCATCCAGGGGTATCACTGCAACCCCTCTGCCTTCCTGGTTCTGGCTGCTGACTGCCAGGAAGGATTTACAGACTGGGAATATTTCCAGGTGTGAGCAGCCCTGAGGAGCACACGCCGGCAGGTACAGTCTGCCAGTTCCATTGGAGAGTGGGCTGCGCACAGGACTAGGGGGACGGGAATCCCCCAGAATTGTTTCCATGGAAATGCATTGCGGTGCTTCTGCAGTGGCTGGAAGTGTCTGAGTCGGAAGCTAGGAGGAGACTGATGAGCACAAAACAAGCTGCAAAAGCACATATTACTGGGTCAGCCTGCAGGAAAAAAACAAAAAAGATGGGGGAAAAAAAAAAGAAAAAGGGTGGGTTTCATAGCAGGCTCAGAAAATCCCTTCTTAGAGTCAGTGAACTAAAGCTGTTTGCTGAAAGAAATTGTTTTTTCATAATCTTTAAGGGGTGTATGTTAGTGCTGCTGAGTTGAACTGCCACTGCAGCTTATTACAGTTTTCAAGAAGGAGAGTTTGTGAGGTTACTCCTGTAATCACTGGTACAGCATTCAGGACAATATTTGACATGTGATGTAGAGCACCATGAAACAAATGCATCATACAAGCTCTCAGAGCAATTTCTCTCTCTCTTATGTAGCATTTACCGTATGTTTGGCTTGTTGGCAATTTAATCAGTCCGAATAATCTTGTTTTGTGACAAACATCCTAAATCACAAAGGAGTGATGCAGTTTGTATGGGTGAAATGTGCTCCACAGAGATATTTCAAGTTGAAGAATAAAACTGAGAATTAGACAATACAGGACTCATTGAAAGACAGTTTTCCAGCTGCTCTGATTTCCCACAATTTAATTTGTGTGCTGCCAAAAACAACTTGGAGGCTTCCAGCAAGATCACAGAACTATGGGCAAGGCTAAACAGAGGGCCTAAAATGTGCTGAATGCATTGCAGTCCCATGCCGTAAAAACATCTCCTAGGACCAAATACAGGCTACATAATAACCTAGTAAATTGGACCATTAAATAAAACTGCAAAGTCATAAAGCTGTAGCATTACTCTGGAATTAAAGCATTGTCACCTTTGAATTATGGAACAATTTAACAAGCATTTAGGAAATCTGCTTTTCAAGGCTGACTATTCCAGGCTATACAGTAGAAGATGTGGCTGCACTCTCCTACTGCATTTTGAATGTCTTTCAGCTTGTGTGTGGTTTGAAATTTTACCAAGCTGAGAAAGTAATAAAATAATAAAGTAGAATAATAGAAGGTAAAAATAAGCAGTGACCTTTGCCTGGAGAACAAACTTCATTCGTATTGCAAATTTGGAAGTGCAGAGAGAGCTCATTAAATTGAGTAAACAGGAAAAAACATATAGTGTAGACAGATGTAAAAATAGATATCACCTGTTTGTTGAAATAAAGAAAAGAGAGCCTTCTCTGCCTAATTTAGTGGCTTCCAGATATGGAGATGGCTAGAAGGAGCTAGGTGACACCCAGCTTGGTTTACATCTATGGTTACAGTGTTGCTGCCTAAAAATATAGTGAAAAAAATAGTCAAAAAGAATCAAGGTGATTTTTTTTTTTTTTTCCCCCCAAAACATTCTTTATATTGTGAAAAAGGAACAGTATTTGGAGCCCCATTTTCAAAACCCATAGGCACAGTCCATGGAGGTATGCCTCTGCAAAGACCTCTGCAACTTATCTCCATGACTTGCATATAGCTGTTGCACATCGCTATGCGTATGTCCAGATTGCAGCAATGTTTCTTACACAGGTCCTGAAGTATGCCTGAAAGGCAAGCTCCCAGATTGTTGTCAGTAGGCTTCAGAGTACATGCTGATCAATCTGTAAGGGTATAATTCCTTGACCTCATTCTGAGGCAGGCATCTGTATTCTGGGACCATCCCTAGCTAAACTTGTGGATGTGAATTTGAGAAAATAGTACGGTATTTTTCCAAATGATACTGACTTCGAGGTAGAGAAAATGGTGCTTGAATAAAGCTTGAGAGCTGATCTGAGTGGGAGTGGTGAGGGTCTTCAGAAGAAAAGTTAAGTTTATTTTTGTCTGGTTTTCTGATCTATGGAAGCAAGTGCACATGGTCTTGCTTTTGTCTTGGAATGGTTCAAGAATTTACTGCCCTCCAGCTCCTAGTTACTTCTCCCTCTGCCAGCTGAGACTCAGGAGGGAGAAGTGTTGTCTCTCCCTCTCTGTCCAAAGCAGACTAAAGTTCAAATCATTTTCAGGCTCATTTGCTGCATGTAAACCAAGGAGTGTCCTTTTGAAAGCAGTTACTTTTTCTGTTGTTTTGGTGTTGTGGGTTTTGTTTGTTTGTTTTACTGTGATGTGTGAATGTAATCCCCTATTCTTTTAGCAGGTTGTGCATGACTTTGTGCACATTATGTAGCCCCTCTACACCTTGCGTTCCTCTTTCTAAAATTGAACTACTTATTTTTTCCCTGGGAAGCAGGAATAAGTGTGTCTGAGGCGGTTGAATAAATCCTGCTTACTTTTCCTCCTCTAGCATTGGTGTCACCAGCTCTTTTGTCTTGTGTCTGCAGTGCGTTTGGCTGCCATTCTAATCTGAAGACTCGGTTTCAGACTCCAATTTTTTAAAGCCTTTTTTTTTAATTAAAAATAAAAAGAGTAGCAGAGGTTTGTTCCTGTGCTCTTCCTACACCAACTGTGCATAGGGAAAAGAAACAAACAGTGGCGGTTACTTTTGCTGTTGCAGAGGTATGCTTCATGGTGGCTGTGACTTTCCTTTCACTAGATCAGTGAGCCAAACATATATTTTTTCTGGAAGTTGTACTGATGGTTACCTTTACTTCAAAGATGGAGTATAGAGGGAATCTTTGAAGTGACCAGCAAAGCACAGATTTAATCTATAAAAGTAATAAGCATAACAGATCAGGCATGTGTAGATTAGGAAATGTCTGAAATGTGACTCCGAAATTCTTCCCTTCTGCTGTTATTTTTTTTAACTCTCTGTTCTGATGTACTTTCTAAATCACAGTTGCTCTGAGTATGGAAAGAAGCTTGATTTGTTTTTTCTCTCCCTTTGCAAATTAGAGGATGGAAAGCCTACGGTTAGCTTGTCATTTCTAAAAGATCCTGCGGAGAAAAGCAGTTCTTGAATGTCAAAGTTCACATCTCAGAGGGACAGCTGAGTGCAGCTGTAATTATAACAAGACCATTGAAAATTAATGAACAATCACATAGGAAAACAAGAGAAAAGACCTGTCACATTGTCTGTCCAACACACTTGTTAATGAGTGCTTGTCCCTAACAATATGTTTGCTGATGTCTTGTCCAACCTAATTTCAAACATGTCAATTAATTACATTTCCAACATTCCTTGGAAAGACAGTTTTATGCTATGCTACTTTCAATAAGTTTTTCCTAGTAATCCTTCATTGCTTCTCAATTACTAGATATTGCTACTTTTGGCTTTGCAGGTACCCATGCAACGCCTTTCCTGGTGTACAGGTACACAGCTTGGACAGCACAGTAGCATTAATGACTCTGCCCCTCTAACATTCAGCTGTTGTACTTCCTGAGCAGCACTGTAGCCACCGTTGTGAGCACTGATTTTATTGCAGTTTCTCAAAATTATGTTAATATCTCTTAGTGGGGAGGAGCTTGTGACTGCTCATCTGGAATTTCAGCAACCATTTTGTTCCATGTTCTCTTGGTTTTGCATCTCACTTAGAGTATCAGCAACATGATGTTTCAATTTTTAGTAGATTTTTTTTTGCTGAAGGCAGGGGTTAAACTTCTCCCAACTTCAGTGAGAGGAAAGTTAGCTCATCCTCAACTGCTTCTGAAAAATCCACTCTGTTCATGTCAGTCCTTTAGAGAACAAAAGAAAAACCAGAAACTCTGGCCGATAAGAATCACTACTTTCAGATGTACAAGATGTGTGTTATGAAGTAATTTAATTATATTGTGTTGGAAGCAATATATTGTACAGTACTGCAGGGGTTTGTGCTACAGTGTTGACTGTGATTACAACCACAGAGGCAAGTTTTACAAGCAATAAATTTGTAATATTTCTTGTTATTTCAATCTAACTTTTGTGTATCACACATTGCAGCAGTTTCATTGAGCTCCAATTCAAAGGATCCACAAGCAGCATCCTGAACTCAATAAGAAACACAGAATTACAGATCTGTGAACAAACTCTTTCTGTCCACCATCACATAAATTATGAGTGTGTTGTGAGAGAATGTATGGTTTTCCAAGTATAAACTGCCCTTACACTTAATGCCAGGCAGTGCTGAGAGAGTAATTTCTCCCTAACTTGCAGCCAGGTCTTGGAACAGACCTCTTTAAATAGTCTCCAGATGGTTGTTGTTACTTGTCTGTCATCTGAATGCCTCCATAATGACAATCCATTAAACCATTCAAGTGTCTTTGCACAGATAGTCCATTTAGGGTTTTTATATACCTATTAGTGTTCTGTTGAAGTAATCTGTGCGTTATTTGTAGCTCAACGAAAGACGATTTGATTCATTGCAGTGGCCACAAAGCTATGGCCCTTATCATGCCAGTGTGTCAGGGAGTGATGGGAAAGCTGATGGTCTGCAGGAACTTGGACCAGATAATCTGCTAAAACCATTTAAATACTTAAATGCACAGTTTTAAAAATTGGTTTAAAAAAGATCTGGTTCGGCATTATCAACAGTTTCCCTGTTGAAACAGGCTTAACAAAATAGAAATCTCTCATCTAGCTCTTGCTTCTTCCTCTGCAACTGTCCGTCGGTTTCTGCAAGTCAGATTGAAATCTTCCTCTCATGGAATAATTGAAATTTACTTCCTTAACTTTTTCCCTGTCAAGTATCTTCTATCCTCCCTGGCCAACCAGGGTCTTTGATAAAGAGAGAATTTACTGGATGTGACTACTAACAACATCATGGAGCATGTGCAGGGCACAGTCCTGTGAATCCCCATTAAAGTGTTTGCTGTTTTGTCTAGGTCAGCTTGGCAGACTGGCTGTTCAGGCTGTCCTTGTTATCTTCCCATTGCTATCTCATCAGAACCAGCTGGGAAACAGCCTCCCTGCTAAGCTAATTGTTTCTAATTGGATGTCCTGCTAATCATACCAACACCAATGCCGGTCATGAGTTGGGTTGTTATGGCACAGGGTTGTGCTTAAACCTAGGTTCTGCTTTCTGTTATCTATGAAATCCCTTATTCTGCCAGTAAATGCAATGAAGGGGAGGAGAATGGGCTCCCCAGCATGGAAAAGCATCAACATTTACAGTTAACTACAGATGTCGAGTCATATGGTGCTCTGTATCATCATTCAAGCAGGGCATCGCTCAACTTACGTGTAGAAAAATCTAAGAACTGAGTAAAATGAGTGATCCGACTTCCAGCTGGGCGGTAAGAACATACTCTCAGTTTTACCTTTCTGGCAAGAGTTTGTGGTGAGTTTGTGCAAGCTAATCAGCTGCAGTTCTCCACTACCATTTGTTGTTAAAACAGCATGGGCTGTGCTCTCAGGGCTCTGCGGGCTACACTGACCTGTAATAGGTCTTCGTCACAGAGTCACCATTTCAGAGCCCCGGGTCTTGCTGATCCTCTCTCCAATGCAGTAAAGCATTATATTTCAACTGGTTTTGTGTTCCCTACTTGTTACTAGTTTTGTGCTATTAACTTCCCAATCAAACCTTTTTCACTTAACAGAAGATAAGATCTGGACTGCAGTGCAGCATAACAACACAGGGCTAACCAGAGTCCGAGGAGCTGGTCCGGAGAAGCCATACACCATGCCCTTTAACTACAACAGCAGTCTGGAGCAGCTTGAAGCCATGATAAACAGTGCAGAGTACTGTGAACAGGAGACAGCCTACCACTGCAAAAAGTCACGTCTCTTGAACACTCCAAGTAAGTACATGATCCCAAATCTTTCTTTGTTAACTCTTATTGATCATACAGCATACACAGGGCACACTGTCACTGAGAAGGTAAAAAGCAACAACAACAAACAAAACCAAAACAAATAGCACTACAGAATAGAGTGAAAAGCCTTTTTCTTTCTTAGATACAACTGTGCAGTGCCTGTTCTCTCATGCAAGAGGGTCAGAGCTTTGCAGGGGAGTTTCCACTCTAAGTTCATGCATACGAAGGCTCTGAGAGCTTCTACAATGGAAAGTACTTCTTAGAAACCACAAAAGCAGTGTGTAGCTGATGGTAAATGGAGGTGTTTATTCATTTACTGTTTTAACTGTATACTAAAGATAAAAAGCATCCAGATTGCTCTAGAATTTTATGATGTTTCTGGAGAAGAGGTATGTGCTCTTTTCTGAGTCTCATCACCCTGAATATGATGTTTAAGGTGGCTGGTGGTACCATTTATGGGGCAAAACTAATTTTCCCCTCATGATAGAAGGAATAAGGTTTTCATTCTGATTTAACTCAGCAGCAACAAGAAAGCAAAGGGTCTGATCAGTTTGTGTCTCTCTGCAGTACCAAATCTTCAGTAGCTACTTGGGATGGCTGCCTTCCCCTCCACTCTCTCTTGGAGTCAGGATTTTGCATTTGCTTATCCAGAGAGATGAATGACATTAAGGGCAGGCTTCTGAATGTCTTCAAAGTCTTGTCTGTTTACTCGTAGTGTCTGTATCATCCTTGATTATTATCAACTCTTAAGTTCGTTAGTGGGTTAGAAAAAAATCCCACTGAAAGCCTTAAGGGGAGCTGGCTGTGCAAGTTCCTATTGTGTTAAAAATACAATGATACGTATAAAAAACCTGCCTGGTTCCGGAAAAGTTACTGTAACACTGATTGTTTATGGATCCAGTAATCAGATGTATTACAGCCAATTTATTTTTAAAACCTGTGAACTATGTCTTTTGCTATCATCAGAATTTACCAGCCAAAAACTGCTTGTATTGCTAATCGTTTTTCGAAGAATTAATATTAGCATCCATGGTAGAACACAAAGGGAAAACAAAATACAAGCGTAACTGCTCATAAAGAGGGGGAACTAATGTCTTACAGATACTTTGAGTGTTGGTGTCTTCTGTTTCCCACATCACAACTGACATATTAAAAAATATAATCCCACACTGGTTATTTCTAAATATTTTTTTTTGGGGATGAAGGCCACAATATTAGAGCAGGTCTGCATGTATTTACTTTTACACGTTTCTGAGAGGTACTTGGTCATGTATATACTGAAAAGTAAACTGTAAGTGCATTTTGAAAGAGCTCTTGTGTGTTGTGCCTCTTGTCTAGGGACAATTCATAAAGATCAAAACCCATTTCTCCTTTAAAAGAAAAAAAAAAAAAGTAGTGATAATCTTGTGTAAATCGACAGTATATAACTTATCCTGCTTCAGGGCTAAAGCTGTCTGCCAAATGGCAGACTGGCTAAGATGATTCCTGACAGGCAGCTGCTTCTCTCCACTTGTCCAGGACCAAAGCTGTGACTCTGACTCCTCAAGGGAGAGGACACAGGGACAGTGTCCAGCAGCCCAGCTTACGCTCTTGCAGCTGCTGCAGTGCCACGGCGGTCCTGACAGTTGACCACACAAGAACTGTAGGACTCGTAACTCTTTAGTACAAGTCCAGCTGATAAATCAGAAAAAAAATTTAATCCAGTGCTGTTCATGTGGCAGACACCATAATTTTTTCTTCCTTTTGTATGCTTTTTAATTACACTTTCAATTTTTCATCCTGAACTTTCTCAGTAGCCTCAGGCTGTAAGTTTGGTGAGATGTGGAACATGCTCAAAAATAAATTGAGTTATTGAAATGATAAGATATGGGAAACAATTTATTCTTAGCTGAGTATTAAGTGTTTTTAAATGATAGAAATGTGTTTTTTTTCCCCAAAGCTTTAAATAGCTGCATTAATTGATATTCATTTTGAGGTGAACTGCTGCTTTATTATAAAGAGCCTAGAGACCCAATGGTGCTGAACACTGTAGGTGTCTTGAAGATTTCTAAGATTTAAAGAATTTCCATGCCTATACTTGAAGATAAGCTACAAGTGCAGATAACTGTACAGCATTTTGCTGGGCTCGCTGCTGAAGATTCTCACCTGTGTTTATGCCCAGAAGTGACTGGAGGGACTTTGATTTGGAGTCAGAACAGCAGAACAAAAATCAAAACTCTCGGGTTTTGTCTCTTAATTTGGCCTAGGCTTCTGGATGCCTGAACCACTATGTCCTCTATCTGTGTTGCCAGGGTATCATAATATGTAATTACAGTTAATGAACCACACTTAAGATCTTCCTTCAGAAGTCAGTATATGATGCACATATATTGATTACAATGCTGCATTCATAGGCCAGCGGGAAACGTTACATGACCTAATCCAACTGGCTGAATATCACCACTCAGTAACACTCTGGGCTGAGCCCCAGCAGTAAATGCTGGATGGAAGGGTATCTCCCAGAGTTGTATGTGATCTTGACAGAACTATAAAAGTTCCCCTTCCTGCACAGAATCTAATCAATTTTTGAGCTTACTCTCATTTTGGGCTCTGCTTTCTTTTTTTCCAAGGAGATGGAATGCATGATTAGGATATCTCAGTCGGTAGCACCAAAAACCAAAATCCTTGTCTTCAGGATGTAAAAACATTGTCACATTTCACAGAGTAGCAATAAAAAGTTTTATCTTTCCCTTTGTGTTTAGAATGTTACTATTCAGCAAAGATGCATGTTGTTACATAGCGATTTTAGTTTTCACAGCTTTGATGTGGGGAAAAAAAAAGAAAAAAAAAGAAAAAAAATCACATGTCTGGGCAAAGGGACAAACATGACGCTCTGGGCTGCCTCAGAAAGAAACTGAGGGAGGCTCCTGGCTTGCATAAAACCATTCCAGTTTATATCAAGGATTTGTCTGTCTTTCTACTACCTCTTGCCCTGAAGACATAGGCACATCCCCAGCAGGTATGATTCAGCGTAGTCTCCCCATTGAGTTACTTGGATTTACATCTGCAATGTGTCAGACATGCAATCTGGCAGTTGGCAAAGGAGTTACTCGTCTACCCTCCTGCTGTCTGGAACAGTCTTATCAGTTCTCACTGTCATACTATGGCTTATCTGCAAGCATGTCTTTGAAAACTAAAATTAAATACCCTGAACTGCATTTTTTTATATCTCTGCCGTTAGAGAGGTTTTGAGGAGGTTTGTGAACGTCAGAATGGATATTTGTTTATCAAAGGAATAGCTTTCTCATGATGCTGCCAAATGAAACTTATAATTTATGACCAGTAATTGCAAGTCTCTTGTGACTTCTCCGTGCCTGCTGGAGGGACACCCACAAAACTAGAGCAAACCTGACAGTTGGCATAATTAAGAAAGTCATCCACACTTTTAGCAAAAAATTGCAGACTTTACCACCACCTCATCCTTAGAAGCACAGACCAACACAAGGTAGCAGGAGAGGAGGCGGGCAAGCAGGAAGCTTGGGCTACCTCTAAATGTGCTGCCTGTATTCTGCAAATCCAAAAACAAATTTAGGCCCCTGGGGCTCTGATTTCCTTTGTGGGATTTTTCGGTTAATACCTTGGAGAAGGGGGTGTGTACAAGGATAGGTGCATATGTGCACGTGCACGTTTAATTAAACTGTTAGCATACAAGATATTTGAAGGTACGAAAACACTTTATTAACTGAGCAAACCCTCAGCTCTGACTGAATTTGCTCAGTTTTCTAGAAGCAGTGGGTGTACTCAAAGGCTTAACATTTGTGAAGCTGTCTCACATCCACCACATCAAGGACTTAACATCAGCGGCAGGATAGCTTGCTTTATAGTACTTGCCTGACAGTCCGTCAAGTTCGTAGTATGTTTGTGTAGGCGGGGACTGAGAAAAGACCAGTCCTAGAGCAAAATCAAAGAAATAGGAATGTCTTTAGGTGGTTTTCTTCCCAGCTTCTTTCTTATTTTTCTCTTTCCAGTAGAATTCCCATACCGTGTCACCTCAAGCTTTGATTTCAAACACCCATTGTACACACTACTTCCCTGAACATTCTGCCTGTCCCTCTTGAGATCTGTAACGTCTCAGTATTATACAGCTTGCACTCAGGTGTCCACGTCCTCTTCTCCCCTCTACCTCCCAGCTAGACCTGTATCTTGGTGTTGAGCTTCACTGTGTACCATCTGCAGGTCTATGACCCCTTGTACCACACAGCTGTTTGCCCTCAGCTGGGTACCACTGCATTTACCTTTTGTACTTCTGTTATTGGGAGGAAATATTTAGTGCTACCTCACAGCAGGGAGCGTGCCCCAATTTCTGAGTTTAGACTTTAGTTCAGACTTAAGTCTGCTGCTGAGACATGTCAGTGGTGTTTTATCTATGCCCTGTATGTTGCTAGAGCTCTTCATCTGTGCAGGCTCCCTCTAGCTCCAGATGAGATCTCCAGTGATGTCAGAACATCAGATGGTAAGAAATGTCTGCAGGGTCCTGCCTGTAATAGTGGCTGCTGGAGAGATCTAGCTTAGGGTGAGTACACAGGTATGGATGTCTTCAGTACGTCCCTCAATATGTTCCCATCACCCACAGTTGCTTTATTAAGGGCATTAGAGTTTATGTCATTGCCAATCCCTTTTAGTAGCCACTATGGATCTGGTGTTCATAAATTTGTCTAATCACTTTTTGAACTTTATTATATTCTCTGCCTCTGCAGCCTCCTAGGAAAGCAAGTTCCAGGAATTCCCTACTTGCTGTGTACATAATTATTTATTTTATTGTGTTTCAAACTAATGTTTTACTCAGTGCACCTAGTTCTGTGTTGCTGGATGCAGTGAATCACAGTTCTGCACTCATCCAGTGCTTTTATAGTCTTTTAGTTGCTCTTCTTGGACACTCTCTAGCTCTAGGTTTGTTTTTTTTTTTCACCAGAAGCGACACACAGTGTTTTGAAGTGTGGTTTGCACCCAGGTTTCATATAATGAAGACACCATTTTTAAGAGCAGATAAATCTTAATGGACAAGGGAGTGTGAAACATGGGTTCTTAATATTTTTTTTTTCATGTAAACGTACCGTGAAGTGGTATAAAATGACCCATAACAAGCAGTCGTTTACCATTGGACTGTTGCTCACTATTATTTTATGCCTTTCAAATATATTTTCCACTTTGTCATTCCAGGTACTTTAAATTGTTATTGCATTACCAGGACACTATTTGTCATTGTACAAAATAACATAGAACAGGACAATCTGCCCTCAAAAAGTGGTTCATATTGAAGGGAGTGGTTGATAGGTGACAGGTGCAGATTGTATGTTGTAATTATTTTGGAGTAATTAGGATCCCCTTCTTGAGAATGATTGACTTGCCATCTGTGTTTCCATCACCATACCTTGTCTCTTCTCTCCAAAGTGGCAGTGCTGACAGCTTCTCCCAGCACAATTTTAGATAACTTGTGCTATATTTAGAGACTTTTGAATAGAGTTTGCCACAGTGATGCAACATGCACACTTATTTGTAGGGAGAGATTTAGAGGCAATCTTTAAAGATGCTGTATTTTTAGTAGTGTGTAGCTGATTAATGTGCAGGTGGTCTAAGCAGAATTAAAAAACTTGTGTGGGTGAGGTAACTTGGCATGCAGCATGTATGCACCTTTGAGTAATGGAAATATCATTATTCCAATTTCTGACCCTTTACTTTGCTCCACATATACAATCCCTCCTGACTGACAGTGAGGTAAAGTGTGCTGTAGCTGCCAAGGAAGGAACGGCAGCTGCTTGCATTACTTCTCCGCTAGTCCTGTTGTGCTTCTCTGAGATTGCAATGCAGCCAGGCCAAGCCATGAGAAAGACATGGGGAGAAATCCTTTCTCAGTCATACACTGGATGGCTTCTTACCCAGTGGGAGGAAAGCAGGATACCTCCTTGAACCCCACTGCCTGAGCAGACAGGTTTAATGCTACCTGGCTCACTTCCGGAGTGACACCAGAAGGGCATGAGTCTCTTGGGACTGCTCCTGTGGACAATAAAGCACTATTATATGTGTTTCCTTTAGAAACAGAATGTCAAGTGAATTTAAAAATGCTTCTCAAGGTGGGGACTGATAGAGTAGTGAGGAAGGAGCTTTTATGTGTAATTCCTGTTTGCTTCTGTGGAACATGTCCTTCATACTTCCGCTGGCACTGGATATTTCTGTTGTGTTTTTGGGGATGTATTTTTGTTTGTTTTCTCCCATGATTTTTTTTTTTTTTTTAAGTCTAAAGAGTAATTCTGGAATTACAGTTCTACGTTTGTTTTTTGTTTGTGTTTTTGTTGTTGTTTGTTTGTTTTTATTTTAAAGAGACTTTTTACAGTTTACCTAGTAAACGGATTTGTCAGTCAGTCCAAACCGAATAGATCTACTATGTTTTACTGACATGGGAATTACCTTTTCCAGTATACAGAGGCTTTGTACCAGAGGTATTAATGAAGACGTATATAGGACAGGTAAATGAAATGTAAACCTAAACAACAGATTTTGTGCCTGGAACATGGAAATAATTGCATGAACTGTTATTGGTGGTCCTGTAAGGAAGTCAGTGCTGTGTACTGATGCTGTGTTTGCTTAACCACTGTGACCCCTTAGCTTGGGACTTTTCTTCCTGAAAATCATCTGATTTGGAGTAGAGTCGATGATATCTTTTGCTCAACCTGTGAAATCTATGGGATGTTGTAAGTGCTTATGGCTCAGTAATGAAGAATCCTTGAATTCAGGGAATTCTGCAGTCCAAATAAGAGTTTGGAAATGGATAGTTTTATGAGACATGCACATGTGTGAGAACCAAATATGTCCTAATGATATCTCTGACTTGAGAGATGCAGTCGTATAAGCTATGCATACACACAATTCAAAGAAGAAAAGAATTACACAATTTTTTCAGACTATCGCAGCCAGCATTCCCTTAATCATGAGCAGTGATAGTCTAATTTGCAGTACTCAGCATATTGTTAACAATAAATAAATAATGGCAATTAGAAATAAACATCTAATCCGTGGCTTGTTGTATTAATGGGTCATTAGCTATGACAGCAACCTGTCCACCATTCAAGAAAGCAAGCAGTACTGCTGCCTGAGCAGAAAAGTGTGCCTTCTCCCTCATTAGAGCCACAGCAGGGAGTCTGTTCTTATCACACTTATATTTGTTTGCTTCTTTCTGCTGTCCTACTTTGAACATCTTGGGCTCCATAAGACTCAAACTGTCTTTCTTGCATTAAGCTAATTTCTTTGTCAAATTTGAGCCAGTGCAGAGAGTGATGTTTTCTGATTTTGGAGAATAGGAGATGTAAATCATGGTGATGAAGGTGTTCTCAGCTGACCTCTTCTACCAAGACACCACATAAGTGAAGCAATAATAATTTACATTTCTATTCACATTATCTTTGAGGATAGCAAAGCATTTGGGGCTGTAATATCTCTAGTTTTATGTGTAGTTTGGGTTCATTTGACTCCTGTTTTAGATTTGGGGAAAAAGGCATGTGCAAAGCAAGGAACTTGCTGCAACTGAGATGGGATAGAGCAAGTGAATTGGACAGACCCCCATATGCTTTGATTTTTGCTTTAATTGGTCTGACCTATCCAAGAAGGCAGAGGTGGTAAGAGGCTGTACACAAAATGAACAATAGCATAATTTAATTACATAGTGTAATTAGGAGGAGAGAAAACATAAGCTGATGGAAAAAGGAGTCAATTTTTACTATGTATGGATTGGGTTAGACTCAGATTCATTGCTTGTAAATTATAAGTCCAAGAATTTTACCTGCATTACAGTGTGAAGATAGCCTATGGGAAATGTATTTTCTATTTTTGAAAGTGTGAAGGCAGAGATGGGAAAAGAAACAATGAGGATCAGCTGAAGGCTGTATTTTCGGATTACTTTGTGCTTAGTGTTCAAAATGTAGCAGAACAAAAGCTTTCCCTGAGAGTATTTAGTTCAATGTTTTGCTTATCTGATCCACTTGATGTTAAGGGAAGCATAACAGTATCTCTTCTAACTGTCTGTTACTCTCTTTTGTAAAAAAAAAAAAAATTAAAAAAGTAAAATAAATTAAAAAAGGAGGGTAAGCAAGCACGCTTGAAAGAAACATCTCGAGACCTTTGAGGAAAAAAAGTTGTGTACTTCTTCCCCTCCCAAGAAGTATCTAAAACCAATTGAGAATTATTTACCTCTCCCCACAAGAGATTGATTTGGGGAAGATCAGATCTGACTGATACTTGACAAGTAGCTATAAACATGTGGTGACCTGAAAGAAAATAACCTTTTTAAAACTTTCTTTAAAGAAGTGTGTGGGGTTTTTTGTTTGTTTGTTTTTTCATATCTGCTGGGCTAGAAAGATTGAAAACAAAAATGAAAAAGCTTTTGAGCCTGAATTTGTTCCAAGCCCCTTTGATAGCAGGAAGGCTCAGGCTTTGATGGAGATTGGCTTAGCCAAGGGGTGTGTTCCTGCCCGAGCTGTCCAGGACTCAAAGCAACATCAAGACCCTTCTTCCTTTGCTCTCAAGAGCAGAATTCAAAAGTCCCAGAAGAAAACTGGTTAACACAGATGTGGTCATTCAGCAAGGAAGGCTTGATTCTGTGAGTTTTTATGTACCTAACAAATTACAAGGGAGGCAATGGTATATTCAGGTGAGGTGTAATGAGATATTTGGTATAATCAACCAGGTAAGGAAAGAAGGCTGTGATTCTGCAGGTTTGCAGACCAAGAATAGTATCACCAGTCTCAAGCATTAATCAAAGCATGCAGACTTCTTCCTCTTCATCTCCCAGGTAGTGTCTGTATTTTGCTTTGTACAGTGGTTGATTGTAAAGGGAGACGTGTGAGAACCTCAAGACTATTGCCTTTATTAGATGCTCGGATGCCATATGGACAGCCATGACTTCATTGTTCATAGATGTTCTGAGGAAAGATCACCTGAGAATGAGTGCAATGCATTCAGAAAGTGTTGTTTTAGCCATGACGGCTCGAATCTATGTGTGGGTCTGCATGCAGCCAGATGCAGCAGGTAAGGATTCATAATTTGGTCTTCAAAGTCTTTCTCCAGTAATGTTGATTCAATGTTCGAATTCATCCCACCATTGATAGATGGTTGTTCTTACCCATGCTAATTAGACAGAAATCATTACAATCATTCTACCTGTTACTGGTCACACCTGTGACTGTAGCATATGGTTTAGTCATATGAAAAGAATCTTTCTTTCTAAAGGGCAAGAAGAGACTCTGTAATTTAGAAACAGCACCCTTGTTTTTGGAAATGCCCACTATTAGAGCTATTGAAAGCAGGCCTGCATTTCTAGGATGGGATCCATGTGGTGTTACTCTAGCTATCGTAAGGTTATGTGTTCATCCAAAAGTAGCTGTCCATGTCCTTCCAGGCAGAGAGATACACAACTGAAGGTGAAACTTTCAACTTACTTCAGATATCTTTATAAACAGGAACTGATCAAAGTGATTAAATATTTTATGTTCTCATGCTTCTGCCTAGTGAACAGCATCTCTCCCAGCTATACAGTTTTATTTTATCTGTGCTACTGAATTCTTGGCAGTTTAGAACATAATTTATTTGTTTATTTTTGTTAAAACAATAGTTCAGTGAATCGTGGAGTACTAAATGATGCTTTCTTCTATTTTTTTTGCTTTTGTGTTGAGCTTTTGTATGGGTTGTCTGAGATCTACTGGGGATTGAAAATGCATTGCAACCTTTTCTTAGGCTGGATACTAGGAGAACATCTCAGTTTTCTGCTTAGGCAGTACATAAAACCTGTAGGAACATATTTCTCAGTCAAATGTACTTGAAATTGGCCTGTGGGTTCATGAGTTTTTATAGTTGAACAACAGACACGTGCACAAACATTCATGTAGTGTGTTCCAATATGCGTCATTTCTTTAGAAAACCATGTTGAGATACAAAACATATATATGAAATATATATAATATCTAAAGCCCCGTAGAATCAATAGGGTTTAGAGAGTACTATACAGTTTCTGCTGACTGTCCTAGTGCTAGGAGGAAAACTTAACTTGAAATTTAAAATAAAATGCAGATGTGTGTTTTTTCTCGCCATGCCAGATACACAAATGTCTGTTTCCTCCTCAGCACAGGAACAAAATCTTAAATAAAATAGGCATCCTAAACTCAGCTGAACTTCATCAGCATTCATCACTTTTCATAGATCTTTGGACACATGTTAGTGTGCTAGATTCAGTGCTTGTCCACTTCATATGCTGCATCTTTCTTTATCCACGATGCTTAGTTCTGTGTCCCCCTTTCCCTATATCTTTGATTTGCCAAAAAAAAGTTTAAAATATGTCTAATTTACAGCTGACAGTGATTCCAATATATTAACATTAACAGTGCATGGAAAGTGCTCCCAGTAGCTTAGTCTGCAATCAGTAGCCATTTTCTATTCTTCTTTCTGTTCAGACTGTCTCATTCAATGTGATCAAAATGTTGGCAGTGGCACTTGTTGATAAAAAATATTATAATGATTCCTGGCTGTTCTTTTTATCAATTTTGTATTACTGAACCTAATTCAAGTCTGGCAGGTTTGTTCTACTGATGAGTCCAAGCCTATGATCAGGTGTGTTAAAAAGTGATCAGAGATCTGAAAAGTGGTTCTGAAGAAGAAGCAATATCGATTACATGATATGTTTATTTTAAATACTGTATTTTCTTTTAGCTGCTGATTCAAACGATTGGTATAGTCCGTAAAATTATCTATTGATATAGACAGAGTGCTCTCCTCTTGGGAAGGTATGTGTTTGCATATTTCTGTAGATATGTGTAGATAGGTTAGGAGGAAGAGTGAAGGTTGACTGTAAACAACTTCTTGGGCTATATGGATCACTGTCAGGCCTGGTGCAAGACAAGTTAGTGTTGGTTACTCTTTTCCCTATTGTGCTAAAGCTTTTCTGTACATTAGCATTTGTTTATCTCCTATTGTTATTATGGTTTCAAGCTCTCAGATTTTATCCAGATGAAACTGTTTTGGTGTGTGACAGAAGTTTAAGGGCTGCTCCTCAGAGAGAGATCTTTATGACTGAATGCTAACATAACAGAGGCTAAGATTCTAGGACAAATTGTCTTCTCCTGAAATAGGCTCTGTTTTATCTTCCTTTGGCTTTTTCTCTGGTTATGAAGTCAGTTTGGTCCACTTTTTTGCCATTTTCATATCTTATCACTGAAGTGGGGAAGATCCTCCTGACAATGAGCATTTTTCAGGTTCTGTTTTGGGGTCTTGTTTCCCACAGCATCCAGGTTCAAAGCAGTGCCAGGTTTCTGGGTCACTTCCTTCCCAATGCACGTTTATGTTCTGGATTCAGACAAAGAGATTGTGTTGCATTTTGTTTACAGCCTCTGTGAGACAGGCTAGGGCCACCAGTCAATCTGCAGAACATTAGAAGTACCTACTTAATAGAGGCAGAATTTTATTGAGTGAATAATTACATCCTATTACTGCTGAAGTAATCACCTTAGATACAACCAATGCCTCCAGAGGGAGGTATGTTCTTTCCAAAATGCCACCCTGGACAATTCATTTTACTTCCATACAAAGCTCCAGAATGTGTCTGACCATATTGTACTACAGGTTGTCACGTTTTCAGAGGATGAAATTTATGTTCCATGAAATATACCATTGCCAAAATTAATAAGTAAATGAACAAAGTGAAACAGACCGTTAGAACCATTGTAATATTGTAGTTGCTGGGTTGTGGCACAAAAGCAGAAACTAATGGGTAAACATAATCATATTATAGTGACAGGAGCTATCAATGTATAGTACACAACTGTGGTTACAAAATAGAAGGCAGTCGACCATTATGAAATATGATTTAGCAGACAGGCCAGTTGCAGGTAATCTTGCTTAGAACAATACTTTCCTTGGCTAGTTTGTTTTAGCTGACAGAAAATGATAAATGACAGCTATTTATTTTCTATCCTACTGGAATTTCATTTCTATTTCACTTTGATAATTTTCATAATCCTTTTTTTTTATACCATTCTGGACCACAACACTGAGATTTTTGTGTTTGCAGAAATGTTCCTGAGGCATGAACAGATTGTTCCTGAATATTTATGCAAATAGGAATTCAGCCAAAGGTCTTCAGACTAATGTTCACTCTAACACCTTGAAGTCTTTGATACCCTTGTCTTCATTTCTGCTCTAAAACAATGCCCACAATTTTAAGTGAAAACTTGAACAATATCTAATCAAGATAAACAATTCATAGGCTGAACTGTGTTTGTATGACATAATTAAAAAGCTTTGAATAACTAACATAATTGTAAGATTCTATTAATGGACAGCTTGAGAAAAGCTATAATATTGAATGATTTAACTAAAAAAATACAAAGCTCAAACATACGCAGGATCAGTTACATTGCTTCAATATATTTCCACTGATTTAGGCGAGTAAGATAGTGGATTAACTCCTTAGTTATTGCATCTTTCATTAAATTCCACTTTAGTGTAAAACAAACTACAAAACACAGAAAACTAAAAATTCAGATATGCAGAGAAGCTAACAACTACATCTACAGTTTGTTAATGCAGTATTTGCAATCAGAGTAAACACTTAGGCACTGATGGATTGAAAAACCAATACTGTGTTTCAGCAGTAGGACAGGTATACCCTGCACAACAGAGGTGGGTGGAGAAGCATCTTTAAGCTTGGTTACTGGAGTGGTGCAATATAAATTAGAATACCATCTCTGGCCATTTTTCAGAGCCAGGAAAGGGACTGATGCAGGAGCTTCTCCAGATTGCTGTGCCACTCAGGAGTTTACCCATGCAGGGGGACTTTGTCAGTGACTGACTAAAGTAGATTCAGAGCTGCTTTATTCTGCTAAAGTGGTTCAAAGTAGTTGGAGCACAGAAGAGCCTTGGGTATTCAACAGAAAAGAAAAAAAAAGAAAAAAAAAAAGGAAAAAAAAGATAAAAAAAGAAAGAAGAGCCAACTGAGGTTGAAAATAGAGAGGTGAATCTTGAAATTTTTGTCCTCAAAGTCCTGCTTCCCTTTATCAAGAGAATGCTGTCTTACTGTTATACCACGCTACTTAATATGAGATATTGCTATGAGAGATGAGTGTAACCCATGACAAAACAGTGAAAACTTGAATGTGCTAAATGCAGAATTAGGTGACTAGTTGAGTGATAATATATTGCCTAACCTAATGAAAAGACATTACCTTTAAATAATGGACCACATCGTAGATTTAATTATCCCAAGGCAAGGTAGTAGGTGCTTCATGCAGACAAGGTCAATTACCTTATCCAGAAGAGCCTGTTTGAAGTGTATTATGAATAATTCACAGACATAGAAATTAGCTTTGAAAAAGTGTCCCAGCTATAATGTGGTGAAAGCATTCAATTTCTTTTTTAATGTGTTTAAGATAACACCCAAAGGACAATTATGGCTGCTTAACTGTAAGACTACTTAAATGACAAGAAATGACAATTCTGTGGTCAAATACACATTAATGCAATATGCAAAAGGAAGCATCACTGTCATGGCATAACTGTATCAGGCCACAAGAAACTGACTTCAAACCTCATCTTGCAGTTTTAAATGCTGAATGAAATCTGATGGAAGATTGATTAATTTATTAGTCTTCTCAATAGAGAAGACACAGTGGTTGATGTACTAGCTTTGTTTATTTTGTTTATTCAGGGCTTTAAGTTCTTTGACTTTCTGGTGTGAAAACGAAGGTTCAGAGCAATTAACTAATTTGTGTGATTTTGAAGGGTCTGACAAACCCAAAGGTGGAACCAGAACATTTAATTTTCCATCTTTAATCACAAGACCAGTCTTCTGCTGTAAGCGCTACACTACGCTTGTTTCTAAGACAGTATTGTTCCAGTCTAGGACTATTTAGTATTAGAGTTAGAATGATGACAATAGCCATGGTAGCAGAATGCATACTCACTTGACATATGGTGACCTTAGGTGTGAATTAGAAATGCAATAAAACTGTAAGTCTGGGGAATAACGTGCTCTCTCAGCATATTTTGATTCCACAGGCAAAACAATAACCTTAGCTTTCTCTCTTTGACTTTGCAATAAGTGGTAATGGCCAGGGGAAATCCCTTGAGGGCTGCAGTTTTCTAAGATGCCTGGCAAGAAGATGGCTAATTCATCAGGTACTTCAGTTTAAGTGTTTAAATGTAATAGTGACATTTCATGGCCTTTGAGTTTACCTGCTTTATTTGCTCAAAAGGGAGAGTTCAGCAGAATTTTAGAGGGTGCTATAGAATCGCGTATCTAATGAGGCATACAGCCGGCCTAATCCCGTTTCCATTCATGTCAATGTCAAGAATCCCATTTAGTTCAGCAGGAGCAGGGCTAAGATCCCTGGCACTTTCAAAAGATGGCTTGAATAAAGGGGAATAAAAATTTGATACAATGTCCGTTTATATACCAAGTTGTTAAAATATGTGATGAAGGAGGAAACTGCCACAAAGAGACAGGAAAGAAAACTTTCTTAAAGCAAACATATTGAAAAATAGAAAGCATGGGAATTGAGATTTCAGTGTTCTCTATCATCCATCTTTTCTCCAAGGATCGATTCTCAAAAAAAAAGCTTAAGAATTCCCTTTCCTTCCCCTTCACACAGTCGTTGGCCTCCACCCCAGTGGTTTCTGGGAGGACTTGATAAAGACTAATTTGAGCCTAAGAGACTTCATAGCTGATGTACTTATTTGCATGCATGAATGTGAACAGATGTTTACATAGCAGTGTTAAGTAGGCCAGCTGTTTAGGAGTCATTTATGTATTTTATTTAAAAGCAAAGCTGTATGGTTAAAACCTTTACTCACAATGTGGAAGAAAAAAGAAAGCCAAATTCAGATAAATAAATTTATTCCTGTATTAGGGGGTTGCTTTCTTTATGCACATCAGTCTTCTGTGTCTCTGAAATTACAGAATCATACTGCTGCATCTTACCTGAATCTCTGGGCATCTGCCCCTTATCTTGACCAGCTGGGTGTGAGTGGAAAAAAAATACACAGCACAGCATCAACATTGCCAAATGTCATTTGTCTGAGAGTGAGGGAAGAAAAAAAAAACAAAAAACAATACTGAGATGAGGAAAGGGGGGGAAAGTTGTCACTTCTCTTTAGAAGAGATTGCGTGTTGCTGATTGTTTCTGCAATCTGTTCTGAAATGACGCATACATCAGGGTAATGTTTGCCGTTGTATTTGTTCTGCTCTTCAGATGAGAGGAAAGCATAATCCTTAGGAGTTTATTACAACCATAAATGTATAACTAATATTTATTAATTTCTTAACGTAAATCTGAGTAGAAAAGCTTACATTACAAGGGTGTACATGTGCATGCATGCATATGTACAGACAGAAGAGGCTGGAGGGAGGGGCTCTCATATTTTTTGTAAAGTAGTTTGTCTCTCAGGGATTCCTATTTTTTCCAATCTGGGACGGGCATTACAATAAGCCTCTTGGGTCTGATCTTGTCCATGACTTCATTTCCTCTGACCCCTGTCCCCCTGGGGCTCAGTGTCATGAAAAGACAGCAGGCAAATGATGTAGATAGTCAAATGGGAGTACTTGAGCCCAGTTAGTTTTTGCATAGCTGTTGGAGAACTCTAAAGACATATATAAACGTATACCTTGACAAAACCCTACACCAGTCTTAGACTTCCCTGACTCAGTTGTATTGTTTCCACCCAAACATTGCTACATGGGGCAGATGCTTACATCTCTCCAAACCAGTAGCAGACAGGATTTGTAGCAGATTATACTTGTCTTAAGGAAGTTACATTCAGTTATGGAGCCTTACTGTTGGAAGGAAAGATGACAATGTATGTGATCATCTTGTGGGATTTTGATTCATGGCCTTGATACAGCCCTCAAGACAGGTTTATCTTTCTTAAGCTGTGATGAAAGATCTATAGTAGAAAGTTACATTATGTGTAAAGACTTTGATTCTTCATGAAGCTTGTAGGCTGACTGAATGGCTTCTATGATGGGTCTTCCTCTCGCCATTAAATACAGAAGGCATACAGATGTAGCCATCTCAGCTAAGTGCTGAAAATTAGACGAAATTAATACAATATTAATTACTGTGAAAATAAGGACTGTGGCCTTGTTGACTGTGTATTCCATGGGAAGAAAAAACATGAAAAAGAATATGTGATATGCTCATTGCAGCCTATGTGATCCTGATGAGTGATGTAATAGCTGGAGTTCTCTCAAGGGTCAAGAGCTGTGCTCCACTACTGCCAAGAAATCAATGAATGAGGCCAGGTTGTCTTCTACTGGCTTGGGATAAGATGCCCTGATCTTGCCCAGAAAGCAGGAAGTGCTATCTCCAAAAACTCTGAAAACTGTTAAGCTTTGTGACTGACTCTTCGGTACTGAGCATTTGCTGATATGTTTCCCAGAGCCACTGAGGTGCCCAGCCCCAGTCTGGGGGTGTAGGGGGTTATGGGGATGTATGTGTTTGTTGTGGTGGGAGAAGGAGTCTGTGTCTCCACGTGGTTCCATTCAGCATTTGGAAGAAGAGGAAGGACTGATGGTTTCTCATGGTTGCATTGTTGTCATTCTTCTGCAGCCTCTGCCCGTCCCAGTACTCACTGCAGTGGTAAAGTTACGGCTGAGTTCTTCCTTCTGCTCCAGGAGCAGAAAACTGTCTTATGAGCTGAATAATAGTCTCTGTTAGTGACAGCAGAGCTACGGAGCATAGCTGTGCAGTTCATATTCTATCTAATACAGTCTGTGCATGGATGTATATACACACCCATGTATATATCCTTCTGTTTGCTACAGTTGTATAGAGAGAGATACAGAAACCTGCGACCAATTAAATAGCAGAAACTAAATATAAGATTCATTTGAAAGATGTAAACTCATTCCTAACAGGGTGAGGAAAAAAGAGCTGGAAATTGATTAAACTGTTCCACAGAGAAGACAGATTGTTGTCATCCTGACCTTTAAAGCTGGTCAGGATATATCAACAGGAGCATCTTCTGAGTACAATATTCTATGATTTTTTTCATTTATATTCTCTTGTTTTTCTCCTTACACATTGGCTTGGAGCCAGTTCATTTCATGGTCTTGCTTATACATATGTTCTGCTACAGCTGCATTTTTCCAAAGTGCCCAATTTCGCAGCACTCCAGCCTTCCTTAGGATGACAAATGATGTCCCTGCTGCTCTGACCAACAGAACTGTAATTGCAGCCTGAGATGGGGCCAGCTGAAACAAGGCTATGCTGCAGTTTGGGTATATCCTTAAGTTGAGACTTGACAGCATTTGTTTATTGTAGTGAAGTTTCTGATTCCACCACTTAGGGCATTAACTGCTGACATTAATTGCAACATTGAGGAAAGCAGAATTGCTCACCAGCTGAAAGCCATGTCAAATCAGCAGTTATATATTTACCATTGCTCTGTAATGTGTTGTAACACATTGGACTATAAAGAAGTTTAATGTGTTGCCATATTGCTTGTAGCCTTTCAGAGATACTGAGATGCAGTTCAGTGAGTGTTTGTTTGGGTTTTTTGTTTGTGGGGTTTTTGGTTGGTTGGGTTTTTGTTTGTTTGTGGGTTTTTTTGTTTGTTTGTTTGTTTTATGAAGCACTTAAAACTAGACTTTGTCCACTGTTGTGCTGCCTATCCAGATGAGTGCTGTTATGATCACAGTGAGTACAACTGAGTGTTGTCTTTTGCCAGCTAACACATTTTGGGAGCAAAAAGTAAATGCTGTGAGATTTAAATTCAGTAGGGATGTGACGGAAGAGTAGGAGGGGAAGCTAAGAGCATGGTTTTTACAGCACTTGTCCAAGGTGCCTTTTTGGCTAATAATTACTATAAGACAGCAATATGCCTGGATTATTCTCTAGACTCTTTTCTGGGTGTAGGTTTCATTTTTTGGTTATTTACAGTGCTTGTCTTTTAGAATACACCAAGTATATTGCATGCTCTGCACAGAGACTGTTTCAGCTGTTTAGCATAGATTTAAATATACTGCTTTTTTCTCCTTAAACCAAACTAACCAAACAAAATAAAAAACCCAGCCTATGACTTTTATTTAAAGCTGAGTGGAGGGAATTACACTGGATTTCCCTCTTACTGAAGATGCTCATTTGCCCAGTTAATTTTACAGGCAACTTGAGATGTTTACATCTCATTTTCTGAAGGATTCTTTCCAAAACAGAAGCATCATCCCAATAATTATCAGTTTTAAGAAAATCCCCTCATTTATTTAATTAGGGATTGCAGCTTCGATGTGATTAGCAATATGTTATTACCTCTTCTAATTTATGTTCTATTAAGACTGTTTTTCTATTTTCATTCCAGTTCAGAAATTCAGCATATTAACTAATGGTATTTTCTGATTTCTTTAAGATCTATCTAAGCCATGAAATTCAGTAGTTATTATCATCCACTTACAGGAACCAGATAGAGGTTACACTTCAAAAAGTTACTCTGTGGAAATGACATTGTCCCAATTGCTTTCTGATCAGATTCGCTCCAAGTAAATAGATACTACTCCCTAACTGTCAGCCATACTGTATTAACCTGGAAGCTGAAAGATAAGGTGTGTTCTCATTGCTTTATGAATTAATATTGCTAATAAAGATTCTCTGTACCCAAATCTAGATTTTATTCCTCCTAGAAGCTGCCATGACAACTACAATGGGAACAAAATTAATTGGTCTTTTGTGGACGGTTGTCAAATCAGAAGACAGTCCATTTCAGTCACTAGTGACTGTGTTGGTGCTGTGTGACCAGGAGGGGGAAAAAAAATAAGGATACTTTTCTCATGATTAATGCTGGTAGTTAAAACTGCATATACAGGAAACAGTTCTGTTGAGTAAGGTAATTCCATTTTTACTCAGCCACTTTTCAAAATAAAGTGGGGGGAGAAGAACCATTATTTGCGTATGTAGTTTCTCCCAAAGGACGAAGCAAAGATTGCTTTCCACAGCATGTTTTTCTGTAACTTATCCAGTCTCCTATTAAAAGTCAAAAATGTCCCCATTTTATTTTCTTTTTCTAGTCTATCAAATTGCATTTTGCTGTGAGCATATTCCAGCACACCTTCTATGGGTTCCTGCAAGCATTGAACTAAACCTTGTATTATTTCCACTCACCTTTACTCCAATTGACTCATGAACATAAACTTGAGCAAACTTTCTCAATTATGTGCTGGCTTCCAAACTACCATTAGGGCAGGCTGTAGACCTGGATTTTGTGGACTTTCTTTATGAAGGGCTCAGGCTGGTGTGTAGCTGCAAGTGCATGAGGCTGGGAATTGTGCAGAGTTGCGGGCTTTGCGGTACAGCTCCATGGTTGCACCACGTTGAGTGCAAGGAATGCAAAGTGCTGCAGGTCGGGTCCTTCTGTTTCTCTTCATCCACAGCCTATCCCAAGAACTTGACCTCTCACTATGGATCTTCCAAGAGTAAATGCATCAAATATATAATTAATTTTCTTTTTTCACCCCCTTTAGAAACAGATCTTTCAGACCTTTATTTCAGTCACTGCATAGTTGCAGACGATGCTTTAACCTGTCACAGTGGCAGCCACCAAGTTTGTGTATGGAATTCTTACAACCCAAATCTGTTTCAGAACAGCTTGGAGCATGGGGCTGGCTGGACTAGGTGGTCTCAAAGGGTCCCTTCCAGCCTCAACCATTCTGTCTTCCCGTGAACACTCTGGTGCTCAGTGAGTGCAATTCAGCACAGCTACCCTGATTTCACTGGAACCAGGTGCGTTTATACCAGTTGCTGGATCTGGCCTTTTTTGTCCCTGAAAAATAGTAGTGAATGAACAAGCTGCAAAATGTCTCTTCCTGGCAGTCTTTCCTGGGACAGTTGCTCATAATGCAGGTTTTACAGCTCTGTAAAAGTTGTTGCCTCACTTCAGCATTTTCATGAATAATAGCTGAATACTAAGTTTTCTCATGGTGAAATGATTGTGGTTTGGTTTGAGGCACCATTCACAATTTTTGATGCTTCAACTGTTCTACTCTGTCCTCTGCCATGTTATTTTTAGGTTCTGAAATTACTTTCCTCTATGAAAACTTAAATAGCATTTAAGAATAAAAACTGCTGTGATAAACTACTTATCTCACTTTACAGTAGTTTTTAAGGTGCATTAGTTCAGGAGTCTCTCCTTACCCTGTAGCCCTTTCACATCCATTTTAAAATAAAAAGGTCTGAAGAACCACACGTGAGCTGTCTAAACGTACAAACTCATCTCTTCTATGCTTTCCCCAGTCCATGTAGTATATGGTGACCTAAAACCAGACCACCTCAACCTGTGAGCTCCTAAGACAACGTGGCTAAGACTTCAGTAGGATGTTGAGGGACTGGGATGTGTTACTAGCTGCATACAGGTTGGTTATGAATGTCACTCCTGTTGTCTTCCTCAAGCCCCAGGGAGCCACTGAAGAGCATTGATCTGCTGCAGATACAGAGATCCTCAAGTCTTAAACACATATGATACTTCAGTGCCCCATGGTGTTTTCACAAGAACTGGAATGACATGATCTGGTTTATCTTCTGTTTATTAATCCATTAATTCAGTACTTGCTACTACTTACTCTCACTAAGTATTTGTATATTTATGCCGAGTAGCTGATTAAGAACAAAAGACCATTGTCCTGGGCAATGCATTGAGCCACCACGTGAAATGAGCTTCCAGTAGAAATGGGTGAAATGGTACTGGTGAAAGAGGATAAGAATGACACATAGGAACTGAATGAGCAGTGTGAGAGCAAAAAATGATGGCATCCTCCTATTGCCATTATTCTTACTGACTACACCTATGACATAGGAAAAAAGGTCCAGACATCTGCTGAGTGAGACAGGCTCCTCTGGCACAGGCAGGGTCATGCTGGAGCCCACTGTGGCTTATCCGTGGTAGTTGTTTGCTTGCAATTGAATGCAGGACGCTTATGGTTTTCTGGTCCCAGCACAGAGTAAGGATGTGGCAGGACACGCATCAGTGTCATAGGCCTATCTGTTAAAGCAATGCAGGGCTTGTTTATCTGAATTTACCTGGAGGAACACGGAAAATGGGAAAGGAAAAGGGGAATGATGAAAAGGAAAAGGAGTTGAAAGCAAGAAGGACAGGTTTGAAGTGAGGCTGAGCTGGAATGCAGGAGATAAAGAAAATAAGATTTTTTTGTTTGTTTGTTTGTTTCAATGAGGTAGAATATCTAGTCTATCTAGAGCAGAACTCCTGAGGATTCAGAGCTGCTATTTTCTCTGTTTTATCATTTGTCCCTAAAAGCTGTAATCTTCTCTGCATTTTTGTTTTTGGCTTGGGTTGTTGCTGCTTTTTCTTCCTAACCTGCATGGCTTCAGCTGTTCCCATAGTTTCTGTTGCTGGCTGGAGTCCCACTTGCATCTTTCAGGAAACTTGTCACTTGGCCAGAAATTTATTGAGAAAACAACCCAGCCTGAGCTGGCAGAGGAGAATGCAAGTACTCATAATATTTTCATCCTTCTCTGGCCTTCAGCAGAGACATTCATAAGGCATAAAATTTTAGTTTTGGATGTAGATTCATTCTTCCTCAGCATATAAAAGTGTTTGGGTCTGAAATCCTTACATCCACCTTTAAATATGTCTCTCAAAGGGCTGATGAGGATTTTGCTTTTAGTGAAGCGCTGTTAGTGTGTGATGGCACAACTCTGTCATTACATCTCAGCAGTTCTGCTCATTAGCCTTCTGTTAAATCTAGAAGAAGCAAAGGTCTGTGTCTGCCCATTCTCCTCTGTGAGGATTTCTTAACAACTCCAGGAAGCACAGAGAACACTGTGGTAACAGCTGCTCCAGAGGGACATGCAGTTTCTCTGCTCAAGAGAAAAAGATGTAGACAAATGCTGCTGCATGTTTTTTTTCTTCTTTTTTAAGCAATTACTTCAGCCTGTGACTCTGTATGAAAGCAGTGCACGTTGACAGCAAAGCTGAATAACAAGAAGAAAATGTCATCAAAGTACTGCCTTTCTTTCCCCTTTTCCTAACCACACTTAAAAAAAAAATAATTAAAATGAGGGACAGACTTTGTGACTAAGTAACATTTGCCCAGAGAGTAAGTCCACTGGCATTAGCAGGACTACTTCACTTTTGGGTAGCCAGTCTGAATAAGGGTTACAGGATCTGACCAGAAATTAAAATCAAATTCGTTGTGAATGTTACTAAAACTGTCTAGCACTATTGCTACTCAGTCCAGAATGGCGTCTGTCTTGCTGTGGTGATTGACCAGCCGTGATTTCCAAAGCAGGTGTGTTTGTCATCTATGAAAAATAAGGTAGTGGTATGTGGGTTACGGTTTTAAGAAAGGAAAAGGACAATAAGACTGAATTGCAGAATTGCATGGGGAGGGTTTTGAGTAAAAGGGAGGAAGTGTTAGATGGTCATTATGGCTGTACTGAAAAGAGCCAGGCATAAACGAGGTGTGTGTCCGCAGGGAAGCAGAGTAGCATGGTACTAAAAAGACATGGTAGCTCACTTGGTGAATAACGCACAAAGGAACCATGTCACTGGGGATTCTCTTTTTTTGCCGTGGTCTGTATTATGTATATTCCTTTTTTCCCAGATAACCTGATCTTGAGTTAAGCACAGGGTTTTGTTTGTGAAGCACAGAGATCCTGCCATATCAAAGGGCAGATGTTGCTTCCCTCTGTCTGGGCCAGAGCCTCGAGACACCCCCACTGCGGCTGTAAAGCAAAGAGCAACTTTTTTCACTGTTAAATCTCAGCATCCACTTCAAATAATGGGTGGCACATGCTGGTTAATGCAGCATAGCCTGAGTTTACCCCACTTTGTGTTATTAGTGTATTCTCCCAGAGGTGTGACCTGTCATTCAAACCAATACAGATTCCTAGTCATTAATACATTAACCTTTTCACTGAAAAAAAACCCTTTAAAAATATATTACTTTTGTCGTATCCACTAAATATGGAATATGTCTCCAATTTGTCCATACTTATGTCTAGCATTATTATTAACACTTTTCCACTGATTTATCAAAAGTGTATTTTTTTCCTGTTGAAAACGCCAAAGGGGAAGAATTTGGTTTTACTTCAATTTAATGCTTAAAATTCTGATGAAACAGACTAGAAAAATGTTGCAATGGAAAAAATAAAGCATGGGAAACCAAAACTTCGGTAACCCTTACAAAAAATATTGAGTCACAGTTTTCCCTCGTTCTCACTCTGTTACCTCTCTCTCAATTTTTTTAAGAGACATTTAAAAATGGATTAGCTGAGAACATAATTTGTACTCTGGATTCAGTTATTCAGGTTGAAATTGCCTCATATGCATGTGTGTGTACATATATACAGGTACATATTAAAAAGTCTGCTAACTTCTTGTTTCACATAATGTTCAGTGTATCAGGTGAGCCATTTGCAGGATTTGATATTGTTGAACTAGTTAGTGCAAGCAGATATTTTAATTTGTTGAGTGCAGTAGGAAAGAATTGGCTTTGATTGCTTTATGCCATTCTACAATCAATCATATCTCTTGATATGTGAATCTTTCCTTTTAAGAGTAAACAGCATAGATGTAAATTAATCTACATGTTCATCAGTGAGACATATAGATGTAAGATTAATAAATTCAGTTCTGCTTAACTCAGTTTCGTTCTGGAGGAAAAGCTGAACATGAAGACTAAGAGAATGTTATTTCAATGCAATATGTCTTTAGGGTTTCAACAGACAGATACAAATAAATTGACTTGCAGTGGTGGTGGAAAACACCTTTAACTGGCCTGTTACAGTAACCTGTGTACCCCAAAAGCTTTATCTGTGCTAGGGCTTTGTAGTTACTGGGTCAGACTTTAGGTTTATACAGCATAGGAGTTTAACAAGGGGTCCAATTTATTTTCTTATATTGCGATCATTTTTGTTTGTTGTGATAACAAGAACCAACTGGCAAATGATGTGAACAAATCTTGAAAAATATTTTAAATATAATACTATTAAAAATGCATGGCTTTAATTCATGCTGTACAAACATAAAAGCAAATGGTTAGACTCTCTGCCTATATAAAGGTAAACTGAGTCCACAGAAGTTGCTTGGAATTTATACACATATTTTAGTCCTAAATGGTGTTGCAATAGGCTGCATCTCCCCCTCCTTCAGCTCCTGAGTGCCTATACAGATAGTATTTTAAAAACTGCTATTTAAAATGTGAACAAGCCTAAAACCTTTAAAAATAACTTGCATGGCTAGCAATGTCAATGCCCTCTAATACAGAAAATAAGAGAACTGTCATTACAAGGGAGATTTAAGAGGACAGACATGTTCTTGTAAGCTGGTAGAGGGATGCTGAATATGCGTTCAGCCATTCTTGTCACTAGAAGCGCCAGATACGCATTGCAGGTGAATTTGATCTCAAGCTGCATCTCCTTCTAAGGATCATTGGAAACAACCTCCGTGTGTCTGCTATTCTTCTCACAGCCCTCAGCCTCTGTGCTTGCGAACTGCACCATCCATGCCAGCCCTGCTTCTGCCAAAACAGATTTCATACAGAGAACTAACAAGGAGCAGTTTAGCGAATTGATAGAGCAGGTGCTGGAGTTCTGCTGAAGAACTGAGATCTGAAAGGAGCTTACTCTCTGTGCCTTGCTGGAGCGAGAAAAACTGAGTTCTTGTCTGTGTTTCGGTATCGTACGTGCCAGTCTTTCCAGAGTCTTACATGGCTATTCGGATACACACACAGTAGCTGTTGAATAGACCAATAGACTACAAAGTACCAGCCTATGGATACAGGTGGTGAGAAACATCAAGATGATCAACTGAAGTTGAGGCCCCTTATTCTTTCCTTTCAGAAGACCTGTGCCAACTCCTCTTGCTGCAGCCTGTGCCTGGCGGTGTGAATAAGTAGCAGTACTTGCTTAGATAAAAAGTACTATGTGCATGCTCAATTCTTTTATTCAATACCATATTGAATTATGGTAAAAACAGTGATTTAAATATCACAACAGTGATTTAAATATCTGGCTGCTAGACAGCATTATCACAGAAAGGGTTATTGTCCTCTGCAGGAAAGAAAAAAAAAATTGCCTTTTTTTCAGGATTTTCTTATCAAAATTGGAAACTTCCAAAGGCAACTTAAGCAGTACAGGAAGAAATCATTTGAAAGAAACTAGTCTTTATTCTTTTACTGGTGAATTCAGTCACTTGCAGCTTGTTTACTTTGCTTGGTTTGAGGTTTTTTTCAAACATATTCTCCTTCAGAACCATCATATGGAGTTCAAAGGCAACCTTAAATTTATTATAGCAGCTTTTTATTCAGTTGTAAATGGACAAAGATGCATGGAAAACAATACTTTCACTTGTGTGGTAGGCTTTTGACTACATTTTTTTTTTTTTTTTTACTAAATAATGTGTTACTATGTACAACATGAGCACAGAATGAAGAATTAGTAGCACTTCTTATCAAACGGACTTGTTAGCTTATCATTTTTAAAGTGGAATTCTACTGACCTAAGAAACCATTAGTTTATGGGGCCATGTAAACTCGTTGATTAATGTCATTGACTTAGTCTGTGGCTTCACTGCAGAAAGGAAATTAATTCATTTTGATGTGATGGAGACTTGATAATACTTTGAAAAAATGATAATACCATGATTACACAAGTGAAGATATTGCAACAAACCTACAGACTTAGAAGAAAGAATTTTAACACCTGTTGGCCAAACTCAGTCTCAGTGCAAGGCATCTCCCAGCTCTGCCAAGATGTAATGGTGTAAATGTTCTGGAAAGAACTCAGGAATATATTGATTGGCATCACTAGTAAAATATCGCTTTACTTCAGCATTACAGGTATATGATCTACAATATATGCTTCAGTAATTCCTAAATACTTTAGATGTTGCTGAAGTACCTTAGATTTAAGAGCTTTGCTGAATAGCTCTGTGATTTCTCATGTGTTAAAAATTAAGGCCATGGAATAGAGTTTTAAAGAATCAGGGCATAATTTTCCTTAATACTACAATTGATTTCTAAGGGACTAGTTAGGGAGAAAAAATTACTCATCTTGAGTAAAAGGTGATAGACCTCTGCCTAATAACTAGAATTTTTGAAAAGACACTTATTTTATAGTCTGTTCCCTTGATGATCTAAGATGGTTCCTTATAACATTGAATGCTCTATTTTTTAGCACTATATTTAATTTAGTTGTAAACGACCCGAACTGTGGTGCAACTACTACTTCCCCAGTCTACATCATAAATCTGAATGTGTATGTCTTTGCTTGGTGTTGTTCGATAGAGCAAATAACAACAGATCTGAAAAATACATCAGAAAACTACTAATTCTTAATTCCTGTGAATGATTATTTCACTGTTATGTTTAAGTATATAATTATTTCTGATAAAAGAATCTGACACAGGTTGAATTTGATTAATGAATAACATTATTTGCTGATGGTCTGAAGAATTTATCTTTATCTAAATATTTTTTCCAGAATGGGCACTTTTTAAATTAGATTAAGCACTTCTGTATAATATCAATTTCAGCTCGTAGACAAATTACCCTTTTATTCTATTAAAATTACTATCCCAAGTTTACCAAACAATTTCACAATAATATCTTATAGACCTGTTTCACTGACTGCAGCAATCAACTTCTGCAAGAAAATCAGCTGAAAAGAAAATATAAATGTGTTGACAATAATATGAGACCTAATATGAGCATGCACATTTTTGTAAGATGAATCCTTAGATGTTCTTGAATTGTGATTTTCTAATGAATACTACTGGGTATTGGTCAAACTCGTCATGTCTTAATTGTTGGTATCATGAGAATGGAGTTAATTTTCCTATTTTTATTTTCCTTTCTGCATGAATTTACAGTTCAGCAGTCTAAGCTTAGAAGGAAAACAAATATGAATTCATTTTGTGAAATTATTCTAAAACTCATTTTAATTAGTCCCTTACACTCTACTGTTAACCTTGATTGCATTTCATATTTTAGACTTTCTCACTTTGTATAACGAGGAATACTCCCTACTAATAATGTTAGTAAAGCAGAAGAATAAATTGATGCATTTTTCTGCATTAGCAGTTCAGTTTATTTTTCCAAGCTCCTTTGATCAAAAAGTCTCAATATGTCGATTTTGCTAAATTTTATCATCTACCTGTATGTGTAACTGATTACATTTCTTGATTTAAGGATTAAGAAGTCAATGAAAAAGTTATCTGAGCTGGAAGACAAAGTCAATCTTAGCAAAATGTTAATCCATGGATTTCATTACATCTGTATCTGCTTATTGTATCTGACTATTAATATTTAATGCTTGATGTATAACGGATTGTGAAATTTAAGCAAAAACTATCTTGGTTTATATAAATACATGGATCTTAGATCTCAGATAGATAGAAAATAACTTCATAGAGACAAATTAATTCCCAAGGAGAGAAATCTTTTTCCCCACTTATCTCCTACCTGAATCCTTAATCCTAGCATGTTTTAATATGCTATGGAACTTTGCATTTGCAAATTCCACTCTTGGCAAGCACACTAAAATCCCTATTCCTGCTCCCATGGAAACCGTACAAATTTTGGTCTTAGTTTTGAGAGGAACTGTATTAAGCCCATAGAAATAGGTCAGTTTGTGTGTCAATTCTGAAGATTTTTGCTCTTTATATATGAGTCTTAAGGTAAATATCCTGATCTAAGAGCTAGAGTCTCCATCATAACAAGTAGACTCTGCAAGAGGTCCCTGGCCAATACTGGGCAGCTCAAGACAGCTGTGCAGCGTGAGTTGTGGCAGGAGAATTGTTTCCAGACTCCTTCAGTGATCAGGCCTCCCCTCTAGCATCACACAAAGTCACTGGACACAGCTGGTGCAGACAGTGGTGTTGGGTTTACAAATCGAAAGTCCTTGCAGCTGAAACGCACCAAGGTTGAGTGATTAGCACATGAGCCCTATGGGGGGAAACACCTGCCCCTCAAACCAAATGGAATTACCATACAGCTGTTGCTTTCTCAACATGTATTCCATAAAACAGAACTTGGGCAAAGTTTATGGTTTGTTACTTCATCTGTAGTTTGCACCTTTTCCTTCAGTATTGTTTAACATGTCCACCTCCATTCTCTTTTTCATTCTCAGGAGAATCCAATTTGCTTATCAAGTTCTCTTTCTCTTTTTCTCTTCTCTTTTTTTTCCCGTCTTTCCCTTTCATCCAGATGGAATGCCATTTGCTTGGTGGGTTGGCCGTGCCAATGAAAAGCATCTTTACTGGGGAGGATCTCTTCCGGGCATTCAACAGTGTGCATGTGGACTGGAAGAAAGTTGTCTGGATATGAGATATTTTTGCAACTGTGACGCAGATAGAGAAGAATGGTAATAATTTTAACATGTGTATAGTAGTGTCTGTGTGAGAGTTGGGGATAGGAAGTAGGGCAAGAAGGCTTACATCTTTTCCCAATTCACAGCTCAGGAAGCTTGAATGGCTTGAGTATGATCAAATGAGAAAGAAAGTCAAAACAGAATTTGGACTTCTGACTTCACCTTAGTTTTCTTACTTGAACCAAAGACAAGATACCTGGCTAAAGCAGCTTGCTGGTATGGCTTGTCTTCAAAAAGTCTTTGTTATTGAATACCAAATCCAGTCATTTAATTGTTTAAAAATGTCCATTGATTCAATTGAAGCACTGCATGAATAAAGGCCCTAAGACGTTGGTGCATGGTTGTATATTGGAGCAGAAAATCCAGCCATAGATGGTAAAATTCAGGTACAGACAGCTAAATAACAAGAAATGTGTACTATCAAAAGGACATATTTTTCTCATGAAACAATATATCTGTATATGCCTTAACTTTATCTTACATTGGGTCCAAAGTTTTTTAAAGTCAATGGAAAAGCTTCATGTGGCTTCTGTAGGTTTTGGTTCAGTCTCCATAGGAAGTTTTCGACTTACAGCATGATGTTCAAAGCCTTCTTTGTGTTCAGACCTTTGCTGAGCCCTCGTGTTGCATGAATTTGCAAATGCGGTTTTCCAATTAGTTCCATACTTGTTTTGGAGGGGACACAAAATCACGATGAGTGGTGTTGAAAGTACAATTTGAAACACTGTGAAAATATTTGTGAAAATGCTGCTTCACCCTCTCTCCTTTCTGGACGATTCACTGATAGGAGCTGCTGCACTTTCTCTAAAAAATATATATATTTCAACCTTGAATAGTTCAGAAATTGCAAATAATGGAAGTAGACAAGAAATGTCTTGCTGTAATAGGCTACTGTGTTTGAAATAGTGTCCGAATTATCCCTGTGAAACCTTCACTTATAAGAGAATCAGTAGAAAGGAACTGTAAGGGGTCTTAAAACAAAAAAAGTAGTTCAGAAATGACTTGCCATTGTAAGTGTTGAGCTTTTTTTAGTTGCTTGATGTGTGGCATTTGCAAGAGAGCCTCATTTCCAGACAATACGATTGTTCGCTTGGACCCTTTCTATCCCTGAGGTTACTATTCACTTTCAAAAATCATAGCTGCAAGGGGATTTCTTTGGGAAGATCTTTATGTAAATGTTGCTTTTTGAATGTGATTTGTATAGATTTGTACAGAAAGGCCTGGCTGTGCATGTTGATCTATCTTTAATGTTTTGTTATCAGCACTTTGGTGAGGTTTGCACATGATCATGAAAAGCACCTGTGTTTACGGGTGCTTGGCTCTGTTCATAATCCATATTTCACTTTTCAGTTAGCTGCTACTCAAGCAGAGCAGCTGTGTTACGCTGGCAGACCATTTGGGTTGTAGACTGAGATCGCAGGACAGTGCACCACTAAGTTTTACAAATTCATGCAAGGTGAAAGCTAAATGCAGTTTTATAATGTTTCAACCGAGTCTCCTAAGGAAGTGAGACGTAAGCAAATTATGCTGTGGCTGGTTATCTTCATTTCCCCCCACACCAAATGATTTCAAACATCTTCAACAGAGAAAGAGAAATCTCAAAAGTATTAGAAATTACACGTACTATGAAAATTTATGCCAGGCTGAGGGGAAAAAGCCAATTAAAACCCACAAGAAGGAAGTTAAGGAAGCTTACACTTTTATTAGATTTTGGCAAACCCTCATGGGAGAAAGATGTTGGAAATCATGGTTCATTAGCTTGGCAGCTCACACAGCTACTTGTTCCTTCTAATTTCATTATAATAACAGGATATGCATAAAAGTTTCCCCAGCCAAACTGCCTGTGTTTTGTTGGTTTGGGGGTTCAGGTGCTTTGTTTTGGTTTTTAATCCATTTGAAATTTGGACTTTGGTAGTATTCTAAATTGCAGGTTGCATTTTTAAAAGCTAAAAACCCCCTGACCTTTACGAAGAGTTTCTAAACATAAGAAATTTCATGCCTCTTGAAGATTACTTTTGTGTTTCTCTGCTAGAACACTATATAATGAGCATTTGAATCTGAAACCTGCTGAGATCTGAACTGTGACTTTAACCTCCTATATATTATAGTGGAAGGAGCAAGACAGTAGCAGATGCATTTATTTGCCTTAGCATGAAATAAAATGGGTGCTGCAGAGTGGAAAACCAGAAAATCATTTTCACTCCTTTTAGATAAATCAGGCTGCTCACTGCAGCTCTGAGGTAGGAACTCAGCAGAATGGTTGGAGTGTCCTTCTGAAGAGGAGACAGACTTAGGATTTTGCTTTGATTTGGTTTCCCTAGGCTAAGTCTTGAGTGCAGAAGAAGTGACTACTTTCTTAGAGCAGGAAAAAAAAAAAAAAAAAGATAAATGAGAGAAAATAGACCTGAAAAAAGTCCTGAGCCAGGTGTTTGGCAGAACGTAATATGCACTTCTAGGCATGCTGACTTTCAAACGATATCCAAGCAGACATCTGAGCCAGCTGCTATCTTTGTGCTCTGACTTGACATGACACCAAGTTAGTCCCCCTGGAGTTACGTTGGCCAGATGAACAGGAGTATAATTGGTTGTGTGCTTTATGGGGAAGGCTTTTGTATTTTCCACCTTTTCTTTTTATTACAGCATTTTGGTGAAAAGTATCTTTTTCCATCCAGCTCCTCACCATACTTCCAAATTCTGCAGTATGATTACAGCTAATTCTGTCACTGCAGAATACTCAGAGCATCTTCATGATATTTGCTGGAGAATGGGAGAAGATCTCTGCTGAGGGATCCAGGGAACAAGTTGTCACCCTGGCCCAACCAAGGGATCTGGAAAGGTGTTAAACGTGACTTGACTGTAGTTTATGAATGCCTCCAAAAGAGAGAGATTTTGGACGGTTGAAAGCTCTTGTTAGTGGGTGGAAGCATCCATAGAAATCTAGGAGCTGCAAGCTGAAGCTAATCTCCAATACTGAGAATAGTTAACTGTTGGGACAAGTTATGTATAGATGAAACTGATTTGCCACAGCTTCAAGCACTTATCTTTCAAGCGATTGTCTTTTGAAACATATGCCCTATTTCAAGCAGAATGTGCATTCTTGATACAGGTATTATTGGGGAAAGGTGTTAAACTGATTTAAAGAATAAAGCATTTCTGAAATGCAGACAGAGTTGTGCTATCTTCAGTCCATTCTAGAGATGCTCTGGATCCTTAAATACCTCTCCAGATCATCTTTCATCTCAAGCAAAATTCTCTTACCTTGGCAATGGAAGTCTTGCTGCTCACCAGTCCTTTGGTCTCTCTGTCTGGAATCCATTTTCCACTCCAAATGCAAATATTTGATTCAAGCCAATCATCAAACCAATTTCTTATTGACTGCATTCACCTGGAAACCTTGTGAATTTTGAGAACTTCACAGCTTTTTATTTTGTACAGAAAGAACAGCATTGCTGGAAGTCATTTTGTACAGGAAGTTCAGGCATCTCAGCAGAGTGTGGTGGACTTCATTGTTTATAACTAATAGATGATTGACCATCTTTCAATTATATTATCCAGCCTTATTATTCAAATTATAGGAGTAACATCTTCATTTATCTTCCAGAACAGCCTTCTTCCCTGGGGAACTAAGCTGCTTAGACTTTTCATTTTCAAAATAACATGCATTCACCTATTTACCATGTCTTTGGGGTACTGCAAGCAACAAGGAAACCACAGGACATGGAAAGAAAGCAGGGGAGAGTGGGGAAGGGAGGCAGGCTTTTACTGCTGTCAGCCCCACTTTGGCTCCAGAGATATATTGAGTATATCCAGCTTTGTTTGAGGAGGAGCAAAGCCCCTTGGAAGTGAATGAAGCCCTCTTTGGCTGAGCTATATTTGTGCAAAGTTGTACCAGAGCCAGGATGCTAAAACTGGAAGGGCTGAGGAGAGCAGGGCAGACAAATCCAGCTGCTGACGAGCCCAGATTTGACAGGTTTTGTTTGCTCAGCCACTACCCCACACCAAACTGGTTCTCCCAGAAGCAGCACAGGCAACTCCACAGAGTCTGTGAGCTCGTAAATAAACCCTGCCAGAGGTGACCTGGCCTGTATAGAGCTGTCTTGGATATCTGCCTTCATGACTGCATTTGTCAACAAACTAGAAAAGCTGCCTGCAGACAGCTGGCTGTAGCAGGCCCCTGAGGTGTTGAGAACCAGTTCATTACTATCATTACCAGACTCTTTCTCTGTACCTCTCCTCTAATTCAGCAAACATAGCCACTGCATCTTGCCTTCAACTATTACAGCTATTAGGTATGTTCCCTTTGCTACTGTTTTGTTTGTTGTTGTTGTTGTTGTTTTGTTTTGTTTTTCTTTATTGTGATTTTACATTATTTGACCCAGTAAAGCATTTCTGGATGTAGCTGGTAGGTAAGATTGCAATTAAAATGTTTTCCTTCAGATTATTCACGATATGTCCTGCACACAGCTCAAAACTCTTTGTCATGGAAGCCTGTTGCACTGGCCCGTTGCTCATTCAGTTCATTGACATCTGGTGATGATAGTATTCTTTTCCCCAAATATATTGTATTCACGAAAATCTGTACTGAACATCTGAACTACTGGGGCTCAGACCCCACCAGAGTTTTCATTAATGTGCAGGAAGAAAATGTACAAATAGAGGATCAGATGAGAAGAAATTATATTTAATGGCACCACTGGTCTACCATTTGTAGAAAAAATATGGAAATGGCTACCTAGACATTACCAATTTATGATGACTTATGCTGTTAGGGTACCATAAAGTGAGATTTTTTTGAGCATGCTTTTATTACTAGTTAGGAAGAAGAACAATGGTTTCATAATGTTACCATCAAAATAATTATTTGTAATTTACAGGTAAGACTGCCTGTGCTACATCTTGAAGTATTCAGTTGCTGCACTGTCACTTTTAGTATTGCTGCTCTTGCAATGAAACATTTTCCTTATGCTTTTCCTTTGCCATACACCTCCCATACATAGAGCATTTGTTTGATGTGTAACATGCCCCATAGCCTATAGAGGAAGTCCTTTGGGTAGATACAGACATTAACCTTCAGACATGGATAAATAGATAACGTCCAACTGTATTTAATACCTTGAACTAAAAATACTTAGATGATTTAATTTAAAGGGCATTATTGGATTTGGTTTGGTTTTGCTTGTGGGAAGTACAAACTGATACTACTGTTTATGCAAAGAGCTCAGAGAAACGTCTGTTTGTTGAGGGTGCTTTCCAGCCTCTGAAAAACATTCAGATTTTCATCTGAATTTGTGCCAAATTGAGTGCCATGTCAGGTAAGCAGAAGGTCTACTTCCCAAGTTAATGAATTTATTTGTACAATTTTCTACATGTACAGGACTCCTTTCAGGGAAAGGATAAAACCTGCTTTGATTTTACTTAGATTCCTGGCCAAGGAGTATCACCCCCTATGACACTCCTGCAGGCAGGACCCACCTGTAATTCTCAATATTGAGAAGCGGGGCATAGCATGGTACACAATGCATATTTGGTGGAAGTGGTCACAGAGTTCTATGTGAAAACCACTAAGAAGAATAATGTAGTGGTTTTGGCTAACCTGAGAAGCTGCTGTGGTTTAATGTGTACTGAGTTGCTAAATTAAAATACATATAAGTAAAAACTAGCTATGGGAACAAATACAAAAATAATGCATCTAACAGGGCTTTATTTTTGCTTAAAAGACAAAGTAATGTATGTGCACATCATAGTGCAGATGCTTTCTGTAAGAAAATAGCACTTTTCATTTGAAAACTGTACTACATTAAAAGTGATCCCCAAGTTCTCTTATGGCAAAATTCCAAATGTTTTGTCCAAACCCTGGAATAATTGTATTTTATAGTGCCACAGCAGTGCCTCCAGGAAATTATTGTACAGGTACATGAAGCTCTCTTGTTCCTCTCTGAGGCAAAATGCACTATATTTGAGAGGCTGCCAAGGTGTACCACATAAAGAGAAGAGGAATTGTGGTGTTTGGTAAGAAATGGAGTCTGAAATAAGTTCAAATTAAAGAATACCAGGAATTTAAGACACTCAAACTTTAACTCTCATGAGGGCCTATATAGTGTCTTCAAATCTCTTTTCTGCTTTTATTAACTGAAACATCTTACATGTTGACTTTTCTCCAAAAACTTGATTTCCCACCAGGAAATAGTGACAATAAACTGCAGCAACAGGGATGTTGTTCCAGTCATTAACACATTCTCTGAAGGGCAGAATGTTTTTTCTGATAAGTTTTATTTCAGTGTCTACTTGGATGAGAATATGTATCCTTACACAAGTCTTTTTTTTTTCCATGTGTGAGAGAATAAAATATATTAAATGTGCTGTTTGAGCTTCAATAAAAACTTGATTGAGTTTTCAAGGCATTAGCATAAAAGTGAAGACTTTTATTAGTTCTAGAATATTTTTCTTTCTCACAGTTGAGCTATACTACTAAAGTTCCCTGTGATGCTGGCATATAACTAGTAAAAACTCAGAGTCATAAAATTCGATATAAAAGAACTTCATGCAATATAACAGAATATCTAATAAGCAATGCAGTTTTCATAGATGTGGAATAGATACCTTTAAAATGTCACCATTTCATTTTTTTTGTAGATAATCTTCAGTGGTAGCTGTAGGAAGATACTGATTTTTATTTTAATGCTGATCATAGCTAGTCAAAAGACTGCACTATTTTTTGAATGAAAGCAAATTTGCAGAAAACTCCCTAAATATTTTGTGATTTTAAAAAATTTATTTTTAAAAAAGTAAATGCCAACTTAGTTATTCATGTGTATATTACATATTTTATGTTCTCTTTCTGTGCAACTTTCTGACTACCTCACCTTCATTCTGTCTACTATTCTTTCTCCCACCCACTGAAATACCATATTTAATTAACTTCCTAAGAAATACTCAAATACTTCAGCTTTTTTACAGCTGTTTCATAATCTATGGAGAGCATGTACACTAACTTTCAAAGATTGATACAATAAGCTATATGAGTATGCTGCTGAGAGACTTCTGTGAAGAGCTTTGGAGACCATATACTTTTGATTCATATATAGTATTTTTCCTTCCAAGTCTGTATTGAAGGCATCACTCTTCCTCATGCCTGGGAATTTTATCTTGCTGCACTTTGTAATTATCTGCATGTCAGACACCCACTGAAGCAAGAAAAAAATGTTAGGGTCAGAGAGGGTACCTCTCCTTTTCCCCTTGGAATTATGAGACAATTAACTGTGCTGCATACAATTAGAAACAATGAAAAATAAATGTATGCAGCCTTTAAAAAAAATCAAAATACCCTTTCTGTTTTTTCTAACATTAATCAGAGTAGAGCACTTAGCCAAGCAAACATCCGAGGCTGTGTGTCAGAGCACATCTGCTGATTATTATTTCTTTACTGAAGTCCTGTGTCCCTTCCCACAGCTGTAACTATAATGAGAAGTACATTTGTGGAAGGTGGTATTATAAGCAGCATATAGGTAGTCTGGGATCCTGCCTGGGATGTCAGACTCTTTGGTAGTGATATCACTCAAATAGCAACACCTGTTTCCTGAGGTGCCTGAAAGAGCAGTGGGTACAAATTTGGGAGTATTGGTGTTTTAGATTGGGTCATTTTTGCCATCCCCACGTGCAGCATGTAGTCTTTCACCTCTGAGCAGATGGGTGAGTTGAATCCAGACCCTCCATGCAGATTGCTGGGCCATGCAGAGGTAAGGACCCTTTTCTCCAAAACAATTATTGAGATTTGTCTTCATGAAGGATGCTTTGGTAGGCTTATGTGCCCAGACACACAGCAGACCCCAACCCTGAGAAAAAGAGCTAGGAGAAGAAAAAACTCATCACTGTGGAGATAACATACAGTAGCACTGCCTTCTCTATAATCAATTGATAGAGAAATACCTCTAGAGGGCAATTCGGCTCTGGTAAGGTCAGAGTTGGATGCTTGAGGCACTCAGTTCAGTTCATGAAGTACAGTGGGATGAACGCACACCCACGTAGCCTGCCAGAGTCAAGGCCACTGCATCAGCTTAGGGACCAGAGGGCTGCCACAAAACGCTGTGCTGGATTTTGAGGATGACAATTTGCCCAGCACATTCAGAATAAAACCAAATAAATAATCCTTTAGGAAGCTCTATATTTCTCTTCTTTTCCAGCAGCCATGTGTAAGTTATTCACAGTTGAAGAATAAGCCCAGCTGATACAAATGAGAGACTGTAGTTTGAGAGTGCAGTAAATACAGCCTTCAGTATTTCAGTTGCTGAACCAAAATTTCCACAGCTACATGATGCAAAGGGCTGATTCAGTGCAAACTCACTCTGCCAGTTCAACTGTCTTCGCAGTGTGCCGAGTCAGTTGTGTCCCAGCATCTTGAAGCTGGATCAGGTATTGTCTGGCTGCCCAGTGCTAACAGCATTCTGGGTCAGGTATCATGTGCCCTCTCCCTGCTTGGATAAAGAATAAAGCCAGCATAAATGCTGCTATCTATCTCCAGCTAACTTAACAGAAATGCGGACTTATACCTGATCCACATCAAACTCATCCTGCTGAGGAAACCAGTAGAGCCCGGTTTACATTAATGCCCATCGGGAAGGATGGCAGCAGTCTGTCTCGGCTTCACAATCATTCTGCACAGCTGGCACACAGTTACAGTCCATACCGGACAGCATCCTGTGTCCAAATACAGCATCTTCGATGGTCAGTATTATGTATGAGCATAGAGCACATGTGCACAAATGGATCTTAAGCAGCATGTACCGGTCATATGTCTTCTAGGTATTTCTGCAAAAGACCTTTCATCTTTAAGCATCTCTTCAACTATTGCCTTGAATAAGGAATGCTGGGGATTTTGTCTGTGGTTAATCTGTCTCTTTCTGTTTGTTTATTATAATCCAGGACAAATGATACCGGCCTTCTTGCTTTCAAAGACCATTTGCCTGTAACCCAGATAGTGATCACTGATACAAACAGATCAAATTCTGAGGCTGCTTGGAAAATTGGCCCTTTGCGTTGCTATGGAGACAGTGAGTACTAGCTCTTCTCAATTTCCATAGGCACAGAATGTTCACTCTTCGTTTTGTGTGGGGTTTGTTTTGTTTTATGTTGCTTTTTTAAACTTATTTCTCTGATGAAAGGTGGCTTTCCATGTGCAGCTCACAGCTGCTGTCCCGTGCCAATTAACTATAGAGAAGGGGGTTGTGTTTGCAGGGCAGTTCTGGAACGCCGCTTCCTTCAACACAGAGGCCTCCTACCTGCACTTCCCCACCTTCCATGCTGAGGTCAGCGCGGACATATCCTTCTTCTTCAAAACTACTGCCATCTCTGGAGTGTTCTTGGAAAACCTTGGGATTAAAGACTTCATACGAGTTGAAATAAGCTGTAAGTTTCACCGTTAAAGAAATCTTGACAGGTGTAAGGAAATGGGAAGGACATATTTTCTTCTGTCTTGATATGGTTGAAGGTGCCTGAAGAGGATAAGATGGAGATAAAAAGGACCATTAATGTAAAGTTGTATACCTCTCCTGTCAGAGTTTCCTGTATAGCCCTTGGTCATTATACTTAATCTTGTTTTGGCTTGGTTTATCTTTCTTAAACAAGCCACTGAATTTACTTTTTCAATACTGATTTTTTTTTCTTGACTTTAGAGAAAAAGCTACTAGTTAAATGTACCTGTAGACTGTAATTTTAGTTGAAGGATGAAAAATTTAATACAACCACTCTGGTTACTTTTGTTTCTATATCAGCAACATACCCAGTATGATGCAGCCCTAGTGTTTCAGAGGAACTCAGTGTGTGTGATACAGCTACAAGGTGAGAGCCTATGAAGGACAGGATCCTAAAGCAAGATAAGTCAGTCACACTTGTAATGGGCCTTATAACTGCTATTCAGTATATAAAGGAGAGTAGCAGGGAACTTAGTGAGGTTTTGTTTCACTTCTGTTCCTATGACTTCAAATATTTATTAGTGACAAAAGGGTACCGTGGCTTTCACATGAAATATGAACTCTGTATTCCAAATTCTGTCAAGCTTAGGAAAAACAAACTGAGTGCTACGCATTTTATAATATGCTTATAATAACCCCAACATAGGAATTAATAAAACAGGGCTCCAAGGCTCTTCGATTCATTAAACCAATGGTAAATGTCATGGTGCATTATCACAAGGTAATGAGGTATGATTTACTGTTAATTGCACATCAAAGTCCAATTTGGTTGTACTTCAGCATACTGAATTGCATTCTTAGGGATATAGAAGTATAAATGTCATTTTGTTATCAAATATAACAAATACTGCAAACAACTAGGAGGATTGTTTAGTTAAGGCTTTTGTGTGTATGTTAAATCCATACTCCCAGAGAAATGAGTTATTTGAAAGTTTGGGGAAAATCTCATCTTTTAAACTTAGGTTTCTCATTAGTAGTTTGGTGTTGTAGTTCTTTCTGCCAGATGGAATTTGCTGCCTAAAGGCCTTGTATCAAGGAAGCTCCACAGACCAGATGCTTCAAAGGGAAATGGCCTTTTAGCAGATGCAGAGGCTCAGAATAGAACTTTGTCTATCTCTGTGGAGTGTTTCCTATCCTAACTATCTAAGAAGCAGCTTCCAAAACCAGACTATCCAATTTTTGGCCTTGAAATAACAGGTTTTTATGAATTTTCAATCCACAACCTTCTGGTTGTGTGGTCTGTGGATTGTGTTCTTGGTCCTTCTGGTGTATTTTATGTTTTAGGAAGAGGAAAAATAATCAGTAGCAAGAGTGTTAAAAAGATCTGGCCCCTTTCAGGCATCCAGCAGAGCAAGACAGACTCCTTTACATGGCTGCTGTTTTTCAATTATCATCCTGTTTCTAGGAGCCTTGCTGTCTCTGGACATATATTAAATATGTCCCTTTAGTTTAGGATCACCAATGAACTAGTTTTGCTCATCTGTTTTTCCTTGCTTCCCAGGTCAGGCTCATTCAGGCAAACAAATGCTTGTTGGATTCTCTTCTACCATTTGCAGCCAAGTTCTGTAATTGTTAAGTACATGCATTTTGAAAGTTTTAGTCAGAAAGAGCTCCTTCATCCTTTCCCCCATTTTAGTGTTATTTGTCAAAAATCTTTTGCTACCATTGTGCAACTTTTGTACAGTGGTTGACACTTCTACTTCAAAAATAGGATAGCCTACTATTTCTAGAGCACTGTAATTGTTATAGCAAAAAAGATGAGCACACACAGCCAAGTATAATCACAGTAGAGATCAAACAGTGAGGCTGCAGGCTTAAATTTATGTATAAGCTGCTGTGCAGGAGATGGGAGGTAAATGATGCTGTACTATTTGCCGACATAAAAGTTAATGGACCCTATACTTATGTAAGATTTCTTGATGTCAGAACCGCGATTTAATTCAGACCTTCACTTCCGCTTCACATCTGTTTATCTATTCCAGCCCCTAAAGAGATCACCTTCTCCGTAGATGTTGGGAATGGCCCCACAGAAGCCACTGTGCAGTCTCCTACACCCCTGAATGACAATCAATGGCACTATGTCCGAGCAGAGAGGAACCTCAAGCAAACTTCTCTCCAGGTGGACAACCTCCCCAAGAAGGTCCTGGAGGCACCTGCTGAGGGGCACTTCCGCTTGCAGCTCAACAGTCAATTATTTGTAGGTAGGGACCATTTAAGGGTTTCTGTAAATATATACAATATTTCTATGTCCATGCCTTGGTAGTGCTATTGTTTCATAATTGAGCTTGCATGTGCTGACCTAATCCTGTTTTCTTCCGCTCCTTCAACAGGCAACATAAAGTAAACCAAAACTACTGCCTTTACACTCAAAACACTAATCGTAGTTTAATCATACTATACCAGATGATATTTTTAGGGTTGCTTGAAACATGATTATTGCCAAAGAATTCATACTATTTCTTTGTGTGCATCACTGGCTGTTCAATTTGCTGTAGGAAATGTGATCTCTCTTTCTAGATTCAATGTAAAAGGCAGAAATTCTTCATTTAAGTTTCTGAGGCAAAGCCTGATGACAGTATGGTCTTAAAGTCTGTTCTTTCAAGCACATCTGCCTAAACTGTTATTTGGCTATAGAGTGCATGTGTGAGAGAACTATGAACACAGGAAAAGCAACTACAGGTATTTTAACTGAAGGTGATCTTTCAAAGGGAAAAAAAAATATCTCTGTTTGCATATAGTTTGTTTCCCTGTTTCCCTTGCAAATGAAACCTAGATTAGGACCAGCTTGTATCTGATAATATAATCAGGGATTACAAAGGGACTTCTCCCTTTTCTGTATTCAAACACTGTCTTCCTGAGTAATCCGTTCAGTGATGGAGTGGGTTGTAACTGCTTCTTTTTCAAGGCCATGCAGGTAACTACTGATTCTTTCCTTAAAATGGATTCTCTTAATTAGCTGAAATGCCATAGCAAACCTCAGCCTGACAATTCATTTTAATAAAGTTTACCCATGTATCCACACTCTTTGATTTAAGAAGATTTTGGGGTGCTTATTTGAGCTTTTTATAGTGTATGTGTGCGGAAATTACTGGGCTCTGAATGTAAGGAATGAATCTGCTAATAAGTAGATATAGCTGCATCAATGGCTGGGAGTCCTTCCTGCATAGCTAATGATTTATACCCAAAATGATCTCTAATAGACTCAGCCAGAGGAAAGTTCACTGAAGAACTCACAGAAGGGAGGCTCAAGACCATCACAGTGCAAGACTTCTGTTTTATGTCACGAAATAAATTGTTCCTCAAATGCTAAGATGGTCCTAAGAACATGTTCTGTGGGAGGCCAGGCCTGAAGGCAGTAGGGTTGGGCTGCTAGACACCTTAGAAACATCAGAGAAGTCTAGCCAAGGTACTGTTTCCAGATAGAAAACTTAGAGAGTTTAATGACTGGGAAAACTCTTCCAGATTTTTGGTTGTGTCTTTTTAAAGGAGTAAAAATGAAGGATTTATCCTAAGTCATCTATCAAAAATGTCACATATACTAGTTGCCTACTGTCTTGCATCTGCAAAGCAGTATCTGCCTGTAAGCTTGCTTCTCTGCCTCAGGAAAATAAACAGGTTACCTGAACAAACTTCATGGTGTTTTAAAAGTGACATAACCAATTAATTGCATCATGGAAACCCATGGTAGTTAAGGTCCTCAACAGAGAAATGTGCCAACAGGAACTCTTGTCAGCAAAGACAAATGCAGAGCCCTGCACCTGGAGCAGAATAGCATCAGGCATCTGTACAAGCTGGGGGTTGAGCAAACAGGTAACAGCTGTGCAGAAAAGGTCCCCGTGGTCTTGGTGGAGAAGTGAATCCGAATCTGCCTGTGAATATAGCTGTGCTGTGAGGAACAGATTGGACCAGCCCAGCAGTGACTTCCAGCTTTTCTCTAATTGTACTTACTATTTACAGCAACCTCTAGGACACAGTTAATTTACATCAACCAAGAGGTGAAAAGTTCTCACTGTGCAGTAATAAAGAAATTGCACTCAGTTGTCCATCCACAATTTTATTGAAACCTGAACAACAGGCCGGTATCTAGTGGAGTGCCTCAAGGTTCGGTACTGGGGCCAATATTATTCAATATATTCATCAATGATTTAGATGAGGGAATTGAGTGTACTATCAGCAAGTTTGCTGATGACACTAAACTGGGAGGAGTGGCTGACACGCCAGAGGGCTGTGCTGCCATCCAGAGAGACCTGGACAGGCTTGAGAGTTGGGCAGGGAATAACTTGATGAAATACAACAAGGGAAAGTGTAGGGTCCTACATCTGGGCAGGAACAACCCCAGGTTCCAGTATAGGTTGGGGAATGACCTGTTAGAAAGCAGTGTAGGGGAAAGGGACCTGGGGGTCCTGGTGGACAGCAGGATGACCATGAGCCAGCACTGTGCCCTTGTGGCCAAGAAGGCCAATGGCATCCTGGGGTGTATTAGAAGGGGGGTGGTTAGTAGATCGAGAGAGGTCCTCCTTCCCCTCTACTCTGCCCTGGTGAGACCACATCTGGAATATTGTGTCCAGTTCTGGGCCCCTCAGTTCAAGAAGGACAGGGAACTGCTGGAGAGAGTCCAGCGTAGGGCAACTAAGATGATTAAGGGAGTGGAGCATCTCCCTTACGAGGAAAGGCTGAGGGAGCTGGGTCTCTTTAGTTTGGAGAAGAGGAGACTGAGGGGTGACCTTATTAGTGTTTATAAATATGTAAAGGGTGAGTGTCACGAGGATGGAGCCAGGCTCTTCTCGGTGGCAAACAATGATAGGACAAGGGGTAATGGGTTCAAGCTGGAACACAAGAGGTTCCGCTTAAATTTGAGAAGAAACTTCTTCTCAGTGAGGGTGACGGAACACTGGAACAGGCTGCCCAGGGAGGCTGTGGAGTCTCCTTCTCTGGAGACATTCAAAACCCGCCTGGACGCCTTCCTGTGTAACCTCATCTAGGTGTCCTGCTTCAGCAGGGGGATTGGACTGGATGATCTTTTGAGGTCCCTTCCAATCCCTAGCACACTGTGATTCTGTGATACAAAAAGGACAGAAAAGCTAATGTTTTCAGGGCTTTTTCAGCCTTTAGCTCTACCTTACTGAAGGCCAAAACTGTCCATAACTTTCTGAGTTTTACTAAGAGCAGTTAGAAGAGATGGAAACCCGGGCAGCCTTCTGATTCTAATTCTGTTTCTCCCTGGGTGCCCCAGGGAAAGGTGGCAGAAGTTGAAAAACACGCAGATATGGCATCATTTCTCTCTACTGAAAGTCTCATTCCAATCTCTAATAGGAAGCAACTGATTTAATACCTCAACCATGTGGAGAGAGTTTTATCCCATCTGAAAAATAAATGCATAAACAACATTGTAAAAAGGAAAGGAGCAGCAGCATATAATATTACTCCCTACTTCCTCCTAACCCACAACATATTTGTTTCTGCAGCAGTCTGCATACTGACAGTGATTAAGGAGTATCCATAATTAGTGTGCACATTCTTAATTAATAATCTGTGTAACTGATGTGATTTGCTATTTTTTAAATGTTGCAAATATTTTTTCAGTGAATCTCCCTATTTTATTCCATTTAAATATGGAACTTTTTTCCACACCGAAGGTAGCTAGCTAGTCATTAAGATATAACCTTTTTTTTTCTTGATTCTTTTCCAGAATCAATTCACATATTTTGTAAATCTAATAAATAAGGCTCAATGTCAAAATTTAATTTAGCTTATTTATCTTCTGGAAGGGTTTATTGATCCTTTGGGATGAAGGAACTATATTAGTATCATGTAGCATTATGATGATGATTGAATGGAGATCCACTGTAGCTTTCAAACTTCGATTGCTTTCCTGTTGCTTGAGAGATATCAGCCTATGTAAAGTATGTGTGAGGTGGCTATGTAACTCTCTCAGAAGAAAGGTCGTTTCCTTGTAGGGAATTATAGAGAGTAGGTCACACATATAAAATAAATTTGGACATTTGTAAAAATTTACTGCAGGGCAGTTGGCATATAACATAATTTTAAAGGAATTCTGTTAATTTGAACCAATTCATTCCTTGTCAACAGTTGCTGCCTGTTTTATGAATGAGTTATTTACTTCAGTTTTGGCCAGATTTTTCCTTCTTAACCCGATAACCAGTTATATTTGAGACTGTAAATGATAGAAGAATTTAGCTCTTGGGTTTTTATATTGGTTCATTGGCTTTTTTTTTTTTTTTTTAAGTTGGCTTGTCAAACAGACTTTTTACTTTTATGATTTATAGGAAAGAAAGTTGAACAGAAGCCTTTCCCAGCAATGTTCACAAAACAGTCAGTTGTAGGCAGTAGTGGAGCTGTGCTTCATTTACTCCTGATCTGGTGATACAGACACATTATGAGCCTTTAAATACTATGTAAGAGTGGGAGTTAAGAAGGCTTGACTTTCCTTGGAAATTTATCTTAAGATTGACTGACTTAGGTATTTTAGGAGATTTAGACTTTTACTGAAGATTTTCCAATGACTAAGCACAGAGAAGGCTTTCTCTTTTATGTTTGTAGGTTCTTTTATGTCCAGTAAGGGATGAATTCACACTTCAGTCTTCCTGAGTGGAGACCTTGATGCTGTTTCGGTGCTACCAGTTTTCTTGAAATATGGGAGAACATAATAATGTCTCTCTTAAATTTGGGCAAGGAATTTAAAAAGTCTGGATTCAGAGATAAAAATACACCACTTGTGTGAGCAGATATTCTCTTTCATAAGAAACCAAATGAAACAAACCCAAATCACAATTGTATAGTCATTTTAGATGGAGAAAACACTGAATGCGAACTAATGCAAAGCTATATCCTAAAGACTGTGAAAAACGTGAACTTGAGTTGTCTCAGGGGAATACTAACTGATACATAATGACAGTGAGTTCAGTGTTTGGATGTCATGGTTGCTTATTCCAGCAGAAAAATCCAGATGTTCAGAGACTACAGCAGAACCTGGGAGTCTCACCATGACTTATGTTGTCCCTATGCTAATTTTGAGTTGTGCCTGTTCTTGAACCTAAGCCTGTCTGGGTCAGTGCTAGGGTAAAAATCAATTTTCAGCTTGCTCTATGTATTTGGTGTAACTGTGGATGTGTTTAATGTTCTTAAACTGCATTTCTGTGGAGTATCTCTGAATGTTAGGTGTGTCTTACTGAGTTTGAATTCACATTAGATTACTTGGATTAACAGTACTATGTGCTAGAGAATCTTCACTCACTCCTGACCTTGATAAGCATAAAGTACCCGTTATTTGTTATCTGCACACTAATGCACAATAATACTTCCATTTTGGATTTGTTACCACACCACAGATAGAGAAGTTCACAGGAGCATTACATATCCTGGAAAGATGCACTCATGTAGCGATTTCTGTTTACCCTGAAGTCTCTTTTGCACATCAATATTGTGTAAAAGGAATTGATAAAGTTGATAATCACATACTTCTTCCCGTATGCTCATACTATTCATTGTATTCATTTACAGAATTGCTGGAATTAGGGTGTCATTTCTTTCCATGCCACCTGTTCTCAATTCAGTTCTGCCCTGCCACCTTTCATTGCCCTGTTTTATGTGTGATTCAATGGTCTTGGCTGTTCTTGTGTCTTGCTGACATGATGTCTGCCCTGCATGTCTGTCTTTAGGGCACGTTCCCTTTAGGGGAGCAGAACCCAAACATTTGCTCTGGCCAGCACACCACGTAGCATGAGCAACAAATTGTCATTGCCTGATGTTCCTTAGGTTCCATTGGAATGATGATCTCTTCCACATGTCATTTTAAAAAAGCCATAGAAAATGGCTACCTCTTTTTTGGATCTCTCTGGAGGTAAAACTGAAGGAGGGGAGACAAACTGGAGTTGTTCAAGTCTAATCTCTCTCCTTTTATCTCCTCAATGGTTTCTCTTTGTTGTGGAGGAACAGGCATGCATAGTCAATAAAAGTGTAGATAAATAATGTTTATATGGTTAGCTGTTGTGGTTAATCTGTAACTTACTCAGAGGACACATGTATTTATCTATGTAGTACCAGAAAGAGTGTTTCTATGGATATACTTGTCGAAATAACATAGACCAAAGACAGAAAGTCTGCTTAAGGCCAACACTGGCACACATGGACTATGTGGCAGACTTCTGAGATAGTTTTATGTGTGTGCAAAGTGGAAGGGAGAATTTATTTTTACTGCTAGTACACTCAAAATCAATCCAGCTTGGATATTAAAGCAGCTCAAAAGAGTTAGAAAACCATTTCTCACTTTCTTTCAGTAGGTCTTGAGCATGTAGCTGCTGAAGGCTGCTTTATAACCCTCAGGTACAACATGGGTATCCTTGCACCTGGCTATGTTTCTTTTGTTAATTTAAAAAACAAAACAAAACCAAAACAAACAAACAAAAAACAACCAAACAAACAAAACCCAAACAAACAAAACCAAAAAACCCAAACAGTAAAAGGAGCAAACCCCAAACAAATGTACAGGCTAGATAGTATCAACTGCACCAAACTGCCCAGCAACAGGCCAGTTTGGCACAGGACTTGCTCTGAAGGGACACACAGAAGTCATCTGTTTCAATGGATGGTCACTTTCAGCATTCAGAATGGGTGACATCCTTTTGGACAGTCCGTCCGTCTCCTGGTATATCCCTGGGGTCCTGGAGGAGGTGTGTTATCATGCCCTCTTATGGTGTAGTCAGAGATGATGCTGTCTTTTCTAGTGGAGAAGGCATGACTGTAACACTCCAGTATGGGGAGGGGAAAGATAGTGATTCGCACTCAACTGGTAACGTTGGAGAAACAAAATACAAATCCTTTAATTTGATGCATAAACCCTTGATCAGAAGGTTTTGTGCTATTTATTTGGAATGTTAAAGTGACTAGCAAAGCTAAGTGCTTGGATTCCTGGTTTTGACTTGGGAGCAAGGAATCTTTGGGTGAATCTCCTCTGTCTGTTGTAGACAGTCCAAATGAAATGTACACCAGAAAGAGTAAACATCTGAGAAACTTTGTTGGGAGAGAGAGAAAAGGAAGGAGAGAAAAAGAAGAGGCATACTTCGTTTACAGTTGTTTTAAAAGGAATCTGTAGACACTTTGGGATATTTTGGAGACCAGGAGGAGGAATTAATCACTAACTCCTTGTGTATCCTGACTGTTTTGTGCAACTGTGTTTGAGACTAGCAAGTGTGACTTGGATGTCTTCTGAGGAATATCACAGCAAGTTCTCCTACTCCTGAGTAATAATAGTTATGATTCTTATACTTCCAAGCCCTTTCCTGTTCTTTGCATCAGTTACATAAAGCAAGAAAGCTCCTAATACTTATTCACGCCACTTCAGATTCCCTAATCCTAACCCTTTACCTTCAAAAAGTCCTTTGCTTCTTAAAGCAAATCCTCAATTCATTGATTGAGTGTTAATAATTTATGCAATTGTGTCACCAAGCTACACTAGGAGTACTCTGTGAACTTCTTGCCGCATCCTCCCAGACCTTCTTCCTTGCCCCAAGGCTTCTAGGTAAAATTCAGCTGTATAAATACCTTGCTGAAACCAGTGTGGCTCATTTGACTGTCACCATCACTCAGCAAAGAACACCCTTAACCTTGCTGTTTGTGGTCCTGAGGCTTATCCTAAAATCTGTTTTACTGAATAAAACATTTAAGTTACATGGTATGTTCAGTTTTGGAGCAAAATCTCCAAATAAAAGGATTGCGTGTGCACAGTGCAGCAAATGCTGAAGGTCCAATTCTTGTGTTCAGAGGGCCTTTAAAATAAGTGAGATAGCATTTGCTCATCTGAAAAGAAAATATTTTTTTCTCTGAGAAAGCGTTCCTAAAATAAGCATGACGTAAACATGTCTCACACATACTATCCTATAGTTCAACTATTCTAATTCAAAATCAGAATTTCTGCTATTAGTGTACTAGAAAGAAAAATATGTGAGAATGGTATAGCGGAACAACAGGGTTTTGGTGAGATTGCTTTTCAAACCATTGCTTCATTCTCTTAGTTTGCACAAGTCTTGCTTAATTAAACAATTTATGAAAAAACAGATGCTCTTCTGCAAGGACTTATCAAAAGATACCATCTCCTACCTCATGCACTTTGATATAGAACCAACTTCTGCAAGAGAATAATTTGGAAAGATAACCTCTTTCAGACTGTTTTTGCAGGAAAATCACCAATAAAGCTGCCATTTCAGAGCCTACAAATGCTGTTACCTCCTGAACCAGAATTAGATTTCTTAGCAGCAATCAAAATTGCAGTGTCTTCAAAAGCAAAACATCGGCCACTGCCAAACAAAGCCCAGAATAAGAAAAATGGTGATATTTTCACAAAGTACTCTAACAATCATCATTATAGTTATTCTTAGAGATTACCTCTTACGGAAAAAGTGTCTTCATTGGGCAGATAAGAAGCTAGTTAGCTTGTAGAGACAGAACTGCCCTCTTTTGTAGATCCATACAGCTCTTATCTTCAGGAAGAAACCAAATTATATTGAACAATTGTAATAAATAACACAACTGTGACCTGCACTCATGTTTGCTGCCTACAATAACCATTCAGATGCAACATCAGGTAGGGCAGTCATGCATAAATTCTGACTCAAGTCATTTCCCTTCAGCCAGCAGGCCTGGTGCTGAACCTGATTCATCCCTGCTATCTGGACTCATCAGCATGTGTAACTCACCTGCTGTTGGGATTAGGGTGTTATTTATACTCTGTGCTATGGTAACAACAACAACAAATTAGGTTTGGCTTTCTCATGTATTAGGTGATATGCAGACATATGATAAAGAACCTAATCTTTTTTTCCTAAATGAATTTGCAGTTTAAATGCCAGACAGGGCAGTAGATAAGGCAGGAAAGAGAAGAATGGCAACAAGAAAGTGTCACATACAGCTTTTTAGTCCTTTCATAAAGACAGAGACCTTTAGTTTCCAGGGCTGTCCATCTGTCATCTTTTGCCACTGTATGCATTGATAGATAATATTTTTAAAAATTCATAGATTCATATTTGTACTTCCGGATTGCACTTCAGGGCTTTGATTACTGTGCAGACTCACGAATGAATGCATGTCCTTTTTTCTCTCTTTTTCAGGGGGAACAGCTTCCAGACAAAAGGGATTTTTGGGATGCATTCGATCTCTGCATTTAAATGGACAGAAACTTGACCTTGAAGAGAGAGCTAAAATGACGTCTGGTGTTAAACCTGGATGTCCAGGACATTGCAGCAGTTATGGTAACCTGTGCCATAATGGAGGAAAATGCGTAGAGAAGTATAATGGTTACTCCTGTGACTGTACCAACTCAGCCTATGAAGGACCTTTCTGCAAGGAAGGTAGGCAGTGAGCTTTGATCCTAAGTCCTTAGTGGTCTCTGAATTACAGCAGTTTCACTCCTGTTAGTTTGGTGTCTCTTATGTTACAATAAGACATTCTAATATCAGCTGTCACTTCAGCATTACTAAATGTTTATCTTAAGCAGGTTGTAATGCCTCCTTTTGTTGAATTCAGTGGCCACAGAAATCAAAACGATACTAGTTGTCCTGTTAAAGTTACCAGCTATATCCCACTATGATTCCTGTATTAGATTGCATATAATGGCCCAAACACTAGCAAATGGGGTTGACATTTTTTCATAACAGTTCTCTGCCCATGTCTGAATGTTTAGTTTGCTTGTTTTTAAACCTTATCTAGCTTTGTTTACCTTAACAAAATCTTGAGAGCTTTTCTTTACAGAGTTTTGGAGCAATGGTGTGATAAAAAGAGGTAGTTTTTAAACGTATTTTTGCCATCCCTGTGACAACCCATTGAAATGTTAAGAAATTTTAAAAATAAGCATGAAGCATTCAGGAGAAAACTGATTTGCATGGTTCAGTCTGTGGTGAATGTGTCCTCACTGAACCTTTCTGGTGGCTCATAGGAGATGTTGCCAATACCAGAAAAAGGAGCAGGGCAAATGAAGAACATCCTATTTAGATAGCATGCTCTTTCGGAGAGAAAGGAGCTACCAAAACTCCTGTTCAATAACAGCAAGGTGCAATGTGAGTGTTTTCATTTCCACAGCTGCCACTCACCTCACGAATGCAGCAGGTTTACTAAGTGGGCCACATCGTCTGCTGGTGTAAATCGGCTTAGTTGTAATGCAGTCCATGGAACTATGCCCGCTTACATAAGCTGAGGATTTGGCACCGATGCCACGAGAGGTGTATCAAATAACCACATAGTGTCCTGTTAGGAGATGCTGCTGTAGAGGTGGAGGTGCTTTATTAGAGAACGTACTTGTAGTCAGTTTGTAGGTGAAGGTATCACCACCCTGACATTACTGTGCTTCACATTAGAAAAGACTGCTGTTATCACATCTGTGTATTTCATGGCCAGACTATATTTTGTATATTGAAATACGTAAGTGTGAGTTCTTAGGATCTGAGCGTGTACAGCTTCCCTTACTGGCTGTCTTTGGGTCAATGTGTTGCTTTAATAATGACCTTGCTTAAAAAGGAGACTGCAAAGGACAAATATATTGTCTTTACTGTGGAGGGAAGGCAGAGAATATTGCTTTTTATGTCAGCTGTCAGAAGATGGTGAACCAAGCATTTGTTTGGCCAACGGACATTTTAGCCTGTTCTATCTTGTGGAGCTCTAATTCCAGCACTAAAATAGTTTAATTTAGAGGCCTGTCTCCATACACTGTCCTCCTCTGTGCCAGACAAATAGACTGTAAGGAAGGACACACTCCTAGTCGAAATTAAGGTAGTGATGTCAGCCAGGCTAGGGACATTTTGCAGTGTTCTGCTTCGGAGTGTGTCAGCTTAATTCATGCCTATCTGGGAGATATGAAAATGCAGTAGATGAAATTATTCTCTTGGTTTATATATGCTTTCAGAGGTTTCTGCATTATTTGAAGCTGGCACTTCCGTTACCTATATTTTCCAAGAACCTTACCCTGTAACAAAAAATGCAAGCACCTCAAGCTCTGCCATTTATGCGGATGCTGTCATGTCCAAGGAAAATATTGCATTCAGCTTTCTCACAGCACAAACTCCAAGCCTTCTGCTCTACATCAACACCCACTTTCCTGAATATTTGGCTGTGATTCTCTCCAAGAATGGTAAGTACTCTTGATTTGCTACCAAAGGGAGACCAGTGTAACTGTGGTTTTTGTGAGAATAGTATAGAATTCTCCACTGATTTAAGTTTATTTCTGTGTCTGCAACTTTATCAACTTCATGGTATTCAGTTCACACAAATGGCCATCACTCTTTTTTATGTCCCTTTATTTGGCATTCAGTGCTACACTTGCCTATTCAGTCTTTGAATAATCATGTTGTTTGGACTTAAAATGTGCTTTGACTTCCATTTGGCAAGACTGTACAACAGCAATTCCTTGCTATTTATTCCACACTAAGATCCATTAGGCTTCCAAGATAAGGGAATGAGAAATACCATGAACGTACAAGAACACTTGGTGCAGAAATATATTATCATTTTATCTTTTGCATTCTGTCTTGATACATGTATTGCTCTTCACTGGGTTGTTTCAATGGAGCATGGCCAGTTAGTTTGAATATTAAAGCCAAAAAATCAAAGTTTTCTATGTTCACAGATCAAAACGTGAGGTAGAAACCCATTTTCTATTAAAAGGTACATGGTGTGGGGACTTTTTGAAAACATATAAAGATTTTAGGGGCATAAGCCCTACATCTTCTCAATAAGACTCTGGCTCCTGAGTCCTTACAGTGCTTTTAGAAAACTCACTCCAGACAAACATCATCCTTGACAAATGGGGATGTCTGAATTATTCAAGAGTTATTCAGGCACTGGAGCACTGGAAGTGATGAGTAAGCGTATTGGTGAGTCACTAGCCTGTGGCAGAACAATAGAAAGTTAATGCTATGTGGTTGAATATGTGCACTTGACTGAATGACCCAGACCACTCTGAAGCCTTGCAAATTCCAAAGTAGCTAAGCTTTCAAGTACGTCAAATGAAACTATAAGGGCAGGGCGGGGGGGTGGGGTGGAAAGTGGGGAAAGCTTTTATTCTCTGTATGTTTTTTCCAATAGTTTATCTCCTGGCCATGTTAGGCAGCTAACATTTGGGCTGGCATGAGATGAGCATCTCAATCCCTGGGAGAAGTGGCTGGGACAGTATGTGCCTGAACCCAGCTCCCCTAAGCAGAATTGCAGCAAGGCAGTAGCACTACTGAGGAAACCCTCTCTCTTCTCCCATCCAGTCCCAGATTTCCTTCTCTGATTTGCTCTTGGAGGAAAGTGTTTATGATTTTCAGATATATGAATATTCCAGTGCATAACTCCAGCGTGCCAGAGATTAGCTGCTGAGGTGAAACCTCGGAATCTGCTTCTCAGTTACAGTCAGGTCTCTTGATGCCACTCAGGCAGTGGAAAATAGCCCTAAAGTGAATGAAAATGTAGTATCCATTTAAATCACCTTTACTTTTGCCAGCATAGTGTAAAATGACCTTAGAAACATGAGTCAATTGACTTTTATTGATGAAATACAACCATAAGCAAGCTTTAATTGTGAAGTTCTGGAAGGGGGGAACTCTCTAATGGTGGCTGGGGAAGGGGTTGCGATCAGGACACCAGAATCTCTTGTAGCAGCTCAACAGGAGCAGAGATAAGCCTTGCATTTTGGCAACTGCACTGTCTGCAGATCTCTACTTAGGTTCAGACAGAGATAGGGACTCTCAGTAGTTCTGGAGATTAGGTGGAGCAGCTCTCAGCACACTCAGGCAATTTAAACAAGGGCACTTTTCTCAGATCTGTACCTCTATTTACTCACTTGGAAAAAGAAGATAACAGTAGTTTAGAGGGTTGGTGAAATGTCAGGCTTCAAATCCCTGGACTACAAAACGTAGCACGATATGCAAAGAATTGTTGAGATGACTAGCTGACCCCAGTTAACTCCTGAAAGTCTCTTTCAGGGTTACTCTGTGCATGCTTCGGTGTCATTCTTTCAAGATAGTCATTTCAGTCATGCATAAAAACCTGCCAGGTTAGAAATTACTAAGCAGAAAAGTAGACAGCTTACAGAGTTGTTTGTTGGCATTGGAAGTTGGAAGGGTACACATAATGCTTTTGTTTTGTAATTAATTTTATTTTCAAGGCTGAATCCCTAGCCGATTAATGACAAATCTTTTAGAAGTTTAGAAGAAAAATCCTGTGTTCATCCTCCTTTTCTTAGGGATATGGTTTAGAGGTGGACTTTGCTGTGCTTGGTTAATTGCTGGACTCAATGATCTTAAAGGTCTTTTCCAATCAAAATGATTCTATGATTCTCTGCTTTTTGTCCCAAATTTAATAATTTTTAAAATCTCATATCCTCTTATTTTTTAGTCTTGTTGGAACTTAAATTATTCCAATGAAAATAATGTTCAGATATGTTAGTCTCTTTTCCTCCAAGAGGTTTATGCTGCCATAAAGTTACTGGACTATGAATAATAATGTCCCTTGTAGCATTAAAAGTGAGTGTGATTCCTTCTGTCTTATTGGCTCATTTTCAAGGAATCTTGCCGAGTCTGACAGTGTATAGTATGACCGAAGCAGGTCTCTGCTGGATATCTGATTGGTTAGATAAATGTTAGACACCTGATGAAACGAGAATGGGCATTGTCACTTTTCTATTATCCAAAAAATAACTAGGCAACTTATTAGTTAATAAAAGTGGTGATGAGAAGAATGTTTCTGGTAATTCAGAATTGTCATGTTAAATATTTAACATAAAAGAAGTGAAAGTCTCTGCAAGGCTTATTCATTGTTAGACTATATTAAAAGGGCCTTATATGAAAGTATAGGCAGCTATGGTCTAATCCAGTCAGGTGTTAAAAGTTTCCTGTAAAATCAATTGTTTTCAATAAAATTAGTAAATAATCACATGTAACCTCAACATTCTTTGCACTGTCAGTCTGTAAAGAAGGTCATATTGTTAGAAGATACAGTACGTACTGATTGAGACACTAGAATTGTGGTAATAAAATGATTCATTTAGAGTTATCCAACAGGCCAGCATCAGGTCTGAGAAATGAAATAAAATCTCCTCATGCTCACTCATGGCTTCACCGACCCAGATCAATGCTGCCCACACAGAAAGCCCTTCTAGCACTTGGAGCCTTAGAAGGCAGGTGGTTGATGAAGGAGGTAAAGTTATGATGGATGTTGGGTACAACCATATGTCAATGTAGAAGCTACAATTCTAGACCAATACAGATGACCTCCTTCTATAAAATGGGATACTTTGTAGTGCCTAGCAGCTATTATTTCTAGACACAGTTCCCACCCAAATAACTTGTCTATATCACAAGGTTGTTCTTACCTCTGATCAGTTGGCTCATATCCTGGCAGTTTATGGGTAAGTTTTCAGAAGCTGATGTTTTTAAAGATGACTTAGGGATTCTTTCCATCATTAGTTAATATTTACACTTTAAAATCGTGCGTATGCCGTTGAAAATTGTATCCAATAACTTAGCATTGTTCTCTCCTTCCCACTCTTACATATTGTACACACAGATTCTTAAAGTACACATATATATATAGATGTGTATGTATTATATAAAGGTGGATATGTATATGTGTGTACAGATGAGTATGTTTGTAAAGCTCATATAGTCCCATTGATTCTACATCCATAAGATTAGCAGTACTATAATAATTGGCTGTGCATTTTTAATATCAGTGCTGCAGAAATTTCAAATTATAGTGCCCATTACTAAGCTACAGAAAATAGGTAAACATCTCTAATTAGCTTTTTCAGTGTTAGTCCACAGAAATTATTTACATCACAGGAACCTACTGCCCAGAATAAAGTATCTTTTTCTTTCCCAGGCTGTACGTTTTTACTAATATACAGGATTTCACCAAGTTGTCAGTACCTTAGTATTATAATCTTTGTTTCGATCTCTAACAATAACTGATGTGGTCAAAAATGTTAAGAAAGAAACTGTTAGTGCTTCTCCATTCTTCCTTCCCCCCAGCAAGTAATCAAATGTGATATGAATATGATGAATTATATTGTCTAGAAAATGTTTTCCTGAGTCTTTGATTCTCAGTGTTGTTTGCTCTCTCCATGGAAACAATGTGATTCCTAATCTAGAAAAACAGCAGATAGCCAGCATCAAATAAAAGAGATAGAATCTCAAACTGTTCTAGAGTGATTGAAAATTTATCTGTATTTATTATCTGATCTCATAAAAAACTTAATAATTGGGAGTCCTTTTTTTTCTTTATTTCTACCCAGTACCTATTTCCATCACAGTGAGCTCTGTTCTCAATTTCTTTTGGAAAGCAAGACTCTGAAGTTGTATAGGAAAGATTAAAGACAAGGAGAAAAGCACAAAACTGTTAAAAACAAAACTACAAATGAAAACAGCTGGAAAAATTCTTCTGTTAGGTCTCTGATATTCAGCATTTAGTAGCAGGACCTAGATAACTCCATTGGCCTGTCTTATAAGGACTTGAAATCAGCTGACATTTGAAATAAATAGGAAAATGAACCAAAACCTCTAGTAGAGATAAGCTGGATTAACACTGCAGAAAAAAGAAGTAAATGCCATTAGTGAGAAGCTTCTGATGTTTTTTTCTTTTTAATAAACTACAAATCTACTGCGATCTCCTCCTGTCTCTAAGTCAGATGCAGTCTTTCTGTTGAAGGCATGTGAATTCTTGTTGGTTTTGCTTTGCAAGTTTGTTAAGCTGCATCTCCATCAACTTTTCTCAAGCAAAAACAAAGCCTTTGTCATTCAGTGGTCAGGAAAGGCAAAAAATCTAGTTTTGGCGGTGATTTTGCTGGATCTTTTGCTTTATCACCTTGCAGGTTTTAGTTTTGTGATGTGGGTACCAGAGAACGTAACAAACGGCTACAGAAAGACGCTCTAGGATCTGCTATTGCTAGTGCAATAGTCTTATCTTTTGAGAACACATTCTGGCTTATAGACTTTAAACACCCATTGAACAACTTGCACAATTTCTGTGACTGAAGTGGAAAATGGTGCTCAGGTTCAGGCAGAGTTATTTTTAACAGATGAGGAGCAGGAAACTGTGGGAGACAGCTTTGTTGAGGAGACTAGTTTTCAAGCAACTGTGAGTGACTGAGAATTGTTCTTGGTCTGGCTCTGGTTCACAGGCATTAAGTGATTTCGTATGGCAGATAGGACTATATATCTTATACTTTCAAACAATTGCTGTTGTTGGCCCTGAAATCTTATGTTATTTATTGACTGAAAGGCCAGTGAGAGTTTCACTGGGAATGGTGAATGTAAAAGAAATTTTCCCCGGTTGCCTGTAAATGGGAGGCTGGCTGTGGCATCATGAGTTAAAAGGGTTGGGGGTGACAGGACATCTCCCAGTCAGTTTCTTTATGTAATAGAGAAGCTCCTGTGGTTAGAAACAACTGTGATCCTTTGGATGATTCCCTGCTGTAAGCACACTTCACAGCAAATGGAATGCTGATTAGAGTTTTCATTTCAAATCCAGCACTAAAAAGTCTTTGAGGAAAGAGCTGGATTCAGTTCCCAAACCAATTGTTTTTGTTTGTTTGTTTGTTTTAGCATATGGCACTTTAAATCTCTAAGTGTGCGAGACTTAGAAAGGAAAAGCAGCCACAACATTCAGCCAAGGACTCTGGCAGATTTCTTTATCTGCTTTCCAAGAGGAGAGAACTGAAAGATCCGTCTCATTAGCTCAATTCATAGACATGTTTGTACTCATGCAGATCATTTTGCCATACTGAAGGGTCAAGAGATGTTCTGGAGACCCACAAGGGAAAAACAAGGGAACTGTAATTGGATTACATCGAGCAGGAAAGGCTGAGCATGCAGTTAAGAATTGATCTGTGTTCTGCCTAAATAGAGACTGACTTAGAACTTACTGGTGTCTGGCATAAAACCCCAGACCACTGTCTACAGATAATCAGCTTGGAAGAAAACATGCATTCCCATTTGCTTGGAGGAGGTGTTTATCTCCTAGAAGATTTACATTCCTGGCTCTCATTTTGCAATTGAAAAGTCATTTTATTGTTGGATTTCTGTGGAGCTGTTCTGGAAGACTGGAGAAGAATGATAGGGGGTCATAAGCTCCTGTGTTTAAATGGATGCTGCATATATGTATATATGCTCTTCAGTAATTCTGAAATTAGGGTCTTTTCAGAGCCATTTTACCAAAACCTTTAGCCCTGAGGCTTGATAGTACACATTTTTTCAGTTATTCTTAACATGTGAATTATCTGTGGTGTGGATGTAGAGAGCTGTGTAGGGAGAGCTGTAGCTCTGCAGAGCTGTTGGCCCAAGTGCTGCCTTGGAGCCGTGTAGCTGTTTCCACACAACATGGACCCCAAGGTAATGATACTTGGAAGAGCCAGCCTGGGTCCAAATAAACCTCTTTATCTTGTTTGTAGTATCTGGGCCACTAATTAAAGGATCCAGCTTCTCCAGTCACAGAGGCTGGCATAACCTTTGAAACTGGCAGTGCTTAGATGGACTTACTGGTCAGAGGACCAGAACATCTCAGAGAGGTTCATGACCAGCCAGGCAGTGTCTGTAGAGCTCAACACAAACAAGGATCATTAACTTCAGAAAGCCATTGATCCACAAAGTTCTGTGCTGTCTTTATTATGAGTTAAGAATAAAAAGAAGGTTTGAAATGAGAGGCATATGATTATTTGTATCTAGTTTTATTTAAGATTATTGCTCACTCTCCTGCTCCACAGACATCATCTAGTGCTCAAATTTATTATTTCATTTTTTCTGTTCAGATCATCTTTTTCCGTGTTCTCATTGCTGAACATTATGGTTATGTGTTATGCCAGCACGAAACAAGTCCTTCCTTGAATAGGTATCTGTACTGCCAAAACCGAAACAGGAATGATTGAAAGATATTAGGAAAAGAATGGAAACCATGAGGTAGGATCTCAGTATGGGTAGGTTGGCGTGAATTCCTCAGGGTATCACAACAGACTATCCCAGCCTTTTTAGCCTGCGAGCTGTTCACACAGAGTTAGCGATGATGCATAATTTGCAAAGCCAAGTTGAACTTTTGGAATAAAATTCAGTGGATGATACTTCTTATTTCATTCACTGGATAAAGAATAAAACCTCTTCCTTCCAACGTAGCTGCTACACTAGTCTTAAATGAAAAGTACAGTGTAAGATGAAAGCCTGCTAAGATTTTTCTACATACAAAGGGGAGTAAATCAGAGGGTCTACTGAATGTCTGACCATGAGAAGACTAATGGCATCCAGTGTGTGTTTAAAGACAGGAGGAGAGATCTGAATGCCAGATCCAACAGTAGCATATAGATGGCTTTTGTTAATGAAGAGTCTTTAAATTACTTTCAGAATTCTAAAGGATGTGTAGAAAAGGTATAGGTTAGAATTTACCAGAATAAACGTCACCATCAAAAAGCAGGTAATTTCAGGGAGATTTAACTGCACCTGGTGCCCTCTGGTCTTTCCTTCATATTTACAGTCACTTTCAGGGAAAAAAAAAGATAATTAATGTAGCATGACCATGTAGAAGAAAGAATAACCAGTTCCTTCCCCAAGAAGAAGTACTGGGGATTAGAGAGATGATGGTAATGACTAATAGCACTTTTTAAAATTGCTGCTTACCCAGAAGTTTCATGTCATTTTCCAAAGGATGTTAAAATTCACCTGTTTCACCAACAGATAAACTGTGACACAAGGAAGATGATTTGTCAGCAATCATCCAAGCTGGGAGTTTGTGGCAGTGCTTTATCTACCACCTCCAGGATACATAAATACACCCCTGTGTATGCTTACATGTGAACTAAACTGGAGAGACAGTGTTTAGTGTTATCTCACATCCATGGGTTAGCCCCGTTCCTATTTTAGGCCCAGCCACATCGGCATGGACATGGGCTGTTTGTTCAGACAAGTGTTCCCCTTAAAATCTCCGGAATAAGCTCCGTGTTTAAGCCACTCATTATGTGCATGATGAGCTTTATGACTGTGGTCCTCTGGGTTGTCTTTCAGACTTGCAATATTTTCTAGCTTTGGAGCAAGAAGCATCTGCCAGTTCCTTTTTAATTGCTGGTCAGCCTGTGTTAAGCCAACTAGCAGCTAGTGGGAATAAGATGTCTATGAAGGTTAAACACATTTGTCAGTCATGTCAGGAAACTAGCTATATTTGTTGATGTTTAAGTGACATTCTCAATCTGGCTCCAGCTGCCTAGGAGGATTGCAAAGTGAACTGAGGTCGTGGGCCTCCGTGTAGCCTCGTTTAGGGGCTTTTTTCCAAGTTGAAGAAATGCAAAGTGAAAGCGTATTTTTAATATAAAATGGCCTGAATATGATCCTTAAGTCCTGAATGTCTCAAGCGTTGAGTGGGAGGCTTTCAAATAAACACCAGTTTTTTTCACTACCATGAAAGACTACAAAAATTTGTGGGGACGGCGTTTTTTTTTTAGCCCTATATAAAAGTGTCATTTAAGCAAATGTAATAGCTGAGTAATCATATCAGCAAATGTGTTCAACGGTTTCACCTCTTTGTTTTCACCATGCAAAACAAACAGCAGGAGTTACCTCCTAAAATCTGCAAGTACTTTCTTAGTTAAATTCCACTGGATGCTGAAGAGATGGGCCTCGTTTCTTTCAAATCACCAGCGGCACTTCCACTGAAGAGTAAATTTACTGAGTAAATATCCCTGGGGAGAAGCTGCTAATTAAGGAGCAGGTTTCTTAGCTAGCTGCTCCTAACTGAGAAAGTAGTGGTTCATTTTTAAATATCTAGGCTATGAAGAGCGACACTGTCGCCCTGAATCTGTGCAAGTTGCCAGAGATGTTTTGTGGTAGAGAGGACTGAAAACTGTCATGCACTGTTCTGCAATCAGGAGTGAACAAACATTTTCACCTTATGAGCAGCAAATGGCTTTCTGGGCTAAATACTTTTTTTTTTTTCTTTCATAATAGCCACATCAATAACCTCACTAATATATTACACCCTTTGTTTAACTGGTGCCTTCCTTAATTATTTTCTCTTTTAGCTATAGCTTGGGCGAGTGCTGAGGGTTGATGCAGTGGTGTAGTTAACATCTTACAGTCTGATGAGTGTGACTGCTGGTTTGAGACAGTTGTAACAGGTTCTATTGATCATAAACTCCTTTGTTTCTGGGTGCCTTTGAGGCAGTGGGACAGGCAGGGGTTGTCCGAGGCCCTTTTCCTAATGCAGTGTTTCATTGTTTTATATATATACACATTTCTCCCAAATTTGAGTTGCCAGTTTCCCTGATTTAAATGATTTTTCCTGATGTTACATGATGGTGATAAAGTTGTACATTTTATGTGTGCCACCCACAGGTGCTCCTTAAAGTAACCTCAGCTTTTCTGAGCGGTGCAAGATGTCTTGCCAGCTGCTCCAGACAGTTTAAGTCGTTAAAAAGTGCTACAGAAGTTGGCGGAGATGTTGGGTTCAAATGGGCTCATTTAAAACCAGTTTTTGTAAATGAAGGTCCTGCAGAGAAGTCTGAGACTCCAAAGACATCACATTCCTTTCCTTGCTGTTTGGTTCTTCAAGACTAAATGGCACAACACCTGTGGTCCTGGTGACATGTGACAAGAACCTTGCTTATGAATGATGGATCTATAGATCAAATTCCTGGCATCCACTTTTTTAGTTTTCTGCAGAGCTGCTTTAACCTTTTTTCCAAATAGCTAGCACTGGGTGAGATCTTTTAAGCCAAGAAATCTTTTCCTGAGCTAGAACATTCTATAAGATTGTTCCATGCTCTCTTTTCCAGCCAATGATTTAAAAACTACTGTTTCGTTTTCAACACAAGCTTTGGCAGTCCAGAACGAACGTAAAATTAGTGGGCATAGGCCACAAACTACCAGACATTTCTGACATTCCACTCAGGCACTGCTGTGTTCAGCCTGAATATGTCAACAGGAAAAAGAAAGACAACTCTCCTGTTGACATATTCAATCAGAAAATGTTTTGGACATAGAATCTGTAACATGGCCAAGGTATGTCTTCACACTGGGGAAGCATAAGTACTGCCCTTTGGTCTCTCTTTCCCAGAACTTCCCTCTGCACAAGAGGATCCCAGGAACCCTCTTAAAATGGCTCTGTAGCTGTTTCATATCAGCAAAGAGATGTCATTCAGCCCTGCAGTCACAGATTATACTACTGCAGATAACAGACTGAAGACCGCAGTGATGTGTAGCAAGCCAGATCTGATACTGGTAGTGGTCTTATCACAGTAGCATGGCAACCCATGTGGACTTGTTTCCTCCAGAAGTGGCAAAAAAAAGGACACTCTGTGCTGTGTAACACTGTGGCTAAACTGTGCCTGTTCCTTTCTTGGGCTGTTCTGGAGCTATCTCCATGCTGATCTGCAGTTTGCAGAATTGAAGTTGAAAGGGATTACTATAATAATTGTGAATCTACTCATAACTATTATAACACTGCTGGGGTAGTGTGCTCAGTAAAATTCTCCAGTCCAAGGCCAAAAATATGATACCTCTCTCTTTCCTTCCATGCCTCTTGTATGGACTTAATAGAAAAGTCCTCCAGCAATTCCACATACATTAGAGAAGGATGAAGACACAACAGGCAATGCATTGCTTGAACATTATGGCACTCCAGGTGTGCATGCTCAGACATGGGGAGATGAGGAAGATGACAGGCATGACTGCAACAAGACTGCGAGAAATCATGCTGCTTATGATTAGTGTGAATCCCTATTGTGAAGCAAAAATGTTACAAAATATAGAGAGAATAGATAATAGGGAGAATAGAGCTGGTTTATGCACAGATTTTTATTTGCAGTTAGTGACACTGGGTTGATGTGATGAAGAAAGTCAGTGGACCAGATAATCAAAATTCAGAGGACAAAAAATTGTTAATAATAATCTTAATTAATAATCCATTTATTTTTTCTGTGAAGTAGCAAAATGTAATCCGCCAAACAAATTAATCTGTACTCTGAAAACAGAAAAAGTTTTGGTACTGAATGCAAGCCAAAATCAGCTCTCAGCTGTACTGCTGTAAATTCTAAAACACCTCTGGAGAGATGAGCCCATGTACTTCTGGTTTATATTAATGCAAATTTGACCTCAGAAAAAAAGCTGACTTGAATTCAATGGTTTTGAAGAGCAGACATCCAAAAAAATTTGCCATTGGAATTCAAAGCAATTTGATAAGATACTATTCACTGATATATTTAAATGGTTTAAGGTAAAATTGTACCACTGTAGAAAGTAAGATCTGTTCTTAATGGATGTCAAGAACCTCCTCCATTGTCTCCCAACAAATGGAACAGATGGTTTCTGGTTTAAAATCAGTTTTCTCTGATGAAGTTAAAGAATATATCCCTGTTTGCAGCAGCTGAGAGCCTAGATAGATTGCATATCTTGCTGGCTCTCTTTGAACACAAATGTGCTGGTTGCTGTGTTAATCACCTGAGTATAGTAGCACCATTTCTATTTTATGTACCCGTGTAGTCATAGCATGAGAAGAGCAGAGTTTTTTCACATTTACAAACTAAGCAACTAGTACAAGGTCACAAACCAAATCTAGCGACTGTTCTATTTTTCACACTTTCAAAGGCTTCTTTTGAGAAGAAGAAGAAGAAGAAACTTCTTCTGAGACATGATCTTTAGTTTGGACCAAGCTATTACACTGTCACATCTTACTTTCAGCTTATTTTGTGTGGTCATCTCAGCTGTGGTGTGAAGGGTTAGGCAACCTTTCCATTTTTATCGACTCTCCTGCTGCCCTAATGAGCAGGTCTGAAGAAGGTCCTTTAACTTGGTTGCGCTTGGGCTTCTTTCCTCATGTCTTTCTAGAGTGAAATAGTTCTAACATATTTACATTGTTATTCCCTGTTGATTAATCATTCAGTACCAGAAAACGGGATTGTGATTTAAATTGGACCTTTAAGTGGCATGTAAACGGGAGCTCCTTGTTCTGGCTGTGCAATGAGGGGATGGAGATTTGCGGTATGATGCAGGGCAGCTGAATCAGGACCTATAATATCACACTGAATAATTCAGCAGTTGTTACTGACCTTGATCTCTTCACAAATTTCCCTCTAACATTCATGACTATGTGTGAGAAAGTAAATGCTTTCTATCCTGTTTAAAAAAAAAAATTTCACTTTAAAAGCTCACCTGATCCAGCAGCTCTATCAATTAGCTAAAAAACCTTCATCCTAGCAGTTCATTCTCATTTTCCCTCTCATTTTCGGAAGCTTTGTTTCTATCCTCCAAAGCCTAGAGATCAGCAGTGCTCATCTGGAATATACTGAATGCTACAAAAAGTACAGCTCTTAGGAGCCTGAGCAGCCAAACATCCTGGTGAGGGAAAAGGAGGAATGATCTTAACCGGACCCTGAGTCCAAATCGCAAGAACTGCCAACATCACTGTGAGTTGTGCAGAGATGGCAAAACTGCCCCTTTGCAGGAAATTTATACATTGTTCCAAGCTCATTGAAAAGCTGTTTTGCAGTAGCTTGTAGGACAGCAGAGTTGATATTACTGAGGGAGAACTTGCAAGACTGAAGGGAGCAGGTGCATCCACACTATGCAGTGAAGGAAAACCACCCCGCATCCCCTCTCACTAATTCTACACCTGCAAGCAATCTTGCAGCATTAATATGGCTGAATATAGAAGCCAAACAGGGCTGCTTATTCACCTCATAACCAACCAGACTGCTTCTGGGGTCAGTGATACCACACATGGTGCAGTCAGTGCACGATGCATATGCAGGAGCTCATGCAGATGTTCCACTGGCATTTCTGACGTGGTGCTGCATCATGATGGGCATGCAAGCATCGCCCCTGCAAATGCTGAAACTGGTCCTAGAGCTAAAACAGTGTGAACACATCCCTCAGTGACAATCAGTCCATTGGTCTCTAGCATTCTGCATAGGTAATGTTTGTATGGAGCTTTCTGTAAAATCTAGTGATGCTTGGAATAGTTGTGTTATTAATAACAAAAGCGCTGAAATGGAATGAGGTAGGAGATTTTTTTTTTACGATGATTTTTCAGAACAGGGAATAAATGAAGCACCTTTGCTCAGGGTTGTGGTGCTGTCAGCATTCATTTTCTCCTTGGAGACACCAACAAAGTAGTCCCAGAAAAGCTTTTTAACTCTATAGTACCACTGTTGTTCTACTTACTGTGGTTGCTGATGCATAAAAAGAATTCCAGGAGTTCACAGAATATTTTTCTCTATGCTACTTAATTCCTAGAAAACTGAGCTTGAAAGGATTTCATCAGAAAAGGTTCTTTTGCTTTCAAATTATATATATATACATATATATACACTCTGTAGTCATTTGTGGAAGGATTAAAATTCATATTGGATTCCTCATTTTCTCATTCATTTTGGTTTGTTGTGGTACTGTTATTTATCAGAAGTCACAATGCTTTTTTTGATACAAAGACTGAAAGAGATGTTTGGCATTCATTTTTATATGAATTATATTTATTTCTTCAAATACTTTAGAACATCCAAGTAATTTTTTTTTCTGTATAATCATTTACAATATATATTTTCTTGTATTGTATATAAATCATAATGAGTCTGGACATTTAAATGTTTGAAATTAAGTTCTAATTCTCACAGTTGTCACTGTCTGTTATATCTTGATGAAAAGAAATAGTAAAATCCACTAAAATTAGTTTAATAGAGCAGTGCAAGACCTGCATGCCCTCTGGTGGAAGTGACCCTTAACAGACTAATGTAGATCAGCTTTTATGGCATTGCTAAATGCCTGACCCACACAGACACGCTATCCTCTGATATACTTAATGACTCAATTAAGTTATGTTTCTCCATAGCAGAGTTTGTTAGCTAGTAGGAAGGAAAACTCTTCCAGTGCATTATTTTTTTGCACTTTTCATTACAGTTCGAACTCTTCAGCCTCTTTCTTGACATTTTAACCTTGTTACTCCACTGTAATAAAAGTAGTTATATGTTGTGTAAAGGTATTGAATGGTGTCTCATTATGGACGCAGGTTTAATACACAGAATTTTACTCTGCTTTTAAGGAAGTTTACAGGTCCGATACAAGCTAAGCAAGGATGGACTCCTTATTTTCACCATTGACTCTGGAAATTTTGCCAACCGAGAGCTGCACCATGTGAAGATTAACAGAGAAGGCAGAGAGCTCGTCATTCAGGTATGCCATGGCTTTTGTTGAGTCTTAAATAGTATTTCATGCCACAAACAGAGCCACTGATTTCAATGCCAGCAGGAGACAAAGGTTTCATATTGACCTGATGCAACCAAAGCTGGACAAGCAGCAGAACAGCCTTGTGGGTTAGTCCAAAGCTCCATCCAGACCCTGCTTCAAAGAGTGCCCCCAACCACGGTGGTTTCAGTAGAGTGATCCTTCACTTGTCTCTGTCAGTCTGTGAATTAGGAAACACCTTTGGCCAGAAGTTTATCTGGACCATTAGGAGTGGTGCTGGGGCTACGGGATGTCTGTGTGATCTGTAGTCCCAGAGGAAGCACACAGTATGGATCATTAAAAAGTTGTCAAAATGAGAAAAACAGCTGGGGAGTGAATACTTGTGAATGTAATTTCATTAGGGGTATGTGTCCCACGAGAAAGTGTGATTCCAATTGCCTTATCTTCTCAGAGAAGAGGAAAGACTGAGGGAATGTAGGGTGCAGACACCACGTCCGTGGCAATGCCCAGTCCCTTTGCTTGAAGCAAGTCATGCTGACTGTGACAACCTCACAGGAGATGAGAACCCTCTTCTGGCCTGTTTTCCCACATCACATCTCCAAGGCAGGGAGAAGATGACCATCATACTGCTCATTCTGCTTTCTGAGGCTAATTATAGCAGTTCATATTACAAAACAAATTACTAGATCTGGGCAGTAGCCATTTAATAGGGAAGGGTGGCAGAGCCTAAAGAGAAGCCGTGTGTTAATGAAAGAATAGAATGAGGAGACAGGAGCACCAGGAGTGCCTGTTTTTTTTCTTTTGGCTACAATTTCCATTTCTGGGTGGTAAAATGATAACATAGTTAGCACAGCAACTAAGGTAGGTAGGCCTGGTTGTCTAGGAAGGAGCCTTATGCTAAAAGCTAGAGTTTTCCTCAAGGACCAGTCTTCTATTGTCTGCTACACTGTGGTTTTTTTCTATGCAGAACTTATCTTCACAATACATTTCTAGGGAGGCCTCCTTTGAGCGCATTCTGAAGTGACTAGACATGGATTTTGGGAAGCAGGGGGATTTCAGTGTCAAACATTTTAAGCTTTTCTGCAGGGGAAGTTTCTTCAAAGCCCTTTATATGACTATTCTGGTGTACCTTTCAGTTTCTCATGCTAAAATCAAAGCACATTTGCTTTGCTATCTTTAGAAACTGAATCATGCTTGGGGGCAGAATTAACTGATTTGCAGCTGAGAGCATTCCCAGAAGTTTGCAGTACAGATTGATCTAGAGGTGTCTACATGCTGTTGTAATGAATTAATTTTATTGACCTCTTCCAGGTTGATCAAGTTCTCAAACTCAAACACAACTTTTCTGAGATTGACTTTAAGGCCATCAAATCACTCACCTTGGGCAAGGTCACAGGTAGGTTCTACTAAAAATATTCCTGATTCATCAGTTGTTATAGTGTTGGAGTTAACTTTTGCTGTGTGTTGGGATTTTAACAGGATTGGGGTTTGGCTGATTTAGCTGTAAGAGTTGGCCTGAACATTCCAGTACTCCAATTTATATACCTTATCCATGCAAAATTTTGGCAGCTTTACTTGTTTGCACTGATAGCAATATTAACTTCTACCATTGCTCCCTTCAGTAAAGTGATTCATACTGCCTGTGTGGCTGCACAGGGTGGCATTTTAGTCTAATGATATCATTTTGCTGACGAAAGCTCGCTCCTCCCAACCATTCTCTGTTTCATAACGATAAGAAACACAGCGCTGTAAGCCTTCATCCTCTCTATCATTTTTGCACTCCCCGTCCTTTTCCATTTGAATTCTGCAAGGAATGTCTATATTACATATAGCACCGAGGCCTCAGTTCTGCATGCCCTGTACATGGACCTTCTTCATCTTCATCCCTCCACACTACAAAGCCATTACAAGAGGAAAAATCTGCCAGAAACTTGCAAAGTAGAAATCCTCTGTTTTGTTCTCAAGTATGTTATATTACTTTATATAAGAGTCTCATAAATTTCCAGTAAGATTCTAAATGCTTTCTTTGTTATAGACATTTTAGTTCTTTGTTAGAATTGGACCTCCATATGAAGCATTACATAAATATGTCCATTCATTATTTATACTATTACGTGTGTAAAATGTCAACTATAGCTTCTTTTAATGATTCACCAGAAGGTGAATACTGGTGACCTAAACCAATATCCTCCATTTTTTCCCTTGTCATTGTCATTCCCCTAGCAAAGCATAAACTTCCAGAGGCATGTGATGCTTCAAAGTAGGCCTTCACTTCCTGCAGTGTTTGGTTTGGATGCCACTGGGATTTAAGTACCTAAAGGCATTCATTAGGACAATTTAAGTGTCCACTGAAACAGAACCATATAGAAAAGCTCTGTTCTATGTGTTCTATATATCCGTGCTATACTCTTCTGAAAATTTGTCTCTCCTCTCCTGCCACACCACTGTTCATTTGCCTGCTCCAACAGCCTGATGCTGTCTTCTTAACCAGATGATTATACCACCTTCTCTCTCAACTCCACCATTCAGTTCTCACTGTCCGAGAAATCTCAGTGAGCTTCCAGCACGACATCATAAAAGACTGAAATCTCTTCCTCACTGGATTTTCTTATGATAACCATTTTAGCACATCTGGAACTCCTGAAAAGTACACTTCTATACAATGTCCAGTTTTTAAATAATAGTACTTCCTACCACACAGCCCCATTACACTTCCTTTAGTCAAAAGGTACTTAAACTCTGATATTTTTTTTTCTGCTTCTTAAATCTGCTGTATTTTCCAATGGCTGCCCTATACCCAGCTCTGAATTCTAGGAAAAAAACCCTCCATTTAAGGCAGAGGGGGCTCAACTGGAATTCAAAACATAGAGATGCTCACTCTGCCACAGACTGCTTGAATGACCTTGGGCAAGCCATTTATGTGCAGATATAATGGTAAGCAGGCATTTTATTCCCAGTGGAACCAGTCTGAGCTTTACTATCTCTGTTCTCTATCAGTAAAGCATGGATAATAGAACATCCCTACATGAGAGAGGTGCTGGCAGGATAAAAGCATTAAAGGCTGTGAGCTGTTCAGATCCACAGTAATGGGGCCATATAGCTGCCCTAGGAAGATCAATCTAAATATAAGTGTGGCTTTGAAGCAAGGGAGTAAAAAGAAGTAACATTCAAGTAGCCAACAGATATTTGTTGAATTTATCCTCACAGTATCCAACAGCAACAGAGAAATATTATCCTGTAGTTTGTTGTCATTTTTACTTCACAAATATAAAGGCAAGACACAAAAGGACCTATCCAAAGCTCATCAGTATCAATGGGAGTTTTTCCATGGACTTTACTGAGTACTGGATTCAGGCCCCAAGTGGGTCATACAGTTTATGGTAAAGCCTCAGTGAAATCTTAACCAGAGTCCCAGTTCATTTACTTTAAGTACTCCTTGCAGAGATCATACTGCTGTATTTAACCACATGAGCTCCATTGGCAGTCTGACCTAACTACGAAGCTGGCTCCACTTTGAAAAAGGAATTGAACTGCATGACCTTCAGAGGTGTCTTTCAACTTAAATTATTCTGTAGTTCTGTGATCTCAGAGACAAATTTGCATATGTTTAGGTCTTGTCTAGAAAAAAGCTGCTATCCCAATGGAAAAAATAGTTTATTTGTTTTGGGGTTGACCTTAATGATTCTTTGAAAACTCCTTACTGTGCCTCAACATGTCTTAATCTTTCACCATTTTAGTCTCTGGAAGAATAATCACTGATGAAGAGGAGTGAATCTCATTGTTTGCATATTTGCTTCTGAGCAATTTAATATACTAGCTATGTAGTGATACCAGAGTAAAAGGGTAGCATTGAAAGGGATTCAAGAGTATTCTGGAGAAAAAGGCTGCACAGATTTCTTTAGCATCTATTAATGTTCACCTAATTTACTTGTGTGTTCAAAGTCATGAATTACCAGATGTTCTCATACTGGCAATGTGAAGAACAACGTAGCCTAGCACATGATCATGATATGTTTTATCTCTAAAAGCCTGAGTTAAAACACAGTAAAGTTTTAGGAGTCCTTCCAGTGAATCATTCAGCTTTGATATAAAGTGTACATAGAAGAAAGTTTATCTGGAAAGTAATTTTATTAATATTATTATGTAGATGCAGTACAATTCTTATGATTTCTACGATAGCTTTTCATATTAAAAGTTCACAAGAGGAAAATGGAACCTATACACTGAAGAGATCACAGAACATTTCATCAAAGAGTGATATTATATTGGGGAGATGATAATAGGATAATGAAATCAGAACGAGTAAGCTGGCATTACAAAAGCTTCCCTAAAGAAGGATCTCCTTTTAGACAGTTTCTGTGGAAAAGACTTAAATCCATTTTATTTTGGTGGAAAGTCTTCCCCTTTTAAGTTCAAAAGATCACAATTTGCTTGAGAAATTTGAAGTCACAGTCTCAGAATATTGTACTGTAGCATTTTAAATACAGGAATGACTGCAAGATATATTGGTTGGAATCTTCTGGTCACCACAGAGCTCTTTACTGCAGACTCTTCTTGCACTAAATACCTATTTCTTAGAAGGACCACACCCTGGAAAAAGATCTCTTGGGTGTGTTATAAGGCAGCTTTAAAAGTCACTGTTTTTCCTTCTAGTAGCCTAGTAAAGCATTAAGAAAATGGAAATGGCTACTTATGATAAAAGAGGAGAGGCATTTGGGACCAAGATGGCAGCAGTTAAAATAAGCAAAGTTTGACTACCCCATGCACTTCAAGCTCTCCAAGTTCTAAGCCGATAAAGCCATCACGTCTCTATCAAAAGGAGACCAAATCCATTCAGACTTTCCCCCCAGCAATATCATTTACCATATGATCATAACACCATGCTTAAATCCCCATTTTCTTGATGATAATACTGCCTAAGTGTCTAAGGTCACCTACTTGTATCCAGGAATTTTATTTTTAGTCTGAATTTCTTGCTGCTTGCATTGATTTTAGCCATCTGCTCCTGAGATAAGCATGTATTCTTTTGCACATAGTCTCTCCATATTCTTGCATTTTGTTCTTTTTATAGATTGTTTTGAGCCCATGCAAAATCACATAGGGCTGGCTGTGTTGTGACAGATTAGGATTCAAATGTCAAAAATTGTGACATGTAACAAATTTCACATTGCAACTCTAAGCAGTGCTTCATTTTAGATGACAAACTGTCTTTAAGAAAACATACTAAATGCATGTCTGAAATTATCTCTGTTAAGCCTAATGAAACAAAAATTCTCAAATGTTCCACTCGACATGAAACGTTCAATTGCCATCAAGCAAATCCTGGCATGTTCTGCTCATTCTTGGGAAAACTTGTGAGAAAAACTAGCTTTGATCTTGCTGTCCCTTGCTTTTTCAGAAGTGTCTTGGAGGCACATTGAATGCCTGGAGCCCGTCTCCTCTTCACACTCATCCTTCTCTTGAGCAAGAGCAAAACGGGTTGAGCTCAATGGTTTTGACCAGGAAAAATTTCTAGTTTGTTCATTCAGCTGCCTTTGGGGCAGGGTCACACCAGGAAATGAGATGATTCCAAAAATGTCTTTTTGTTGGTTCAAGTCTAATCCAAGATATGCTTTCTACCCTTTCTAAATTAATGATTAGTATCAGCAATGAGTACTGACATTGTTGAAGGATGCAGCAGCCTATTTTTTGAGGTAACTGCACAGTACATGGTAGTCAACTCTTCTGAAACAGGTGCAGTGTGGAGACTACAGGAGTCTTTTGCTTCAAGGTCATGGACTCCAAATCTATTGACAGTGGCCAAGAAGTAATCTGGCCGGTACTGTTCAGCACCTTGGCAAAATGAGGTGATGGATACAATTTTAACTACCACAAAAATCATTTTTCTGTTTCTCAGTCTCAAAAAAAGGACAACCAGTGCTTCAGCACACAGAGTAAATTACCCTTTGCACTTCTACCAGCAATTCACTTAGATTAATTAATTAATTTGGGGCATAGACATTTAAAACAGTCTGCACTCACTGACAAAAATAGATTTTGATTAAGGAAATGCATAATGGGCCTTGCTGGATGTAAATGAGCACACAAGTTAACTTTGGGATCAGATTTAAATTTCTGATAGGAAATTCATGTTTACAAAAAAAAAAAAGAACAAAAAGATATTGAATAATGCTTATGATCACAGTGACATCTTTAGAAAGGAGGTCTTTTAAGTCACTTTCCTTGCACACTAATAACACATTTGATTTCTCTTTGATTACAGTTACCTGTCATATTAATTATCATTTACATGTCGATTTCCTGATACCTTGTTGAGCAGCTTTATGCTTGGTCCTAGAGAACTCCAGCAGAATTCTATTTATGATGAAAATTAATTCCCCATTAATGAGATATTAGGATTTAAAATTGCTTTATTTATTTAAGATCTTAAAACAAATGTGTCATATAAGGCAGAGGTGCACAAAGAAACAGCAGTGGAACAGGATGTCTGTTTTGGTGAATAGAAATGAATCAGCAGATAAATTATGTTGATATAATCAATAAAGCTTCAAAAATAAAACTACATGTTAGACTTAATCCTCATTATCATGGAAGACATTGCAAATACATGGAAAACAGGAAAGCAAAACCAACAGCAAACTTACTGAGCTGTGACATGGCAGACAGCTTCCAGGGAGCAGATAAAGGACCCAGCAAGAAGCCAAACCAACTTATGCACTACTCAGCAGACAAAGCTTAAAAATTACTTCCTAAAAGTATGGGTAAGCTTAAGTTGTAGAGAATGAACAGTTAAATTACTCAAAAGCTGAAAAATATTTCCTTCTCACCCACCCCTGCAGAAACCATCCAAAGTAATTTGGTGTCCAGTATCAAGAACAGAAACACAATGCTAAAATGTCAGAGTATCAAAGCAAGCCATCACCAGCAATTCAGGGTGATTATTCCAGGCCCATCAAATGCATGGAAAGATTCACAGTGTAACCAGGCCTGAGGAAGGCCACTGATGTTTTATATAACCTTATCTCAACACAGACCTTGGAGCTTCACCGAACTGCTTCTCTTATAGAGCACTATGTCATGTAGTGAAAGTATCTTTTGGAAAAACATTTTATTGTGATTTAAAGACTTCAAGTGACAGAGCAGCCTTTAATAAGCTTTTCACGGAAGGAACTAAGTCATAATCACAGATTTATGTTACCCACTCAAAAATTCAGAGGGCAGCACAAATTGTTCACATTCAAGTTATGCAAGTCTCTTGTTGAGAACAGTGAAAGCCCCACTTTCTGAAAGACATAAGGCATGCACCTAAAGCCATATTATAAAGCAAACTGTATCTGTGCATGTGGGATTTTTACCAGAGGACTCTGGGGTTGGTTTTGGTTTGTTCTTTGATTTATTTTTTTTTTCAAATTTCAAAGCCTTTCAACAACAAATCTCCTAGTTCTCATTCATGCAAAGCTTACTTTGACAAAAGACTCCTGGAATTGGCCCTTAATTTGACTTTTTAAAAAAGCTTTCAAAAGTACTGCATCTCAGACTTTTCAAACTACTGTACCATGAAAAAGGAATTCATTATTTCTTAGGCTTTACCTTTTGCACATTGGGGCAGAACAGAGCAATTTAGATTGCCTGATGTCTAAAAGATACCGACAAATCCACCTTTTGTGTCAGAGCTAAGAAAACAGGAAAGGCTGAGAGCAGAAATGTTTACAAAGGGTTTTATAAATTCAACAAAGATGGCAAGTACTGTAAATCAGTCTTTCAGGTTTATATAAGCTGTCTTGCAGAAACTTGGAAAGAATTGTCTGTTTTATAACACCCCTGCCAAAATCTCATTAAAAACCTGAATGCAGCCAATTCCTACACACTTTGAGAAGAGCAAACGTGAACCTCTGTAAGACCACAGTTTTTCCCAGTCACAAAGCCTCCCCGTTTCTTTTCCCATCTCTCATTCTTGCAGTTACTCCCAGCCCAGGGCATGTCTCCATGGCAGTTCTACAGACTGAGCATCTCTCCTGTGAGAGACCCCTTGGAGACCAAGCTCACACCGTACCTTGCTTTGCTGAGAAACAGCCAAACTCTTCCACATTATACTTCCATGAAGACATTCAAACATAATTAGAAATTTTTCTCAGCTGATTCTCTCTGACTTCATGATGTAACAGTCACAGATCTTCAGCACCAAAATAACGTTCAATTTCAGCTAGTTTTGAGATTTCTCTGTATTTTCTTATATATAAAAGAATTTTACATAATTCAAGTAGCAATGTCATTTATAAGAGAACATATTTTTTACTAAATCCTTTTGTCTGAGAACTTGTAAAATCATTGTATATGAATGATAGTGGGAAAATTGGACCTTATTTTGAAATTTATCATCTTACTCTCTCAAGAGTAGTATTTCCAAGCGCTTCAAGAGAAAACATTTCCAAAACTTTCAATGCTAGAAGTTTGGGTTTTTTTCATTTTTTTTCGTTAACAGGTAAATTTTAAGACTCTCAATAACTTTTGATACCATAGATGTGTGCATTTGTGGCTTTTTTTCTTGTTTGATTGACCTAGATATAAGTCACATCATGTTACAGACCTCTGAGCAGTAAAAATTTCAATTTCTGGAAAGTAAATAAATAAGAGCTTGGAGGAAAGAAAAGGTGGCTTCACTGTCCTTCACTGACTTTCCCAAACAATCTTTGATATTAAAACATTTGGAACTAAATAAAAGACACCTTTCAACTGGATTTCACTTTGTGAAATTTAAATGAACACAGACCAACAAATAAATTAATTGGTCTACCTCATCTTCAGGCTGGAAAAGAACATGGAGATATTGCTTTTGATTTAGATAAAAAGTGGTATACTTTTTTCTTTTTTTTTTTTTAATTAATGGAATAGGGCTAGCAGCGTGAGAGCCTGCCTCATAATTAAAAGGATTCCTAGCAAATCTGTTTATAAAAATATAGTAACTTCGTTAGGTGTATTGGAAAAGTCAGTTGAAAAATAAACTCTGGAAGAAAGGTGGAGGCCTGTATTAGCAAGCCATTCGATATTAGGCCACATGAAGCATTGTGTAATAGACAACAGAGAGCAGACTCCTTCATTAAAATAATGGAGGAGGTAGAATGACTGGAAGATATGGTCTGTATCTGTGAAATGGATATTAAGGGATGGAAAAAAAAAGATAAAGAGCATCATCCCCAGGATCCTGGGATACTCAGTGTTGCTGTTTTTACTGTATATTATTACTGTTGTTATGGCCGTGGTTAGCACCTGTGATTTGTTAGGTCATGTCCAGACAGTATAGAAAATGGATGAGGAAGCGCAATGCAGGCTTTCATGTCCAAGCCAACTTGATTTGATGTAAGTAGCATTGCAGAGGAAGGACTGGGGATGGGAAACTCATGGGTCAGGCCAGGGGGAACTTGAAGACTGCTGAACAGTTGAGATTGGATGAAGAGAAGTAAAAGGGGTGGTTAAGGCAAAAAAAATGATTTTTATTTTTAGATGCTTTCCTAAATAGATAACAGAGTGTATTTCTTTTGTATTGCAGATACTTTGACACTGGACCCTGAAGTCTCAAAAGCAAATGCCTATGGTTTCACTGGCTGCATGTCCTCTGTTCAGTACAACCACATTGCTCCCCTGAAAGCTGCCTTACGCCATCCCAGCGTGGCTCCCGTGACTGTCAAAGGCTCCTTGACTGAATCCAGCTGTGCATCCATCATGGAAGCCGACGTGAACACAGTAACCGCAATATATTCCTCATCAGGTATGTCCTGCCACGAGGGGAATGGGGACTTTAAATGAAACTGTAGAGTGAGGTTTCCTTCCTTGCTGTAATGCAACTGAGATATCATAAATATTAGAATTGGAAAGCTGTCTTTTCCCTCACAATTAGGAGTGTTGAAAGTGGGCATTCGGATTAGCCGTGGCCCCTTTAAAAGTCATTGTAACCTAACTGAGTTTTCAGACTAAGTTCCTGGATTGCCTAAAACAAACAAAAAAGTCCCAAAGCCATAGTGGAAACAGCATTGGAAGTATGGTTATGCATCTGATTTCTCATTCCTGTCCACTCTAGACAGCGCCAGTGCTGCTGATCTCAAAGGAGAACACAAATGTTGCAGACATTCCATATCCCACTGGTGATGAAGCAATAAGAGTCATACAACAAACAAGTCAAATTTGTTCCCACCCTAGCAGAAACAAACAAAAACATCTTGTACAAACCCCTCGATACATGTGTGTGACTTCCATTGAATGCTTGCACTTTATTCTCTCAGGCTAAATGGAAGGAGCACTAATTGAGCCGTACCAGTATGATGATCCCAATAGTTAATTTCTCTTTTGCAATCCTGAAGCTGTCCTCTGGGAGTTTTCAGTATTTTGCATATGTGAATTTGTATGCAGAGGAGTAATCTCAGAGCAGCTGGAAATGTTGTCGCCAGGATCAGGGGCAATCAAGTTGCTGCTTTAGTCACCAGTGGATGTGGCAGGATTCTTAATGACAAGAAGGGGGTGCAAATTAAGGGCTATTTTCTACCCCTTGACCTATGAAACCACTGATAACTAATAGAGCACTGGTTTATATCATAGTATGATTCCTTTGATGTTTGTACTTGCATCAAATCCCCATTTCCTGCAGCTTCTCCCTATGATTTTCAGCAGAAAACAAATTATGCTATTAGCATTCTGCATAAGGAACAGGGCTGCTGATTCCTCTGTGGAGAGCGGCTGCTGGTGCATGTGCTCTTCCCCACACCCCAACCTTCTCCTCACTGACCAGAGCTGTCTAAGGTGTCTGCTCTGATGCACAGAAGAAATGTGTATTGGTAATACCGAATGGGCAATGATACTGAAAATATGAACTCCTTGCCCTGTGATCTGTCACCTCGATGATCTAATTTTTCTTAGCAGTTTAGAAAGTGGTAAAACCTGAGGTTCAGAACTGCAGGACAGGACACAGAGCATCTTTGGACTTTAAATATTTAAACTTACAAACAGTTGCACTCTATTGTCAAGGTTAAGCACCGTTACATCAGAAATGCAGAATTATTATAAAAGCTCATCCCTGTCTTTGCCATTCTGTGCTTTAAAATATGATCTCCTCTCAATATGATAAATTAACTGACACTACTGCCTCACCATTCACACTGGATTTGATTAAAGCCTGAATAAGATCTTTAGAACAAGTTAGTTCTGAAGACTTCATGTCTTTATATGCTATAGGAAGAGCACTGGGTGGCAGATTCTTGTTAAAAAAAGTTCTGATTTGTAGCACATTATACTTTGTATAGATGTACTTGAGAATTACAGTTATACATGGAAAGGACACATTTTAAGAAATAAAAGGAAAACAGAGTTAACGATTAACTTTCAGATTTACTGCTCATATCTCAATTCATCAGTTCCAAATTTCTCATTATTGAGTGTCTGAGAAGAAAAACAGAACTTCAAAGTTGACTGTACATGTCTCTGTCAATTTTCTAATGTACAGATACAACAAAAAAGCCCTCTAGGAAATCTCTCTTTAAATGCGTGAAAAAAGCTTTCTATATTTATAACTTGAAAACAATTGAAGCTTTTTCCTTCAGAGAGGAATACTTCTTGTCTTCAAGAAGGCTTCCTAGCAGACAAATATAGAATAAAATCCATTCACTCACAGCTCTGTTATCCATACACTTTCTGGTCAGAAAACACAAAATGAAAGGTGACTTACTGTGGTTTTGATATTTAACAAAGATCTGCAAATCACCTTCTTCCTTGCTGAGGTTTTGCTATTCTGAACTCTGCACTGATGGCATAGAGATAATGGACTTTTACTATGCTATTTTATATATATATAAATACTGTAAATGCAAGAGCAGGTTCAGCTGTGTGAATGGTGGAGTCTTTGAGCTGTCTCTATACCCCAGCTGAAGAGCAGGTTTTCATGCATTTAAAGTAAAAAATGCCAAAGACTTTTCTAAGTCAGAAACTACACAGAAAAATTTTGCTTCTGAAAGGCAACTTAAACAGTGCAGGTCACTGTCTCACTGTGCTAGTTGTGCTGGACCTGATATTTCAAGATCAAGAACGGTCCATCCCAATGAGCAGGAAATCTAGCAAAGGTGGCAGGAAGCCCACAGAGGTTGTGAAGTCTTCATTGTTGGATATATTCAAAACCCAAATGGATACAGCCCTGAGAAACTTGCTGTAATAGACCCTGATTTAAGTGGAATATTGGACTAGATGATTTCCAGAGGGGACTTCCAACCTCAGGGATGCTTTCAGCCTCAGTGATTCAAACTGTGATATCATCAGTTTTATCCAAAAGGAGGCGGATGTCCTGTTAAGGTCTCAAATGAGACACAGGATTGCTTCTCCTTAACTTCAGGGTTTATTGTGTTGCCACTGGAGATGGTTCTGCTTTCATATGCCATCTGCTCCTCTGTAACAAACCCTCCTCTCTTTATATCCCGATTTTATTTCTCAGGCAAAATACAACTCTTAAGGCCCATGTCTGTTTGCCTTCGTTCTGAAATTTATCTCCAACATTTGTTCTGGTTTCCTCTCAATGCTTAAATTCTGGTAACAGTCACCAAAAATTAATGGAGCCTTAACAGCATTTAGTGTCAGATCTTACATAATCTTTTAGGCATGAATAATGTCTTAGATAATTTTTAAGGTAGAAATTTAATGTCATGCTTTTTTCATACATAGTTGATAGTTTTTTATGACTCTATTTGACTAATACTATGCACCAGATATCAGCTGGAGATTTTTCTCTAGTACAGGAGGACTGATGTTTACATTGATAATGTGTGTACTGGAGATGTTCAGTGGGCCCCAGAAATCCCTTTTATGCCTGTAGCTCAAAGAACTGCAGACATGGGGAATGCTGACTTTTCAGTATAGCTGTGTTTGAGGAGAAATACTTCCATTCCTAAAACTAGCAGTGGAGTTGCATCTGTTAAAACATGAAAGCCTTTTTGAGGCTGATGCCTTCTGCACATATTGAGAGATGGCATCAGTGTTGTAAAGAATAAGGAAAAAGTGTCCCCTTTAAGAATGTTAACAGCCCAAAGCCACCATCATTACAAACTCAGCACCTCCTGATACATATATTAGAAATTGTTGCTTGTTTCAATAAAAAAAAAATCAAACATCTTCTTGGGCAGTGAGATACCATAATACAGCTGAGTCAGCTACTAGGGCAAGGATGTTCAATTACAATGAAGCTTGCAACACCAAATGTCTCAGTTAGGCTTCCACCTCTTGCATCAGAAGTATCAGTTTGGCAAAGGCGTATCATATATAGCAGATAGTCACCCATAACTCCCACATACATCCTCTGTATGATAGCCATGAGGCTTGTAAAGGAGAGAAACACATATAGGAACCTCATCAAAGGAGAGGGTGAGCTGAAAGGAAAAAAAGTGAAGGTGCAAAAAAGCTGGATTCAGCTAGCAGTAGAAAATACAGCATTTTCTGAAACATGTGCGACTAAAGTAGATGCACTGCCCGCAAGTCTGCTGACTTCAGGGAGGGCGTGACGTCTCAGGTTTGGATCTGAATTTGACACTGTAGACTGCTTGGCCCAGTGTTTCATCAGTCATTTATAGATAAGGGTACAAGAAAGTTCTGACATTGAGGAGCTTTAATATAGGAATTAATTTCTGACCCCTCTCTCTTTTGAATCCAATTTGACCACTGCATTTCTGCAATGGAGAGAAAAAATTGCCTTCCAAAAAGCTGTCCCAAAAGGAGACTGCTTCTCTTTATGGGAAAAAAAAAAGCTTGTATATCCGCATCTACAAACACGTCAGGTCTAAATCCATCTAGCTTTCCTTCCTTTTGCTTCTTTCTGATATTGTTTCTTAGGTATAAAAAAAAATAAAAACAAAACAAACCAACCAACCAAAACAAAACCAAACCCAAACAAACACAAAAAAACCAAGAAATGCCACACTAAAAACACCTCTCTGACTGAGAAAATCTCCCAATGGGCTATTTAGTTCAAATGTCTCTCTGATTATTCTACCGATAAACTGAGACAAGACTTTCAGATGTTACAGAGAGCCTTTCTATTTCCTTTTAAATATACCCTTAACACGCATTGCTCCTGAAGATGTAGAAGAAAATTGTCCTGCAAGCTCACTTTATTTTTCAGAGAGCTTTCTGGTTCAATTCTTCAATCCCCCAAATCACATTTTTTGAAAACAGATTAGAATTCATGAGGGTAAGAGGACTTCTCTGTCTAAGTCACAGAGAAAATGAATATAGTTGATACAGAAAATAAGTACTGTTTTGTTTAACCAACTGCAGATCCTTTTGGGAAGACAGATGAAAGGGAGCCTCTCACCAATGCAGTCAGAAGTGATTCAGCTGTGATTGGAGGTAACTTATTTTTAAAATTACAACTGAAAAATAATTCTGTCAAGGCAAGTGTCTGGGCTGCTTTAAATCTGGGCCCCATAAAATACAGTTCAAGATCTTTCATAATCTAAAGCAGGTCTAGTATTTGCTGTATTTATTAGTACGTATCTTTATCAAGCTACCTAGACAGGCACCTGCATTATAGATGAAGGCAATAGCAGCTGCACATGATGTTGGATATCACCCAAGAAAAGGCATTATGGATTATCAAGAACCTGAGTCTTCTGTGTCTGTCTCCCTGCTTGAGCAGGGAAGTTGGAGAGATGACCTCTGTGATCTAAGATGCAGCTAACTAGTAATTGTTTTGCATGCCACTCTGATGAGAGCCTCAACACGGGATTCACATATCCTGTATTTCTTTAGCGCTCTCTTTGCAACCTGGTGTAGTGGAACTCACTAGGTCATGTGGAAGCCTTCATACACTAGGGAAGGTTAGCCTCATAGCTTCATGTATGGCTTTCATTTTCCTTTAACAACCTGGAATGCAATTTATCTTTGTTTATTTTATAGGACGGCCTGTAGGGAGCTGCCTTCGATAATATCTAGAAGCTATAAACCAAAGTGTACAAGGCTCATGCAAGGTTTCAAGAGATAATACAGAAGAAAATACGACAGAGCAGGAATTTGCATGAGCATACAGATCTAGTTTCTTAAAAACAAACACACTGACCCAACTTCACTGCAAGTGAAAGCAGAATTTGACTGAAATTAGAAGGTCAATTACATCAATACTTGCTGCTTTAAATCTTACTTAAGGTAGCAAAATAGAAATAAAAACTACTAGGGAGAGTGTGATAGAGGCATATGATGGCGTACAGACTGAGATGAACTGATCCGTCATAACCACTAGCTGTTGGGCATTGGTAATGTATTTTTGAGGTAACTGTGATTTTGGTTTTGGTTTTTACACTATCTTTCCTTTTTTCCTCAGGTGTAATAGCAGTTGTGATATTCATCATCTTTTGCATCATTGCTATCATGAGCAGATTCCTCTATCAGCACAAACAAGCACATCGAAATAGCCAGACAAAGGAGAAGGAATACCCGGAAAACCTTGAGAGCTCCTTTAAAGCTGACATTGACTTGCAGAACACAGTGAGCGAATGCAAACGGGAATATTTCATTTGATGGACAATTTCTTCTTATACTTAATCCCCTAACCTTCATTCCTTTATTCCTTTTTTCCTTCCTTTTTTTTTTTTTTTTTTTTTAAAAAAACATTCATTTTTTGGTAGCTTCTTTTTCATTTGGAAAAGACCGCCCTGCACAGGAAACACTGATAACAGTCACAGTGCCTCATGCTCTGCACAGGAACCTGGCAGTCACAGTTTACTTCTGCAGCTCGAGATCTGTTATCCCACACCACACAAAATAAGATCCACATGCACACCTGATTTCTGCTGTGGGTTCCTGGATGTTTCAAAGTCCCCACATTTATTTGTGTTTTTCTCTGGAGTCATTTAATTCATCACTTTTACACTATAGCTGGACTATGTAATGTAGAAGTAAAGTAGCTAAATACGTAGCTCTACAGATACTGGGACAGGATAGAGGAAAAGAATAAGACCAAAATGCCTGATTTATTTTACAGGCTCATTTACAACAATTAAAAGAACCTGCCAAATTCTCAAATGATATGAATTGATATATATCTATTGATTTCAATGGTGTTACATTAATTTATTCCAGTTGAGAAGCTGGTATGATGTAAGGAAAAAACTGTCCTCATTAAGCTCCTTCCCCCAACCTCCTGTCCTTTTACTGTAACTTTTAGGCTTATCAGTACTTTTCCAACAATGTATGTATCAACAATAAATGTCATTCCCGTGCATCTCTTTCACCTCCATCTCGTAAGGCTGGCTATGTAGACCAAACATACTCTAGCATAACTCTAGCTGAAGCATGGAAAATAGTAGTTTGAATCTCCAAGGGTTTTAGGAAGGTGCTAGGACTTAGGTGCTCTATATTTGTCTGAAACATTAGAAATGCAGCATATACCTGTTCATGTCATAGGGAGGATTATCATGCATTAAGGTTAACACTGTTGCAGCTGTGGCAAAGAAAAAGTACATAGAAAAAAAATAGGTTAATCTTAGACATGAGTCACACCTTCTGCCAGTTTTTCTAAAAAAGAAAAAAAGCCAACTATTCAAAAAGAAAACCCAAAACTGCATGAAAGATTGATTGGTATTTCCTGTTCGTAGAAATTGGAATAACTTCTCCAAAGCTAGAGAGAGGTCTGATGTCATGTCTGAAGAGGTTAATATTTAATCAACCCTGTTTACAAGGAAGAAAATTAGGGAAACAAGTTTAAAAAAGATCCCAAGTGTTCTACTTTGAATTAATCTTCTCTCCTGTCTTTTTCTGAAGTCTTCTTTCCTGACTGGGAACAATACTGAAGACTCGAATCCTGCCCATTTCACTTGTGCTGCGTGAATTTCAGTGTGAGGCTGAAAAAGCTTCTTTTCAGTCACAGACATCCTAAGGGTAAGAAATGGAGAAGTCTCACCAAGGGAGGTTTTTCTATGCCCTGCTCGTGCCTCTGTGGCACACTGCCCTCGCAGGGCTTCTGAGGAGTGTGCAGAATTTGCTGTCAGACTTGGAGGTTTCTGACAGGAGCTGAATCAACCCAACAGCTAAGGAAAAAAAAAAAACACACAAACCCACAAAAACCTCTACACCACAATAACTTATTTATTGCAGTGCTCTTGATAAGAATTAATTCAAGAGAATTAATTGTGCATCTGAATCTCTTTCTTTGCCCCCTACACCCTTCTGCAGTCATCCTGGGGTTTCCACATGGTGATTTTTTTTACACAGATGAAAATCAAAGAATCTTGGTATGAGGTAATAACCCACAGCAAACTTGAGAAGAGGTTACATGTGCAACAGGTGCTGTTTTTCCAGGGAGTGCATTGCAAAGGTATGTATGTATCTGTTAGTTTTTTTATGGGAGTAGGGGACAGACAAGGAAGAATAAAAAAATAACAGTTTGGATATGATGATTCTTCACCACTTATTTTGGAAGACTTAATGAGAAGTAGTGTCCAGGGAAGAGAAAGAAATCTTGAAATAATATCACTCTCACGTGAAGAGGAATATCTGTGGCCAGCCCCATAACCAGAACTCTAACCAAGCAATTTTATGAAGCCATTTATATTGACGTTAGTACTGGTGCCCTTCTTCTTCAGTCGCGATTGACAACAGCCCTTTTGCCTCATGCTGGCTGTTTGCATGATACATGATTACTTGAGAGTGTTTCTGCATGATGAGATGTGTAATGATGGACTCATTAGCTGTGTTCCTTTTATGTTGCTTTATCTTCTGTGGTGAAATCCAGGGAAAGCAATTCTCTTTTCTCCTTCCTTTTTCGTTCCCCCAGATGAAGCTGCTTTGTTTGGCATGGCGGGAGGGGAGGAATAAGTGAGTATGTGGGCTCCTCTGCCCATGTTTAAGTCATCTTATCAGAAATGGCCTCTTTATGAGACATCTCTGAAGTCCTAATGTACTTAATTGGCTTTGTGAATAATGGAATAGGAAGGAGGGGAAAGCCCCCTGTAGCCAAACAAACAGATCTAAATCATCCTTCTGCTTTCCTACATGTTAGTTTCCAGGAATAAAATTACTACAAAGTGCAGCAATAAAGCACAAAGCAGCTCCAGCAGTGGAGTAGCTGAAAAAAGGCTGAGCAATGAAGCAGAGTCCTCTAATTTCTCAAGTGACTAAATTACTTTCAGCCATCTTAGGGCCTGATTCTGCAGGATGCTGAATTTTCTTAAGGAGGATGAAGTTCCCATCACCGAACATAGATGTTGCTGCAAACATCTCAGATATAGGTCAGTGGTTCAGTCTGGGGCCAGTGTGCAGGTGTAAGCAACACGCTGTGTGCAAGACCCGACCTGGCAAAACAGTGTAAGTGGTTTGTTTTTCCATTTCTCCTTATTCTCATTTAATATAGGCTAGGCTGGTAAAACTCCTTGTAAATTTAGCTACCTTGGTGTGCATCTGTAAAAAGAAAGAATGCACATACCTAAACACATGTGTGAGTTTACAGAAACACATGCATTATACCTGTGGATGTAATGAGATATGAATATTTATATGGTACGGGGCTGGACAAATTAACACATTTGTGTGGACTTGCCAGTTAAAATCCTATCTTACAAAACAGGACATCAATATTCTTCTTAAAGATACTATATGAAGTACCCTAAGTCTTTTTTTCTCCTTTTTTTTTGGTTATAATGCTTTCTTTAGTGAGGTCATCATCTGATTTATTTCAGTACCAGTTAAAGGCAATTAAAAATATTTTTTTTTTGAAAGAGAAGAAATTCAGTTTTGCAAAAATCTACCCATGTTAAAATAGCTTTCATTTTCCAAAGTTCAAATTAGACCTTTTTTCCTGTCTATTACAAACCATTTCTGCTATTTTTATTAAAATTGCTCTTTAAATAGGAGTATCTTTCCTTTTTTCTTTTAGCTAGCATTCTATTAATAGATAACTTTTTCCAGTAAACGTGGGGGATAATATTTTTTACATTTAAAATGTCAGGGTTTATTTTAATGGAAAACCTGAGCATATAAAATAATCATTTGGAGGTGTTGTTTGAGTTTTCTTCCTTCTCCCAAGACAAGTTTCATAACAGAAGTAAGGGGCTGGTAGAAGGATATCAGGTCTCTGTTTCTCTTGTGGTGATATGGTATGTAACCTCTGAAAATTATTTTTGCTATGCAGGGATTTTTAGGCTATGAAATTTATAAGTCACTTACTTCGATATGGATTTAGGCACTGCAAATTTCTGTTTTCCAGAAGCTACTTGACCAATAACAGCCGTGCTCATAAGGGCATTTAGTCATGCAAAATCTGAGTTGGATGCCTAGAAACCCTAGTGTCTGATGTCTGAGAACCCTAGTGTCTGGCTGCTACAGAAACTGAATGAAGGCTGTCTGTCAGAAAGTTAAATCTCACTAACTTGCAGTGAGACAGAGGCTGCCACCTGCGTGCAGTGTGGGCTTTCAGAGGAATTTAGTCTCTGAGGATGTGGATCAATGCTTACGTGACTAAACAAGATCAGCACTTGTCTCAAATTAATTTTGGTTTTATTTCTGCTTCTCCCTTCCTGTGAAATGTTTTGAAATACTACAAGATATTTAAATACCTTTGAAAATTGAGTCCCCGTTGTCTCTTGGAAACAAAATGTTGGTCTAAAGTAAGTCACCTATTTAATTTGCAGTAAGTACTTTATCTGTCCTTTTTCATTTACTAGACACAAGACAGTTTGAGTGTTTTGAGTAAATTTTTAACACATACACTTTTTTTTTTTCTTGCTCTTGCAGAGCACTTACGGTATGTCTGCAGTGAAAACAAAGCCAAACAAAAGACAGGCTTTTAAGTCACATTGGCTAAACCAGGTTTCTCATCTGGATGAATATAGCTGTGAAAACAAGCCATTTAGGGCTGTAGTGTTACCAGACTTTTTTCAGTCATGAGATTCCCCTGACAGTTAAAACTTGTAGTCAAAATTCAAACATGAGATGCTTTTTCTTTGCTTAATTTTAATCTGATCTAGACAGACTTAACCCATCCTATTTAGCAATTGCTCAGTTTTTACAGTGTGAGCCAAACCCTTACTTTAATGAGTTGTTTGTCTACATTAGCATTTAGCTGATCACATATTTCACATATTGGGTGAGAAGCGATCAATGCATCATAATAGTTTCACTATAGTGGGGGGATATGAATCTTCTCCTAATGAAGTTGGCTATTGATTTTGCCGAGCATGAGATTGAGACCTATGGAAGCACTTGAAGATTGCTTTTATCTGAGTCTTTCGGATTTGTTTCATTTTGTATTTGGTTTTGCAGGTTACCTGTTTACACTTATCATCTAGTTCTGTGGTCAGTGAGGACAGGGCAAATGTCCCAGACTTCTTTAAGATTAAAAGAATCATTCTCTAGAGGTGCATCTTTCCATTGATTGTAGAGACAGGGTAGGCTCCTACCAACTGGTTAGCTACTTCTAGAAGAATTTGCCTACGTATAGGAATACTACACTAGTCTTGCAGCTCCAGTAGACACATCTGCACAGGTGTTAAAAGAGAATTGGTTTTTAGTGAGGTGCCGTCTGGGATCAAGGAAGGACACCTCTTTGCATCTAAAATTACTCTAGAGATCTCTGCTTAGGAAATGCACCTGTCTACTCATAGCTGAACACATTAAAATTACTTTCTAGCCCTGCATGTCTAATGCCATTTAAAATGAACTATAGAGTATCTCTGCAGCTCCACTAGGGATGTGAGTCTCTTTTCTGTCATATCTCGTATCTGCTAGACACAAGCAAATATGTCTAATACCTGTTGGCTTTTCAAATTATAGCAAGTGCTCATCAAGAACCCCTAAATTCTCAATGAGATGAATCTTCAGAACAAAATCAACCTTTCTTTTCATCAGCATAAGCTGATCAGTTGAAGTGTGTCCTTCACCTTAGTTTAACAAGAGTGTAACAGGAGGCAGAATTTGACCTTTTTGTGCTCCACCATCTCGTGTCGTTGTTGCTGTCACACAAAGCTTACACCGAAAAAGACCAGTTTTAAGTATTGTTCTGCAATGCCAGCTTTTCACTGACAAAAAGGGGTTTTGATTGTTTATATTATTATTTTTCCAGAAAGCAACACTTTCTTAAAGACTTGAATAAAAGCTGAGACCTTGTGAAGCTCTCTAAGACGCAGGCTATTTCAAAGCTTTCATGCAGTTTTGTAATGCCTACTTATCAAATGAGCCAAGTGATACAGTTGCCTCCCTGCCAAACCAAGGGCCTTATCCAGAATCTTTTGAGGTTGGTGGTGGACCACTTGGTTGACTACAGTTAAGAGTTGCACCATGCTCTTGGGGTTTTTTTGGGGTTTTCTTCACAAGTTACTATTATAGCTTCAAGACAGTTGTTCCCGTTTGTTCTGCATTTTGCTGCGCTTCCTTTTCCAAAGAAAAGTTCTCCATGTCCCCTTTTAATCGGGGTGGCCCATCCTCTGTGCTCCTTTTGTACATGAAAATTCTAAACATGTTCTTATTTTGGGTCTGAAACAGGTTTTTGCTTTGGTTGTTTGAGTTATGCATATAGAAGTTTGAATATTTCTATGTATTGGTACTTATTTTTGTGATATTTTGCACTAAGTTACCCTAACGAAAAAAAAATGGAAAAAAAAGCACACTTTCTGGTGAACTGTTGTAATTTGTAAGCTCGTTGTTTGTTGTTTGTAATGTACTGAGTCTACCAGCCAAGCTAAGGAAGGATTAAGGCAACAGTTTGTGTTGACAGTGTCACACCATATCTAGTTTACCTCTGTTTTCTTTTTCTGTCCTTTTTTGTTTACCATGTAGGTCTTTCAAATTGCTGGCAGAAGGCAGAGGAACTTGTGTTATGACTCTAAGGTTATGATTTTTCTCCTGGCAGTCACAGAAACCAGAAATTCAAAGAAAGTGCATGTTTCTCAAAAATGTCACCTGGGTGTTCAGCCAGAAGGGAAGCTGCACTCCACCATGGAGATGCAGTCACTTAGAGGTGATGACCTGTAAGGGCAAATGGGGACATTAACTCTCCAAATTAGAATTGCAATGAGTCAGTGCAAGAGGTAAAAGCTCTCAGAAAGGTTATGCTGTTGGAAGCCAGGCACAGTAACCATTAGGTGGATATGAGGGTTTCGGGTCTTTTCCATGGTTCATTTTTGCCATGGAATGAATTACTAGTTAGCCTGCCAAAACATGACCTTAATTGTCCTGATGTTCTGTAAAGTATCAGAGATGTTCTTCAGTCATGGGGAGAGGGTTTCAGACCTTTTGCTGATACTAATCTGAATCTTTCCAGTTAGATCTCTGGAGCTCTTCCTGATACCCAAAGAGTTGGGGACAATTTCCATCAAACAATCGTAACATTTAATGAAATGTTGCGTACAACAGGTGATCCAAAGAATGGTGTTTGCTTAGAGACTCTCCTCTCCCCATCTCTTCCTCACTTAGGATGCTTGTGGCGGCTTTTTTCTAATCTAGTGACTGCTGTTCACATTGCAACGCCATTTGCTTCTTGATATGCCAGCCATTACTCTCTTCATGGATTTCAATCCCACAACCCTAAAGAGAGTTTGTCTGATACAATTTTGCATGGGAAATTATTTACGCACTTTTGCATGCCATAGCCCTTTAAAGTTTCTTCTTGCATCATTTAGCCAAACCATTTTCTGATGTGTTTTGTCATTGCTGCCAATGTTGAGCACATGTATCATTAAGAAAACTGATTGCTTCTGAGGTAAAGCTTAGATACAGCCAGTCACAGCCTGACATCCCACACACGACACAGAGAAGTACTTGGACACCCAAGCCTACTCTATGAAATTTCAGAGGTTAGGAGAGCAAACAGGTACATGTTTTTTCAGGCATCTAGCCATAAAAGTCTCTATGAGTTTTGCAAATGAAATATTTAACATAGACCATTATATCTAAATGATAGTGAGAAGCTAAACATCATAGTACCTGACCTGCTTTGAAACCCACTTTGTGAAAAAAACAGAGCCAGCTCCAGACCTCATTGTAGTCCTTTTGAGGTCAATGTAGATACACCATAGATGAATTTAGCCTTGGATTGCTCTAGGCAAGGATGATCTCCTGCAAACTGAGGCTGACATATATGAATTCAAGTCAAGACCTAACATTCGTCATCCCCTTCTGCTGTTAACAGGAGTTGCAGTCACTGCAATTATGTGTGTCTTCTAGCAGAAGTGTGAATAAAACTTGGGACAAGGCAATGACCTTCAGCTCCACATAAGCCCATGACATGGCTTAAGTCACCATCAGGAGTTTCTGGAAACGTGTGTAGGTGAAGTGTGATCTGTGAGTGGTCTGTTGCCAACATCCTTGGAAGCCCACTCACTGACTCTGAAAGGATTTTATGTGATTTTAATGGAGTCCACCCCTAGGTGGACTGCCATGAACTGTATCCTACTTGAAAAATGAACGCACCCTAAAAAGAAAAAAGAAGGCAAAAAGAGCAGCTTGGCAGGCTACGAAAGCTAGCTGAGATTAAATAGTTATAATAATAAAAAATTGGCTCATTCTACAGATGAACCCCTCATCATTCATTTTACTTTGTTCTACTCAAATTATTTTAAATAAATCTCTCAGAACACTACTCATTTTAGTTGCAAAGAAAAAAAAAAAGACAACTTTTTTTCTTTAAATGATCTGTCCAAGGTTAACGCAAGAGTCTCTCAGTTACAGTAAAAAGCAAAATGGAGATTTAGATTATTCTGCTTTCACTATCTGGTTTCCTGAAGAGAATTCCACAGGACGTTGCCTCAGTCCAAGTCAGTTTTGTAGACAATGTAACATGTCTTAATCCACTGTTCGGGGATTGGAAAAATTTAGCCTTAGCTTCTTTTGTTTTCTATGGTTACTGTTGTACAGAAGAAAGACTTAACTGTAAATAGTGTATATTTAATAAAAAGAGACTTTTTGTATGATTTTGTGTGGAAGACAAATGCCTCCTCCTGTGTTTTTATTTTATATTATAACTGAATGGATATTTTAAAAAGTGTTGATTATGGGAAAACCAATTTTCAGGCATTTACATGTTAACTCTAAGCTAGCAGATCTCAGTGGATAGTAATAAAAACTGAAGTGCCCACAACCTGGATTTATTTATTTCAGCTATTGCTAAAAGTTATTTTCAGAGGATATCTGGCCATCACCCACATCCCTGACATAACTGATTAGTGCTGGTTTGCAGCACCTACCCTGGGCTGCATAAGGCAACAGGTGCCTAAGGGATTAAAAGTCATGTCTGGAGACATACTTTGGTTGTGGCTACAAAACATGCGTAGTCATAGTTCTATAGCTCCAGGTACCCATGCACAAATACATATGGGCACATAAATGCACTCTCCCCAGCCTGCCACGCATAAACAAGTGTGTCCTGCTATACATCCACATGTCCCCTCATGCAACAACCACATTCTTGCTCTCACAGGGATGACACTTGCACGGTGCCACCTTCACACATACCCCTAGCGTGATCAACTGGAGCTTGTGTTTCTGTCTTGGCTTCATGCTTTCAGTGGAAACTGAGCACACAAATCTCTTTGTCTCCTTTGAAAGTCACAGTCTTTGATACTATCACACAAGAACCAGTGTCATAGCTTAACCCGGGCTAGCAACATAACCATAATAGCCACTCACTCAGTCCCCCACCCCACTTCTGAATAGGGGAGAGAATCAAAAGGGAAGGGAGAAACTTGTGGATTGAGAAAAACACAGTTTAATAAAATAATACTAATGTACTGCTACTAGTTTTATATATATACACTTGTATATGATGGAAAATAGAATATAAAAGAAAAGATAAATTCCATCCACACCAAGCAGCCAGTCCCAGGGAGCAGCACCTGGTCCCAAACAGCTGATCTCAGAGAGAGAAGTGAGAAAAAGGCAGAAAGGCCTCTGCAAAACAGCAGGATGGCAAAAGGCCAAACTAAAGAAACTCCTGAACAGAAACAAAACAGAGCAGAACCAGGACAGGTCTCTGTCTCTGTCCCTGTCCATCCCACTCCATCCCTCTAGCCAGAAAGTTCTGACTCTCCTTAAATATGAAGCATGATGCTAATGGCATGGAATATTCTTATTGATCAGTCTGGATGTCAGTCACGGTCTACCCCCTCTATGCACCCCCTTCTGAGCTGCCTCACACCTGCGGGTCGAGAGCTCGGAAAAGTCCTTAGCTCCCAGACAACAACAATTAAAAATATTAACTCTGTCCGGGGGTGTTATCTTCTTGTTCTCAAACTAAATCCAAGCAACAACCATGCTAGCTACAGGAAAGAAAGGTTTTTAACTGCATTAATAAAATTAACCCACTTTCAGTCAAACCAGCACAGCAAATAAACACTTAGAAAACAACAATTCTTAATTAAGCACAAAGAGGAGGACGCTTTCAAATGTTTCACATGCTTGAATTTCACATAACCCCCCATCCCAAAACTCCACGGTTTATGCATTCTGCGTTTCAATCAGCTGAAGAGCTCTGTATTAGCTGTCAACTGTGGGTCTCATTAAACTCTACGAGTTTTAATTTTTCCCCCTCATTTCTGGACAGGCCACCATCCCAAAGACGGGGTTAGGAAGTGTTTGTGGTCCTGCATGGAGGTGTGCTGATCTGGCAAGATAACTTTGCAATACCTTCATTGGGGTGCTGCAGCCAATGGTACACAAGCACCCACCTGAGGGCTGGTCCAGCCTGCCGCAGCTGTCCCTGTCAACATCCAGACATGCAGCTTGTAGACACAACTCCTTCTACCCAAGGGTACGATCCTGGTGTCCCCTTGTTCCTGATGAGGGTAGGAAAAAGGGTTTAGTTATCACTTGTCTTAGCAGAAACCTCAAGTTACAATTAATCTCACACTACGTTTTCTCAGAAATACACGAGCAATGGCCATATAAATCTGCCAGCCTTCATAGCTAATAAAGCAAGAGCAGTAACCTTACGAAAGCTGATGCCTACAATTTTAGTTTTAATCCAGCCCTTGCAAATTACGTTTGTATGGCTTACAGCCTGAAAATGTCACTGTTGCTTGTTTTCTGAGTGAAGAAGTTGTTTGTTTTGTTGGTTTTTTTTTTCCAGCTCTTTAGGTGGCTGCTTTAGCCTTCTACCTCGCTTTTATTTTCTTTTTAAAATTCATTATGTTTCTTCCTGAATGCTCATGTGATGAGTTAGACATTATTTAGAAAGTTGCATTAAATAATTACACTAGTGTAATGGAAATGCATATATCTATGTCACAGCAAAACATCATTCATTGCAGTTTATGGCTAGTTAGCAATTTCTGGAAGAGGGATCAAGATATCATGGTGGGCTGTCATCAAATCTTCCTCTTCCTCAGCACCTGGTGTCCTTTTCTGACAGGTAGAATTGAAAACAAACAAACAAACAAAAATCACCTCTTCTGCAGCATCCTCATGAGTAGCAAGTATTTTATGTTAAAACTTTGTTCCTTCAGCCAAAGGCTCATTGGCAAATTCATATAGGCAAATACCATCAAGTGAGTACTGCTGTGAAAACAATACAGGAGAGCCCTGCTATAGTTAGCTACGTTTTTTTTTTTTGCTTTTTCACCACAGAAAGAGTACGATACTGCTGCAGCCAGCGCTTATTTTTCTATACCTGTCAGTCTAGCAAGAAATCATAAAATGCAGTCATACAAGGTCATATTGTTCCTCTCCCCCACCACTCCATGCTGGTGATGTCTGTATTTAACTCTCTTAGCTTGAGACCATTGCTCTTTCTTTTTCAAAGCCTAAGCTAAATAGCCTTTTCCACAATTTAAGCCCATTACAGCTTGTCCTAGTCCCAAGGGAATGGAAAATACAGCTCAATCCCTTCCTGCCATGCAGCAGCCCTTTTTCTCTGTTTAACAGCTATCCTGTCCCTCCAGCTCCCCACACCCTTCAGCCTTCCTCATTTTCAGACAAATCAACATCATTTCCTTTACACCTTTTCTTGCAGTTTTTTAACCCTATATGATCACTGATAAGAACTTAATGCTTAATTTTACCTGTTGGAGTGTCAGAATTCACTGTAGCATAACTAATCTACAGATTTTTTTTTCTTTCCTCCCCCTAATTTATTTTTCTCAGCCCCGCTCCCTGTACCTGTCTTTAACAAAATATCATCAGACCTCTGTAGTAATGCGGGCCAAACCATGCTGCAAAGCCAAAACACTGATGGGGCACCAATAGTATGATTTAGAGCCTACAACAAGCAGCTCACACACAGCAAGTGTTACTGTGGCAAGAAATCTACCGCATGATGGATTACAGTGCTTCTGCCTCATTAGGAGGTGCAAAGGGACGGTCAGTTGTCCAAAAGGCCAGTTCTTAGTTCATTCCCACTTTGCAAGGTGTTGGGCAATAGGAAATTAGGAACTGACAGATCTAGCAGAAGATCTTTGCTTTATACTTAAGAAGGAGACCATGTCAAGTACAAGGTGGCTGCTGGGTCTCTGCAATTGCTAAGCTACAGCTACAGAGAAAAAACAAATCTTTAATGTGGAAGCGAAGCTGATATTTTGTGTGTTACAAGCTTCACTGTAAAATAATGTGTAATAACCAGGACAGAGAAGGAAACAAATAGGATCTGATGGAGAGAACATGTTGGATGATCAATGTCTGAAAGCCAACAAGCTGCTACATAACAAATGAAGGATTCAGCATGAAATAGTTCAGCTTCAATAACCTAAGCTAGCAGTCTGCTAGCAAGTTTATATGGTTAAAACGAAGCATTTTTTCCTGAATGAAGGATTGTACACTTGAGCAGAGTACTGGCCTTGGGGTATGAATAAGGGATAACAAAATAAGTCAAATGTACAACAGGCTTTTTACTCCCATACGGACATCAGTGCTGGGTGGTGGCCTAGCGTCTGATGCCTAAAATATCATAGTTCCCCTGACAAGACAACTGCTGGAGATGGAGTGGGGTTTTTTTACTGGCAGCTGAGGAATTTGCTATTTCTTTTAAATTTTGGATCCCAACTTAAGTCTTGCTTAGGACCTTCTATTCTTTAAGGTCATCCCTTACCTGAGTTTGGCTGTGGAGTGAAAAACCAGGAACAGTTTCTCTTAGTCATAGTAAGACATGGTAAGTACTCACATGGACAGGACTGCAGAACTCCTCTGCCCCAGGTTACATCTGAACCCATATACTTGTGCTGTCTTCCACAGGTAAGATATGCCTGAGATTTCTGCAAAAGACTGGTTAAGACTCACAATTAAGGCCTGTTGTTATATACAAACACACACCCCAGAATTCCCTGTTGACAGCAAGTATAGTCAAGCACTAAGCTGTGCGTTTCAGGCTCTTCTGCTCATGCAGCAGACAGTAGCTGCTGTGCTCAGACATCAGCTTTATTTCCTGCTACTTCTGGTGCCCAGGATGAAGGAGGACCTCAATTCCACATGGTTAAGCAAACATCTCCCTTCATGAGTCCCCTCATCCTCCTAAAAGTCTGCAAGTTGATGTGAAACCAGAAAGATATCTGCTTCCCACTGGGAGAAGACCATTTAAACAGTGATAGGGAAAAGATTATGTTGTGGCTCTCTCCCCCCGCCAACACTTCCAAGAGTTCAGTAAATATTGCAGTAAGAAAGTTACTGCAGAAAGAAATGATTTTTATTTTCCAGAGCGGACTGCTGTGCAGGACCCTCACAATCTGATCCAGAGGCTCCTCAGCATCATCAAGTTAAAGAAACCCTGTAGCCAAAAGGGAGAGGCTATTAGAAAGACTCCATCTATCTGCAAGGGCAGGAGGTAGTCCTGGAATCTGAAACCCAGCATATCCCTTTGAGACACTACTGTGAGAAACAAAGAGAATCAGTCGCTCCTCAAGATCAATATTGTTCATATCAATATACACATATACACCCCCATATGTATACACACACATATACACAGACAAAATACACACACCTACATATGTGTGTGTATGTATATACACATACACTTAGGGGTGTAAATATATATGTATTTATATAAACATGTGTATATATATATGCACGAGCATAGTTTGGCATAGTTTTCCACTTCTTAGCCAGTGGAAAGCCCCCTGATCTCAGCTTCCATGGAATAAGATTTCTTCCTTCACAGTAAAAGGACCTGAGTTTGCTGAGACAAAAGAAGTGATGTGCTGCTTCTTGCCTCTTATCCCATGAGGTATTTAAAAGTTTAAATCCCAAGAGGTATTTAAAAGTTTAAATCCCACTTGCTGCTTGGCACTAAACACCCACAAGGCTTGTGCATTTGAGACTACGGCTCACAGGCCGAGCTGCTGACTCTAAGTACAAAGATGGGAACAGAAAGACTGACTTTGGAGACTGCTTTTGATCTAAGTGACACCTGGGTGCCCACATGCAATTGCCAATGCACTATACTGCTGTTCCACCCCAGTGGCAGCAGGCTTGGGTTTGGGTGAGTGCCTGCAGAAACTAGCTCCCAGAAAGGAAAATGGGAAACAGTCACATCAGCACTATGTATGTGTACCAAGGAAGTGATTTCTGGATCTGGAACCACATGCAAAGTGGAGTTTCTGGACAAGGATTACGTTGCAGGCCCAGTCTATCCATGTATTCATGTAAACTAATAAACAGAGCAGTTTGCTACTCTGATAGGGCATTAATTAGAATTAGATTTAAATTTGCATTAGATTTGACAACGCTCTCATAAAATACTAAAGTATTGTTAAAAGACTGGTGATCTCCATGTCGTTGTCTCATCTATTGACATTTGCCAACGTGTGCTAAAAAACCTGTCAACGTTTGCTTGTCTCAGAGTAGAGCTTCTGTTATTACACGTCTGGTCCTTTCTTAGAGTCTAGTACAGGAAAAAGTCTCTGGAGAAATACTATTAAGAGACAGCTTGTGGGATGACAAAATACAAAGATGTAACAAGCTTGTCCTTGCCTCCAAACATAAACTATATGGCATACACTATGGAAAGGGACAGAGAACCAAGACTAAAAAGAAATATTCGGACAAAAAGATTTGGATCAGAGCAACTTCCAGCAATGCTTAGAAGAATTTAAAGTTCCAATATTGTACTAATTCAATCCATTTGGGCATGATCAGTGGGCAGGAACCACACAAACGTATCATTCAGTTCCACGGGCTTTTGGATGCTTAGCACCACAAAAAAATGCCTGATGCTGAATACACAAAAAGAAATTAGTGTCCTTATCAGCATTACTTTGCAGGTTTAACATTACGCATAATTGGAAAAAATATGCTTTCACAGCTAGAAGATCATATCACACATATTTTGTAAGTCTAGTTCTCACACTTACACACTTTCTCTTCTACTTTCTCACAAGACATATCTTAATACCAACCGAGAGTCCAAACACAAACTTACAATGTCTGTAAGCCCATAAGGATGGGTAACATAGCCAGGACTAGAAAAGACTTATGTCTATTGAGAAGGTAACAGACAGATGCTTACTGAGAATAGACAAAAAGGCCAGCAACAAAGTCCTTCTAATGATTAAATATAAATTGATGCTTTTCTAAGATTAGACACTGTCCTTCTCTACTTGGCAAGTTAAGTATGTGAATGTGAGGTTGAAGTCTCTCCTGACTAACAAGGATGGGATTCAGCTTCAGGTTGAGGCACCTAATTTAGGGATTCAATTCACTTCACTTTCTTAAAATACAGTTATAGTGCCATTTGCAATACCCAACAACATAAAAGGTTGGCAGACGTGATAGAAGAGTTCTTACGAGAGACCAGAATAGAAGATGGAGAAGTAGTAGTGTATCCCAAAATATCTCCAATGGCAACAGATGCCAGTATTTAGGCAAGAAGATTTCACTCTTAACTCAGTTGTCAATGCATAAATGTAGGTGTCCTACTTTTCAAGCTGAATCCCTCAACACAATGTCAAGCTACAACAACTGCATCCATCTGTATGTGCACATGCACGCACACACATGGCATATGCATTAATTAATTACAACAGCTTAGATACAACACACCTTTGCACACTTTCAAAACATGAAACTACAGGGTGCAGAGTTTCGCAATGCAAGCATCTATTTTAATCAAATCTGTACTTTTTTACACACAGGCACAATATCCAGTGAAGTCACAAGCCTGCCAGATAACCCTCTGACTTCTGGAACAGCATGAAATCTGGATGAAGTTGTCTTTTGTAGTCTTGGTGGAAAAGGCTGAGAGGGGAGAAAAACAGGCTTGCTGCTAAGCATCTGCACCTTATGGGCAAAAAACAAATTACAAAGGGGAACTGCCAGAAGGCAGATTTCTCAGAGGTATGGTGATAAGGGAGCAGTTCAGGTTTAAAGAGGCATTGAACTAAAAATAATCAGCATAGTTAAAAAAATGTTGAGCAGCTGTTTTTCACAGCTAATGTTCACTATATACAGGCAAGAGCTATTGACATTCACATGAAACAGTAAAGCTGACTGCTTTTCAAAAGACTTGCATCTGGGCTGTCAGGACATACTGACATTTCAGCTCAAACTCTCCCCTGCCTGCCTTCCTGCTGCACCCCAGCGCTACTCGTGCTTCAGGAGCCTTTAAGCAGCTCATGACTATGCAAGTCAAAGTGCCTGGAAAATCAGCAGGACTTCAACAGGTCAAAGCTATCTTCTGAGTGAGTCAGAGGGGAGCTCTACTTTTCCCATCTCTACTGTTCCAGTGGCTTTCCTACCATTAGCTAGAATCGTCAAACAGTCCAACTCCTCTCTTTCAAAGGTCTTTCACCATTTCGAACTAGAGACCAAGCTATGCAGAACAAACAAACTACACCATAATAAATTCCTACATAGTTCAGTGGAATTACACTAGCAAAGAATTACCTACTTATCCTTTACCTCATTAGCATCTTTATAGTACAGTTAACTACTGCAATGTGTGGGCCAAATTCGCTGGTTACTATTAAGGACCAAATCACCTTGAAAGCTCTGCATTTATATCATTATAAACCCAATGAAGTTTAATGCCACTCAGAAACGAATCAAGCTCAAAATTCCCACTGATTAAAACTGAGTTGTGCTTTGTAGCCCGCTGACAAAGTTCTGGCTGAAATAAAACAACATAAAATAATAAATTATTTTCTACCTTCTGCATTTACTCATCCCTGGGGACCTGGGAGAAACCTGGTGGGTTTTTTTGTTGTTGTTGTTTTCTTCCGCCTAAGTCCCCAAAGCATTAATTAACTGCTTGTGTTTTTTTCTCCACCAAATAATAGATTGTGATGCAGCTTGTTAACCCAACTAGGGCATTTATCCCAGAACTAGCATCCCTTGTTATTAATACATATCTTCCTGGGATTACAGTTACTGTATTACCTTCCAAACCATTACCAAAATATCTCAGCAGGAATTTCCCCAGGCATTTTCTTAGCTTACCCACAGATCTGCTTTTTGAAGTATTATCACTTTTTCAGGTTTGTATAGTCTTCTAGTTATGCTGAATGGTAGCCAGGTGCCCTCTGAAGGCTGAGAACTGTCTTACATCACATCACTCATGTATTCTCACCCTCATCCTCTAGCAAGACATTCATTTCTGTTTGCTTACTTCTGCAGTCATTAATTTTTCTTCTTCATCTATTCAATCTGTGCATAAGGGTCAACTAGACCTAAACAAGATCTCATCTCCCTTCTCTCCCTCACCCCTCTCCATCTACATTGTCACCTCTTTGCAATAAGAAGACTCCAAATCTTATAAAATATTTTAGGGCTTATTGTGGGAGGTTAAATTAGATTATCTGATCTCTCTTTGGGATTTAAATTATATGAATGCAGGAAGGGGTGATATTGCAGCATAATCCCTGAAATCTGCTCCACTAACTAACTCACTGTGTGACTTGAGAAAAATGTTTATTTAGTACCTTCTCTGACACAAGCTGAAGCCAGTACGAATATTGCTCCAGTTTCAAGAGGTACAAGACCAGCTCCTTCAACCCTAGGGCTCTCTGCATGAGCTTGATTCATGGAAAGATGCTCACTGATATAATTGTGTTTGAATCAATATTGTAAGGCATTATAAAATGGAAATCCAGATTTGGGTCACTAAGACTGGCTGCAACGTTTCTTGAATTAGTGTTTCTGAAGTCACCTTACAGGAGAAGGTTTATAGAAAAGAAATGTAAATCTGGGTAATAATAAGAATTCTGGAGGCAGTTTGAATGGAAAAACACTGATTAATTTGCATATAAACAATTTAACAGAAAAGTGAGGATTTTGTCAATGTTTTTATGAGTAAGTTATTCAAAATCTTCTATGCAGTATGAAACATGCCATATTAATACGGCTAGAAAGGGGTGCTCAGATGTATTATATTATGTGGCAATGGAGTAAAGGTGAAATTGTTTGCAACTATTTGAAAGGAAAACAAAAACCTTCTAAAACCACTGTGCATTTCCTTCATGATGACTTGTAAAAAATATTATTCAGGTGCTCATTTGGGATGAAAAGGCCCTTTGCAACGCCAGCCTTTCCGGGAGACACAAATATGTAATTTTTCCCATTACTCTGGCAAAGTGCTAGCAGAATTTCTCTCTCACATTAAGGCACGCTCTTTGCCTCCATCTACAGCTCTGAGGTCCCTTGTGGTAGAGTTGCTAGGAAAATGGTAAGTCATAGCTATGAAAAATAACATAAATTCCATACACACACACACCTGATATTTTTCTCTTTTTTTTCCCCTTGTTTTCAGCCACAATAAATATTTCCTGCCTAGCCTTTGTCATATAAAGCTTTAACTGGCTACGGGACATTCAACTTATTAGACATCTGCAGTGCAGAAATAGCATGGAAAACAAAAAGTCTAGGCAAGCTAACAAAAGTCTCTCAGCATTACAGCACTAGTGGCAGAGCTTTTAAGGAAGTGTAGGGGCTGGGTAAACAAGGGCAGCAGTCTTTTTGCTGCCCCTCCCTTAAAACAAGCAGCTCAGAGCAGTAAACTAGAGAATTACCTTTCTCTGTAGCAGGTGCTTCCCCAGCAGCCACCGAAGCATTGTCCCACGTGTTTCACTGCAGGATGTCTGTGCTCTCTTCAAATGGCAGCACGAAGCACACAGAGGAGGTACAGCTGCTTCAGCATTGATTCCCACCACCATCAATAGTCCCAATTTAATGCTTTTTTACTGTCACAAGTCTCTGAAGGCCATCTTCTGCTCATGTTGCCTTTCCTGTGCAGTGTTTTTCTACACAAGCTGGTGGGGAATGACTTGGCCAGAAGGAGAGGAAACATCACTGCAAGGAAGGGGAACTTCAGGGGAGGTCCTGTTATCCAGGTAAAAAGAGAAACATTGCCAAACTTTCAAGAGTCATAAGAGGATCTCTGTATTGGAAGGGAAATGTGAAGAGACAAAATTTTCTAGGGTATACTGAAAAAAAAAATTGTGTCTTTTTGTTGTAAGAAATTACAGGACATCCCATTACTGTGGCTCTACTTTAAGATAGTCATATCCCAACAGTTAACCTTGACCAACTGGTGATTAAAGTAATATTTTCTTCAAGTGAAGAGTGATTTTCTTCTGCCTAGTGTGGCACAGGAAGGCTCAAAACAGAGGAGACAGGACCTGCAGCCACAGCACTGCAGTGCCTCCCTGGCTTGGTATGCAGCTGACCCAGGCTCCTCATTACATGCCCTTTGGAGGTCATACCACTTAGCTTTATTTTCACTTGCCAGGTGTGTGTGCCTGCCCTTTTTGCAAAGCACAGCTGTTCCCCCTCATTCTGAGCAGCTCACCTTTTAGCATTCAGAAGAAAACATGCTATTATTTGTAGAAAAAAAGTGATGCCTCCTAATAGGACCACCATGTTTTCACCCACCTCAGCTGCAGGCGACTCTGAACCGACAAGCGCAGCTGCCTCCAGCAGGCAGGAGATTCCTGCGAGGGAGCTCCTGTCGGGAGCCTTACGAAAAGATCTACCGACAAAATAACCGTCAGGGTGCACCAGAACAGGATTTAGCATTCTACAAACCCCAGAACAGCACTGCGTGTTCTCCAGCGCCATCTACTGGTACTTTACCTGGGAACTACATATATGTGTACAAACAACCTTCATCTTGGCATTTGGCAGGATGTGTTTTTAACAATTTTGTGTTCCTATGGGCTTCAAGAAAACACACAGCCACGTATGAGGCATGAAAAGAGAGGGCTTTCTCCACCACCTGGGAAAAGACAGCTTCTGGAACCATCTACAGGAAAAGCTTCAGCCAGGTTTTCATTAGACGAGAGCAGAGAATTCAATCAGAACATTCAAAGCCACATGAAACTGCATTTCATTCATTCTTCTACTTGTGTAACTGCTTGCTTCAATTTCTTCACCCATTTAAGGACAAGTCTTGAAACACTACAAGCACATTCAGTAAACCAAGACCTCCTAGATCATATAACTGAATCCCTAAAGCCTGCAAGATTGTTTTCTACAAAAGCTCTCTAAATGTTATATTTCTCTGAACGGAGAGCAGAGCAAAACATCTTTGTTGGCTGACTGTTATTTTCCAACATTTTCATTAGAAAAACTAACTAAAATAATATATATTATTCAGTTTTACTCAAAATTGTTTATTTTGACCTTTTTCCTTGTTAATTATCTTCCCTCCTTTTTTAAGGTTAGTTTTAGAAAATAACCTTTCTCATATGTGTCAAATTTTGTTGAATTTCTTAAGTACATTTCTTAAAATTTTTGGTATCTAAGGAAAGGTTAACTACTTGCTAGGAAAAGCATAGACTTAAAGATATCTTCAAGGTACCTTTGGATATTCTCAGTTCTGAAAAGGTTCTTTGAAGATATCATCCCAGATCTCTCCTGGAGACTTTCATACCCTGAAGCAGCTAGGAACATCTACTAAAGTGTTCAAAGCCTCAGTGGCAGGTGTCTCAGAAGTCATTACGATAATGCATTCCTAACTTCCAAAGACTAAAGACTTCCTGACAGAAATAATCTTACATTGTGTTACTGAGCAATACAGAACATGTTAGTGGTGTTGATCACCATTGCCAATTCATAATGGCCCTTAGTAGGTAAGCAACATTCAATATGGTTCATACACCCAAAGCTCCCACATACTGATCAAGAGATCAGTTTATTCAGAGGACAAAAAATATTACACACTCTCATCTCTGCTCAGTAGTAATAGACTTGGAAGTAGTTTAAAACAGAAAGGTGTAACCCCCCCACAGTAGTCAAAATACCTACAGGTCCTGTATGTGAAATGCGTTTGAAGCATTCCTTCGTATATTCTCACACAGCAAGTCAGACACATCAAAAGGGTGGGGTGTTTTTCAAAATCGTGTTAAAGAAATTTGGACTTGAAATAAACCTTGGTAGTGAGTATCACTAGATTCTTTGTTACAGACTCACAAAATCTGGTGAGATTTCTATGCAGAAATCTACCCCTACCCAAGAAGTCAAATATCTGCAAATCAGCCTGTACAGATCTCAAAAGAATATTTTTGCACAAGTAATGGATCCAATCTATAACAAATTGATGAAAATTCCCATGAAGGAAAAGAATAAATCACAAAATGGGAAAAACTGCCTGAATAAGAGATTTAGCAATCAATTTCCCCATCAAGGGGACAGACCTTGGTGCCAGCCATGGCTAAAGGTTCAGCAGCAGAGCTCTACAGTGCCCTGCCCAGAGAAAAGCTCCTACGTGCTTTGTCACTTAGAAATTCCACCTATTAGTAAGAAAAAAACGCAATGTGGCCCTTGAGCTCCTGGCCCTTGAGATCAATGCTAACACTACTTTTTATCAGGAGTGCTGTAGGCAGAGGAGGGTTGGCCTGTAGCTAACAAACTTTCCAGTTTACGACTAAGATAGGCTGGCTCATGGCCCAGGCTTACGAGAGCTGTGACACCTTTCTGCAGACAAATTAGACTTCCTGGCTTTTGGTCTGGCCTTTATAAAACATTTGCTGGCTCTCCCGTCTTGATACAGCTTTTTGGGACAGATTGGTTCTACAGTGTGCGGAGATGGTGCCACTTGTAGAGGTCCTAATCTTATATTGCAATTCAATATAATAAATCACTATTTCAAAGGTACTTCCCATAATATTGTTGTACAACTCAAACTGGCTGCTATTTCCTAGACCCCAAAAAAACTAATTGCCACAGCATTCCTCAGTACCCCAATTCTATCTTCATACATTAATTATAACAAAAATGACCTTTTAATATTGATAATCTACATCTTTGTTCAGCTGCATTTTCCTTCCTATTGGGAGTTAGTGAGATGCACATAAAAGAGCTGGATGAAAGTTAACTTGCTTCTCCTGTTTACTGGCTAATCCCAAAATCTGGGACATTAGAAGAAGGAAAGAATGATTTCGAATGCAAAAATTTTGCTGAGAACTCAGTGGATACTTTTTTAAAAAAAAAATAAAATATATTAATAATGCTTTCCCCCAAAGGAAGCATAGTACATAGAACTTATTATCACCAATGTAAAATGGCAACAGCACATCTGTGCACCAAAGGTCAGATAAGATTAAAAAAGCTAGTCCTATTGGGGTATTTTGTCAGTACCTGATTCTAGGCCCCAGGGAAGCCAGAATGAAACTATTGAGCCTCAGAGACCTCTTACTTGCACTTACCTGAAAATACCAAGGATAATTCAGGACCTTTGCAAATCATCAGGGATTTGTGGGTTTTTTCTTAGCTGATTACTAGTGCAAGCTTCCCCTAAAATAATCAATGCTCTCTATCCCTAGCAGAATTTGTTTCAGGAAGTGATCAAATATGCCTAAAGATTGGTCAACACCTGAGGTAAATGTCTCCTAGAGTTCGGTGTATTGCAGCAATTCCTATCTGCATACAACCGTGAGCTCTCCCAAAAGTTTTGGCTTACTGGGATGTTTGGCATCAGTCCCATGACTTTTCCAACAGGTGCAAATGGTTATGATTAGCTACACTATTGGCTGGGGTGTGCTTGGCCTCCATGCAAATGCTTTCTCTCCAACAAGTTTCACAGCTCTCAGCCGTTGCACTACACAGTTGACGTCACTCACCCAATCTTTTATCACAGGAAAATATACCATATGTTTCCACAACATGCTGGCCATTCCACAAACGCAACTGTGGGGTAGGCGATGCCTGTAAATCCTTTCCCTCGCCTGTGATATTTTGTTCATGTCCCCGTACGCTTCGTCAGATCCAGGCTCTCTCTTAGATCACATGCCAACGAAGCCCCCCTTTACAATTCTCAGCAATGCTCAACTAATGTTCCTGATTATTAACACCCATAAGCCTTAATGAGCTTAACTTCTATTTGTCCTTATTCATTTAATCCATAGATTATCACAAGTTTTCACAAAAGTCTAGATATTTGTTAGGTTTTTTTAATAAGCAACAGTGAATTAAAAAGACAATTGCTGGATAAAAAAAGCAAAGTGATTGTGGAAGTAAATGCATGGGACTTCTGTACTGTACCAAGTCAATCAAAATGGAAAAACTTAAAATGGCCTGGTAAGAAAGCAGCACTTTTACAAACTGTATAAATATACCTGTGTGTATATATGTATACTTACATCAGCTAATGTAACTCAGCCACCTGTGTCAGCTGGGCAGGGGGAGAATACTATTGTCCCTGTATGACACACCCATCACCTCCATCCCAGGTGCCCATAAGCATTTTGTGAACACGAATGTTGCCCAGCAGTTATTAATATTTCAGCCACCACAGAGATGAATGCAGCCACCTGTGAGGCAGAAGAAAACAATCACTAAGTAGCGCATAGTAAATATTTGAAGGGGCAAGAAAGCAGCAACAAAACCAAAACAGAGTGAAGCATCTAAATGCAGATGTGGGAAGATGTGACAAGTAGGTGCCCTATAATGGGATCAGGACAAGTGACCTAATCTGTTCATCTCCATGGACAAGACACAGCGCTAAGGCCTGTGGCTAGGCAGAGTTTTAGTGTCCCAGGAGCCAGCAGACAGCTACTGAAAGATTTAATTATTTTTAATAGGTGACCCTTTTCAGGGTATTGACTGTGGCTCAGTCCTACAACAATTTCAATCCACAGCTGAGTGCTTCCAGATTTGGGTTCTGCCTTAGCTGTATTGACAGAGAAAATTTTCAGTTAATAATGAAAACTACTTTATATAATTTGAGTATTATTTTTCTTAATTGCTATAAATGCCATTGTGGTTAAGAGACTTTATCCAGATTCTCAAAATTATTTAAAAGTCTAATGCCAATTTAGGTCCCTAATCCTCACTGATTTCACTGGGAATTAGAGAGTAAAATACCTTTAAGAAGCTGGGCTCTAGTTCTTCTAAAAATATTAACGTATACCCTCAAGAAAGATTATAAATTATTTGATATGAGATATTCCAAAGTCAATGGCTTTAGAATGCATTATGTTTTATAAGTGGATGATTTGTTTCAATATCTTGAAAACTTTTAAAGTGAGACATTTTCTGAAGACATTCTCTATTTTTAAGCTAACTTCAGAGAAGGTTGTGGACATACACACACACATGCACACACAGAGATATTTGCATGCATATACACGTATCTATAAACAGGCTGTTAACATCATTTTGGACTTTAAGAGTATTTTTTTTAAGTGTGAATCCACTTCAATAGATCAGGTCTACAACAATCAGCTGTATACTTCTCTAGCTGTAACATTTTGTTTAACATTAACTCTGGGAAACATTATGTTTAGTATTAACTCCAGATCCTATACAACATTCTCGCAGGTCAGAGTAACTCTGATCATGTTGAATACATTAAAAATTAAACCTGTTGACTTTAGGCATGAGACCAAAACTTGCCAGTTAAGCATGACCACAGAAAAAATATATCCTCTAGAACCACCAAATTAGGCCAAATAAAAATAAGGCAAGGGTTTTTTTTCCTCTTCATTTTTTTCTTCAGAAAATTTCAGTTTTCTGTGGAGTTGATGTTCTGTATGTTTTTGATAGAAAAAGAAAGAAAATAGCATAACCCCTGAAGTCTGGCTTATGCTATGAGTGAGCAGCAAACTGACTGAAGGTTTTTTGTGCACAGAATAACTTAGTGTTTCAATTACAGAGCTCTTCAAGTTTTAAAAGCAGTTAAGTATCTACTTCTAACTGCTGGGAAATAAACCTTCTATGTGAACATGAGTGGAAAAATTGCCTGTACAGTGTTAATTCTAGCAAAAGCGGAAGACTCTCAAAGGAGGAATCACCATTCCTTGTTGCTAGAGTTTAAAGGTGGGGCAGTTACAAAAACGTAGGGTATTAAGTTACTTCTTTCTGTGGTCAGATTAGCAGGTTTTCTGCTGATTACTTCTTGGCTATGAAACCCAGAAGTCTGAGAGGAGAAGAAGTGTCAAAGGTAACTCACAGAAAGTTGAAGTTCATGTCTCAACTTCCAGGCTTTGTGACAGTCTCTGCTCTTTACTGCCTTTGTTAGGGAACATGTAATAAAAGCAATTAAAAACAAACAAACAAAACCACACACAAAACAACAACAAAAACCCCCACTGTTTATGATTTTTGAAGACAGACTCAACCAGGCTGCTGTTTTTCCCAGTTGACTCACATTCCCTCCCTCAGGTATCCTGAGGACAACTTTGCAACGCTTCCAGTAGTGAAAATGGTTTGCTCTGCTCTTTGCCTTCATCCTTTCCATTCTTGAAGATGTCCATGCACACCACAAGATGCTGTCCAGTTCAGCAACCTTTGGGTTCAGTCCAACACCAGATTACGGAGCCACAGCATCACAGAGTCAGGCTACAACCCACCAAATGACTGAAGCTGTACCACAGCATGCAGAAAGAAATTGTGCCTAAATGCAGTGTCCTGCTGGCTATCCCCTTCTTTGAACATTATTAATAGTATGAGAAGTGGTGAGTAAGGGGTCTTTCAGTTCATAAAAATCCTCATTCTCTTAATTTTGGGAAAAAATCTCTGCTGTGCACATTCCCAAGCTCTGAAGTGAGGTGTGATGAGTCAGTCCACAGCTTTGCCTCACCCACAAGACTTTCAGGGTGAAATCCTTTTTGTCTGGGCTGAATACTAAATAATAACTCTCTTTAGGAAAGCTAGCAATTTTGTGATCTTGACTTTCACTAAAAAACAAGAAATCCCTTGTTTTCCAGAGTAGCTGTCATTCGGCATTCATTACACAGATCTGCCAAAGATACATTTCTCCACATCTTTTTTGTTGCTAAGTGGACTTTGGGGCATTAAGTTTGGTGAAAATTATATAGAAGATAAAAATTGTTACATGTATGTTCAGAACAGTCAAAGACCATTATGTTGTTTAAAAGATAAGATTCTGTTTTGAGAAACAAAATTGCATGTTTCAAAACTTTGTTAAAAGGTTATGAAATGGGCTTAATTTCCATTTAGAGGAATCTCTACATTAATTTTTTAATTTGAGCTATTACAACCTTCCATTTACTGAAATGTGATTTTAATTAAAGTTTAGTATTCCAACACTCAAAATTCATTTAGTTTTGTCAGTATTTATATGACATAACTCTTTGTCTCAAAAGCATGCTTTTCAACCAGAAGACTATTTTCATTTCACTGAATAATGCATGTTTCATTAAGTTCCAGCAAAGAGCGCAGCCCATCTGTTCCTTGCATCCTTCTAAGAAATAATCTAGAAGGTCAATGTTTGACTTCATCTTATATTGATTCAGCAATTGCACTGCTGAACTACTACTTTAATCGTGGCTAAACTTTCTCTTATTTGTTAAGTGCCTTTATTCTGAAAGCCACGATAAATATGAGGCTTTTGTGCCCACAGGGTTCTGTATGTGAAAGAAAAGCAACCAGGTTGGAAGCATATAACCCAAGCTGGAGCTTGAACTTACTAGGAAACCTGCAGTGAACTCTAAGTGCCTGAAGTTCTCCATTTGTGCATGTCGCTCCATCAGAAATGTGGCCCACCTGAATACAATCAGGAGCTGTAGTCAAGATATCAGGCTCCCCACTGGTGAGGTCAAAGCTTTTGTTTTTCACTCCTGTGAAAGTACAGCCTCAGCTGTGAAGTGGTTTTGGACAGAGTACAGTGACTTCCATGTCGGTGATGCCAAAATCAGTAGCTATTGAAAAGTGCTAGCAACCAGGGCTCTTAGACATTGAAGTCCCAGCAGGTAAGGAGACAGCATTGCAACAGCTTGACCCAAAGGAAAGAAGAAAGGGATGAAGCAAAAATAGTTGAGCCGCTAGATCCTTGCAAATTTTTTGAGGGAGTAGGTTGAGTCAGAGGACAGTTTCCACACACTGATCAGCTGAGACTCCTCACATAACAAGGCTGAGGCCACCTTGCAAACTCCAGCAACTGAAGACCCCATTCAGTAAGAGATCCACTGACAGAAAATAATACTAAAGATGTAGTTTACAAGGGAGGTACACACTTCTGCTGCTTCTGAGTCACATGGATGCCCAAATGTTTGGAGCTACTTTGATATCCACTAGTAAAAGACAGCAACTGAACATATTAAAAAGCATAATTTCCATTTAACTACAAAGATAACTACTGACCTATGAGAATTTGCAGATTATGTTTATGTCATTCAACTGCCTGATTTTTCTGAGGAGAACAGATTTTTGCATTCTGAGCCACAGTTCATATGAACTCTATTGCCTACCAACTAATTTATGGATATGAAGCTTTCAAGTGTTTAATTGGAAATATCTTCTCTTCTGCTGTCACTATATTACATTGATACAGGAACTTCATACTGAATGCTTTCCATGAAAACAATTTCTAAATCAAATTATTTTTAATGTTGTGAGTTTTTGCACATGAATAAGTACCTCAATTGAGATGTATAAAACCAATTAGACTCCTATTTATCTCTGCTTAGCAACTTGGCTCCACTAATTTCTTTGGTCAGTGTTTCACTTTGGAGCTCACTCTGTTCATACATTCTGATGATTGAATTATTCAACATTTATTTTAGAATACATTTATTTAGTGGTGCCCTTTCCAAACAGCTTCCTTTTCATTTGATCCTGAAAGCCCTTCAATATTCTTCCATGAAGCTTGGAGACTGCCACAAAGAGGATGCATTAGTTACCTTTTAGGTATTTGCATAACTCAAAAATTCTGAGCAATAAACAACTAGTAATTGTCAGGAAGAGGAGAATTTCTTAAGTGTTTCTCATTGTCATATTAAAACTTACATTCTGTGAAACATTTAATTACTAGAACAAACACACCTGGTTATTTGGCATTTCCTTCTTTTCTTTTCTTTTTTTTCCCTCCTGTCTCAGAAGTGGTGACCACTTTTACATTTTATTTCACTTCTATAGTGCACTCCATCTTAAATTTTGGTTTTCTTTTGTGTCATCTGCACACATACTGCAACGACTCTTGCACTCTGTGGGACAGAAAAGCATGTCCTTCATTAGACAGACCCTTTTTTTTTCATAACATGTATACCCAAAGAAGGAATTTTTCCTTTCAACAGTGCACCAGTTTGTTCAAATGCATTACTGAAGTTCAGAGTTTAAAAGCCTAGAAGGACATGGAACCATAGGGCTGGCAAGATGCTGAAAATTAATCTTGTCTTATGGATAAAATATAACTATATCATGATTAGCATGTTTGTCCAGCCTGTGCATATGCATTTTTAGCAATGTAAACTAGGCTGTTCCATATGATCCATTAGTGTAACTGTTAGCATTTTTTTCCTAATGTCTGACCTATGGAACTGCATTTTGAGCCTGTCACTTCTTGAGCTACATCTCTAGGAACATGAAGAATGAGTTAAATGATCTTTACATATATAATTACATATAAATGCATTTTTAAAATATTCCAGTTTTGTATATATTATATACATGTATGTATATATGCACACACATATGCACAAGCATATATAAAAATTATATTACATATACATACATATTATGCATTATTTATGTAGTATATTATATTTTATATATGTTATTATATACTATATAAATTACTTATTAATTATTTTCGTTTTATTTACTCAAAGTTCTTTTTGCTTTCGCCCTACTTTCTGTGTTGACCAGTGTTACTCACTACCACCTGAACCATGAACAATCAGCAACAAAATGTGTGTTAGTAGCTTTTATGAATTGCAGTTCAGCTGGAGAGAAGTCAACACATCTACGCATTACAGATTCATACCTCACTTATTTAAAACACAGATGTCCCACTGGACATCTAAATTGTCACCTTAATCTTGCAGGTCAGTTGTTCTTAGCTTCTTACCTCGGCCTGAATATCACATTCTGCTGGTGAGCAATTTCAAAGATATCTAATCTTGTTGATCTCATGGTACAGTTGGCATGATGATGAGGCATGAAGAGGATAAAAACATCAGAAGGAACATTAATCTCATCTTAATTTTCCAGTCAGTATTTTCCAGTTGTCTTAAAGAACATTAATATTTGATACCGCATTGTGAATCATTACTGAACTACACAACATGTATATCATCCACAGTTTGTAAAAAAAAAAAATTACATATATATATGTATATATCTTGTCCCTGGTGACATGAAGTATATACAGAGGGTCAGTGACACTGAGCTTGCAGGAAGAGCTCACATGGCCCAGGTCTCATTTCTTCTGACTCCAAAAACATGCAGTATTACCAACTGTCAATAATTTACTTTGATTCTTGAAGTATTTGCAATATCAGTTCACAGAAATGCTCAGCTTTGTTTTCTGAAAGAAAATAAGTGCCTTATCATTACTACGAAAATAAGTGCCTTACCATTACTATTATGAACAGAGAAAATCGGGGCCTTTTTCTTCTTATACTACTTTTTTTTGGTTTTTTTTCGGTCTCTTACATTTTCTACATATTGAATTCCAGTGTCTGAGCCAGTTCTTCTATGTGTTTGGCTGGCAAGACATGCTTGGTTATACCTCTACATTGAGCACATCTGAATTTTGGGGCTTCGATCAACCAAACCAGGAGTCCTCACCACTGTGGGCAGCCCCTCCTGCCCACATCCCCAGGTTTACTTCAAAAGGCTGTGACCCACTCACATGACTGGAAAATATGGCTCAGGAACACACAGCATTACAGGCACAGAAACTGTATTTTTATGTGACTCAAGTGCATCTCAACAACTCCTATTATGCTAAATAGGATCTCTTAAGTGATAGAGTTATTTTTTTCTGTTCTCTTGTGAGCTGAAGCTTCAATGAAAACAACCCCCCCCCAAAACAAAACGAAACAAAACAAAAACCCCAAACAAATAAAAAAACCCACCCCAAAAAAACCCCAAAACACAAAGCTCTTTTCATTGTTCTCTTGTTTACTCTCTCTTTCAACATACTGTACTATCTCCTAATGTTGATATGCCCGTTATACAGATCTTAAGAATAATTGCTATCAAAATTAATAGAACATGACCCGCTTTCTGTAGCTCTGTTCCTTTGTTAATTTAAGTTTTCTACAGAATTCTATTCCAGAGGGAGAATATTTTTCGGTTGTGTTATTGGTTAACATCAATAAAAACAAATATTACTGCTTTTGACCAAGACCTGTGAAAATTCCCACAAGAGAATATTCTGTTTCCAATCTCCAATTTGAGCTATTAAGCTCTATTAAGAAATAAAGCCTTTTTTTGAAATCTGGGCACACAGTGCCTCACAGACTTGATGTCAGAAATCCTTGCAAATGCCACTTGGGGAAAAAAAACAAACCAAACACAACACCACCACCAAAAAACCCCCTCCATATTCTACTGGTATACAAAAAAACCTGAAATGGCAAATAATCCTAAAACAAACATCCTGGAATTACTACATAGTTAAGCTTGTAGTTTCTTGCCCAGCAAATACTGGTTTTGGAAACTGCTAGGAAGGAAGAGAATAATAAAGCTTAATTGACTGTATATTTCTACCTGATGGACACTTCTAGCAAAGTGTTAATTATATATATCACAGCACTGTTAAGAAAGATCAAGCCAGACTTTGCTGTCCTTGAAGGCTGAACTTTCAGAAGAGTTTGCCATCAGCCTACCTTTGTTTCCATGGAGCCTGCACCTATTTTATCTTGTCTTACATTTAAGCAACAAGATACTCGGTGTCAGAGGAGAACAGTTTCTGTTTGTATAGCATGCAGCACAATAGGATCTAGATAAATCCTTTGGATTCCTGTTTCTGTGGCAGTAAGGTTTTGTGTTTGTTAATTCACTTCTACCCAATGAATCCTAAGATTTGGCAGCGCTGTGCTACTCAGTACAATAACAGTAATTGTGAAAACAGTAGAAATCAGATACTGTTTGAGATTGAAAGGTCTTCAGGCAAAGACGTGTTCCTCAGCAGATACACAAAGCAGAGCAGAAAGGATTCAGCCTTATGGCAAGAGCACTTACTACTATAGCAAAAATAATACTTCTAGGGACATCTGGATCTAAGAAAGCTGTGAATTAAAAACAACCTGCTTTCTATGGAATTCTAAATGTTCACCTTTTAAAGGGAGAACAACCATCCGCATGCAGTTAATACTACTAAATTAAATGGAAATTAACCAAGGCAGTACAGCTGCATTTGAAGCCAGAATCATATATTACTACAGTATTTTTTGTTGTGGTTCTGTAATAAGAAAAACTGTATCTTGGAGCCATGCAGAGAACAGCAAATTTACTATAACTGCCACAGACAAGTGGGCATGAAAAATGATCAGTTCCTAAAAGCTTTTAAAGCAGCAATGTTTGTCCTTCTCGGCTTTATGAAGGTCATAAGTCTCTCTGGTATGATCTAAGAAATGCTATAACAAGGTTCACTTAAACGCAGCTGTGTCCCGAATCTGTGCTCAGAGAGACAAAATTCCTTTACAGAAACAGCCACTCAACTTTTATCTGCAGGAGACAGTATTTTGCAGTGGACTTGGTTCAGAGATGCTGCCAACTCCAGACCACAGTCCAGTGACAGAATGATATATAGGACTTTCTCCTGCCAGCAAAGCACTGTCCAGAACTAACATCGTCTTCATTTACTATTTACTGGGCTTAGACATCTCTTTAGTGTGGCTTCACTAGCTATACATAGTGTGTACAAAGATACACGCACACACAAGTCTGAACCCATATTTTTATGTATATACACATACATATTATATATACATGAATACACAGACATATGTGTGTGTATATATATATACATTCATGATTGATTTTAGATATTATCTAGGGCACTCTACAGTCTTACCCAAGCAAGGGAGTGGAAAAGGTTGTGCAATTCCCAACACAAAAGAATGACCAAGCTAAAGCTGTTTCCTTCAGGGAACTCAGATGCAGCTGGTCTTTCCCTGCCATAGCTACATCCTGTCTCAGTGGTGACTTAGTTGTCCTGGGCACAGCATGAGGGAAAGGAAGAATTGAGGCTCCATCCAGAGCCAGTCTCATGGCTTGGGGAATTGGCAGCTCTGCAGGTGTCCACATACTCCCGCATACTGTACATTTGCATATTGTACATTCAGTCACATACAACACTGTACATTCAGAGACATACAACTAGTCTTGTGCAAAGTCTAGTGAAAGAGCTTGGCAACCAAGAGGAGTGACTTTCTCTGATGACTTCTCCATATCTTTTGTTATTGCCTTGTACCTGATGAGCAGCAGTAGAGCAGATACCTTGTATGATGACTGATGATCCTGTTCAGTGCCATTAGATACAGACTGTGGAGTCACCCCTTGCAATGCTATGTTATTGCACAGGAACAGCTGCCCTCAAATATTTCCCAAATGTTAGAACTTATACCGGCAAGAATAACATCAATTTGAGCATGGTTATAGAACTGTTGTTATTTTGCCTCAAGCGACTTTTGGAATCAATTAAAAAAAATATCCCCCTTTAGGAGGGATCTCAGCTTGCTCTCTACTCCACTGCTTGTTCCAAATAAAAGTAGTTTCTTTCCTAATGGATGTTTCTCTGACCTCTTCTTCAAAATGCTCAATGACGAAAAATTCACAACCTTTCTAAACAACCTGTTCCAGGGCACTGTGAGTGTCAGCGCTCCTTGTCTTATTATCTTTTCTGTTAAAACATGTGTGATGCAGTCAATGCAAGTTGAAATTCAGAAGGTAGCTTTATGCAGCTGACTTCCTGGGCTCAGAAGACTGAAGTACATATATAGTGTCAGGGGAAAATTAAAACAAATAGGAACTTTTGCAATACCTCATTTACCTAACTCTTCCATGGCACTTTTCCCTTGATAGATTTCCAAGGACTTTATCAGGAAGAACTGTCTTACAACTCCTTTTCAATCGACAGGGCAAATGTGGCAGCAGAGTCATTTGCATATTTCCTCCATCACTTCGCTGGAGGGGAGAGAAAATGGGGCACAAATATTTGACTAAACACTATCTGTTTTTATACTTCATTCTTTTAAGGCAGCCCCATTATTTTGAGGCTGCCTCAAATGACCAAGGAAAGGCGAGTTACAGTCATCCTAGGTAAAGAATCTTATCCAAAGAACATGAATATCAAAATATACTTTTCCATCAACTTTAACAGGGGTCAGATGAGAACCAGAAGCCTTAAAGTGAGTATTCATGGTGCTGCTAGTAGCCTGGAATAAAAAACCTATTTACTCAATCATGAATAATGATATGAGCTCAACCTTTCAAAATAATATGAAAAACATCTCTTTTTATCACCCACCACATTTATGCTAATACTCAAGTTATGGAGTTGTGAAGTACATTATATAATCCCAAACTAAAGTTTGACAATTAACCTTTCAAAACAGCTCTGTAACAAGAAGCCTCAGAGAAATGTAATGTGAGCAATTTATTATGAGTTCCTCAATCTGGATAGCCTGGGATACAAAAAAAAAACCCAGGTTAACTCATCAATGCCAAAGGGTCAACTGGTGTTTCACATTTTGCTTTTGCTTTAAAGGTGCAGTGATTCCTTATCATCACACACTTGCTGCAAGAAGGGATAGATTAATAATAATATGTCATTTTTAGAGTGTGATATGAAACAAATCATCAACATGCTGTCTCTTAGAAGATAGATTATTTCAATTTTCGACTTAGGGAAACTGGTATAGTGAGAACAATGTGTCAGTTCAGGAAACCAGACCAGAATTTCTGGCTTCTTTACATCCCACAACCATACTTATAGACCTGAATTGAGCCTAGGTCTTCCAGGCAGAATAGAGTATATAAACATAATTTGTTCACTGATAATAAAGAAAAACTTTAAGGTCTTCCTAAAGTCTGAGCATGTGGCTCAGCGAGAAGGACTGTTCCATGGGCTTGGTTACAGAGCAGCTGACTCTACTATACATCACCCACCCTTCAATCCATGCTTACAAAACGAAGTGGACAATTGCAATAGTTACTGTGGGGTTAAAAGACACGATTTCATAATTTAAGAAGAAAAGCCATGTCCTGTAGACCAGGCTGGAAAACCACCTCGAACCTCTAAAAACTCCATGGATACTATAACCCAGCTTTTTCCTCCTTTTTTTTTTTTTTTTTTTGGTTGGTTGGTTAGTTTTGTTTTGATTCACACTTTATATCAAAGGTATAAAATCTCAGCTGGAACCTGAAACCAAATCCAAAACACAATAACAGTCACAGTAAACTCGACGGAAGTGTGAGAATACCAAAATCACACTTTCTGGTGAGTACGGGTTCACAAATCAATGGAGACAGGAAAGAAAGCAGCACCAGGCTCACTATGGAAGTCTGTGTTCTGGTTTCACTACAGGAAGACTGGCTCGTCATTCAGCCATTCCTCCAGACATGGTAAACTGAAGGACTGTAGAACTGCTGGGTATGTGAAATGCCACTGCAGCTGCATTTCACTACAAAAAGCCGCAAAACATCACCCCCCCCCCCCCCCCCAACTTTCTAGTTGCTAATCCAATATTCCTGGTGGCTCTGACTGAGGAAGCACATGGAAGGTTTTCACAGGGTCTTCCCCAGCACACAGGCACAGAAAGATCAGCTCAAAAAATTGCTTTGGAGAACCCAACAAAACAGAGAGACTGCTGACCTATGAAGAAAGGCTGAAAAAATATAGCTAGTTCAACTGTTGGCCCCTCAATACCACTTCTGAGTATGTTAGCAAGGAAGGTCACAACCTTTGTTTCCAGTGAGTCCCTCATTGACCAAAAGAAGCTGTTAGATGCAGACTTAATGAGGACAGGACACCTTTGTGCATGAAGTCATTCCAGAATGACAGTCCTCAAGTCTGTTGGTAAAAATCTCCTTTTGCCACTGAATGCAACAAGAGCTTTGCCAGGCTTTTCCACCAATCTTAGACTGTGCACGTGAAGAAAAGATGGCAAACCAACCCTCCTTTTACCTCAGAAGAACAAGACAAATCAAATTTGAAGATGTGCTTGCTGCCTAACTATCCTCAGCTATAAAGAAAGTAGTGGAACTCAGGCTGTTGGCAGACTTGCCTCTATAGAGAGAAAAAATACGTGTTTCTTTGTCTTCCTTAATATATTCCTAATATTGGTGCATGGACTGACCTAGTGGCCCTGCAGCCACCATTCTGTAAACATGGAGTAAAACCAAGATACTTCAATACACTTTCTGAATAAGAGAAAAGTATAATATTATTTAATATAATTTGCAATTACACGGTTGGAAGCTCTTTAGGAGAATATGAAGGTTAAATTTATGACTGCAGAGACTCCTTTAGGTTACTCTTCTTACGTTACTGTTGTAGCTCCTGAGTATTTATTCAGAGAGACATGATCTCAAATCTCATTGAATTTCAAGAAGCATTTGGATGCCTCACACTTATCAACTCTTTTCAAAAGTACAAACTAAAGAGAATGGAAGAGGCAATTTATCTAAACACAGATCAACCCATCCATACTAACACCCTCATTTTATCACTGGCAAAACAGCTAAAGTTTGTTGGTTGAGGAGTAACTGAGGCAAACATCAAATATCAGCAGTAGGAAATATTTCAGCATGAGGCAAAATTCTGTTCTGAACCATGAAATGTATTTAGAAGAGAACCATAAAAATGTTTTCCATTTATATTTTAATGTTTGACACGCCCAGGTGTTGATATAAAGATGTAAGTAGCCTGGGCACTTCTTTCTTTTCCCTAAAGAGAAAAGCAATAAATTTAATGATCTCTACAAAGGACTCCCAATACTTCATAGAGGTGAACAAATCTGCGATTACAAAACCAGTAATAACAAAGAAAAAAAAAATCTGATTCTCTCTCTTGAGGCTAGAGGAGTTGGGCAGTAAACAGTAATTTATTCTTGTAAAAAGAGTCTACTGAAAAAGATGATAACTAAATACGTGTCTTATTTATACCAGACACAAGCCAATGGGTCTTCATGCTTTCATACTCATACACAAACATATAGACTTAATGAGTATTGCTTAAAATGCTAGGAAGATAACTAGTTTCCACATATCTCCCCCTTTCCTGTTGTTGAGATAAACAAGAACCAGTGCCACAGTTCAGATTTTGAAGCTCTCTGCAGTCAGCTCTAAAGCAGTTGCTTGTAGGCAAAAGAGCCCATTGTGCAACGTTGCCAAGAATTATCTCAGTTTGGGAACGAAGAGAAATGCTGACTCAAGAAAAAGGTGCGTTGCTTTGCATTAGAGCTCACATAGTTTACAACAGCAGAAAGCCAAATGTTCACGATTCAAGACACCAACACTGTGCCTGATGAAATGAAAATTTCTCGTTGGGTAAGTGCTCAAGTGAGACAACTTGGTTTTATGCCTACTTGCTAGAGCATGCAGTGAGAGGATAGCTGGTGCCCCCAGTGCAAGCTGACACCAAAAATTGGCACATTTGGAAAATTTAGCCTGGCACTTCAGCTATTTCCTTGGATTAGAATAGGAAATTCTGCTAGAATGGTTGCAACAGTAACCACTGTGGAGATGATGAGTAGGTTGGATTGTAATTGCAGTGCATGTTGGAATTATATCACTTTACACCTGTTAAGAATATGTTTTCTTGCTGTAGAAACCACTTCCCTTTTTTTTTTTTTCCCCCCTCTTGGGCTGTTTGATACACACCTGAAAACACAGCTTTACAGGAATATTCCTGGCTCCCAGTAGAGATCCCTGAAACCAAGTGTTAGCACTTTGTGTTTGTTAGCAAGATATTAGCTTTACACATTTCAAAAGAGTTTTGACTCACAGAATACCTACAAGCTGTTAAAATCTGCCTCCTGAAAAGGTTTAGAGTATATCAAAGCTCTCTGCTTTGGGGGGTTGTATATAAATCCCTGAATGTGGGGAGAGGGTTAACCCTCACACTTCTTTCAGTTGATCAGAAAATCTCTTTCATCTCTTAGACATACCCTAAATGCCTTTTTCATTAACAAAAGATTGGAGTAGACACTTTGGTGAAAGCCTGTCACCTGTCTTTTTGCCACACTTTTTTGCTATGATGATAAATACAAATTAGCGCACAAATGCATGCAAAGCTATATTAACAATTCTGACATTTCAAATACTGTGGCTCATTTTACCTACATGAATCCAGTTAGAAAATAAATTATTTCTTGCCTCCTTCACTATGCTCTGGCTCACATACATTATACAATATATTGCTGGAATCTGGCTAATTTGAAAGGATACAGTAGGATAAATTCCAGAATGGCCTGGAGACAAGACATCCTACATGCTGAGCTATTGGCAGTGTTAACAGCAGAACTCCTCTGGCTATCCAGTATTTAGCAGCTCTTTTAGCATCCCACAGTCATTCGTTCATTTTTCCTCACAATGTTCTCTGTGAGTTAAGTCTTGTACTTCAGTTAAAAAAGAAAATTACTAAGCTATTCAGATAGAGTACTTTTGAAAAGGGGCCCATATTATCTTAAAACAAATCAAGTCTTTAAAATTCTGTGCAGCTATTTGGAGGGAGTTCTAGACCTTTATCCCTCTGAAGGTCAGAAACCATCATCCAGTTTCTACTATAAATGTATGCATAGCTAGTTTATGCCCATTTTTAATAATATTAACATGGTTTTCCACTACTGTAGTGACTTCTGGGTCTTCACCCTTTTCTTTGCCAAGCTAAATAAATTAAGCATGATTCATTTCTGTGAGGAAATAGCCATTTCCTCTCCTCGTACCCCTAGTATCAGGGAACTGAACACTTTTATCTCTGCTGCCTTTGGCAGCTGTGTTTGAATTTACAGAGCCGATGAATGGAGCCAGCGGTACCCACACTGTTGGTGGGGATGAAGCCAGCAAGTAGACTGGTCACCTCATGTCGGGATGCTCCAGACTGGAGCCACAGTGTGGCTAACAGGGTATGAGGCACAGCATCTGAGCCAATGTGTTCATATAGATGGAAGAGGAACTGAATAACCAGCCTGAGCTACTGGTGGAAACCTGTAGCAAAACAAACCAGCATCCTTCCTCCAGCACTAGGCCCTAGTTACATATGCTAATGGTTCATAATTGAACTTCAAACTCTCAGGTTTGTTTTGCATGAAGATGTGACTAGAGGAAGTCTCTGTATGTTAAAACCAAATAAAACCTCTAGTTGTGTTCAGCAGTAGCATTAGAAAAACAACCAGATAAGATACAGCACTCTCAAAAAAAGCCTACTTTACATGCACTCAAATTAAGCTGTTCTTTGTAAAGCAGTGGTGTGAAATTTAGTGCAGTCCCATTCAGACCTCAACTCTGCAGACAGTATGTGCATTACTTTGTGTAAGTCACCCACACATAAAACTTCACAAAGATTTAAGTACCTAATTTCCAAGAAAGACAATAGGCCTTGGCCACTTAACTCTCCGTGAGGATCTGGGACTAAATTAAAACGTGTCTAGATCCTCCATGTGTTAGGAATAAGGTAAACTGATTTTCTTCTACCAATTTCTATTTCCTTCCTATCTTCTCATATCCTAATATCTGTAGAACTAGGACTTTCATCTCCTGTATGTGAATGGAGTCTCACAGGAGGGACAAACTTGATCTATGTTTCCTAAGGCCTGTGGACATTGCTTCAACAAAACCATTATCATTAATGTTTTACTGAAGAATGTGAGATTGGATTGCTATGCCTTATCTACAATGGAGTCTGACACCACATCTTTCTCTGCAGTAATGGATAGGTAAAAAATAACTATTCTTCACCAATTCTTCTCTAGTCTGGTTTCTTAAAGACATGGAAAGTTCCTGTGAACATCTGTCATTTGTGCTCCCATCCACCTTGGTAGCTTTTGACTCTACTGGCCATTTTCAACCAAATTTATCACAGACTTGAAGGTACAATGTTCCTACAAGTTTAATAATGTGGTAAATGAGTGAGATAAAAAATATTTCTACCTTCTTTCTAATTTATCTTTACCATGAACATTGCCTCAATCATACATCAGGAATCTCAAACACAGACCAGATTCCTCATCCTAGTCAAGAAAGCTCATTATGATAGATCCTCCACAAATACGTAAGTCTCAGCCCCAGGCATTTTGCAATGGAAACAAAACCAACAACACCTTCGTGATATTGGAATGTCTCATTTTATTTTTAGTTAGAACCAGAACTTGCAGATCATACTGTATAAGAATAAACTGAGTGAAACAAACAAAAATTCTATACAGAAGTCGGGGGAAAAATAAAAGCGCTATTAAATTTAAGGTTTTGAAACAAAATAAAACCAAAAAAAGCTAGGTAAGAAAACCATTTATCTAGGCCAGTCCAATCTTGCAACAAAGAAAAGGTCCAAAAGGCATTAATTCCACTTCTGTGTTATTATCCCCAAAATACATCACTGCAATTTAGACATATAAAATGCCTTCAACAAGCCTGGAGAGTAACATGTTGATGAAGAAGTATGTGTTATTAGTTTGAGCTGTTAGGTCACCCACGGGACACCAATACAAACAACCTGGCTAATATATCCAAAAAATAAGCCAGTGGTTCAGATTGTAGGCAGAGTAGGAGGGGAAAAAAAGAATCACTAATGTAATGAAGAGGGACAGAAAATGAATACAAGGTTGAGAAGAAACATGTTTGTGGAATAGGTGTGTCAAGAGGGATAGCTGCATAGTTCATCTAAATGACAATATGAATGTTCTCTCCTCAGGCTCTGTTTCTTTCTTGTCTTGTATATTTATTTTTTTCTGTTGTTCTTGCTTACAGCAAGTTGCTGGAAGGGAAACAGTGTGAAACAATGATTACTATCTCACTAGTCTTTTAAGCTTCAGACTTCTCCCCTCTCCAGAGGCAACCCAGAAAGAAACAAATAATCAGTTTAGGGAATGTGGTAGCACAGTAAAGAAAAAAATGAAGCACAGGGATGGATGTTTGTGGTTTTCATTCAACCCTTGTTAATAGATGGTTTAAAAGGTGAAAGGTGTTATCTGTGGGGCTGCAGTTACGTGCTTCAGCTATTCCCAGTTGATTACTGGGGTTTTTTTTGCTATTTCTCAACAACCCGCCAACTATCTAAGGAAGCATACATATCTTACGTCAGCTCTGTCCAGCTGCACACTGATGGTTTTTAAGTCAGAACTGTAACAACAGGGAGTGCAACTGAAGAGGAACAGTGCAGGAAATCTTTCAATGCTTCCATTCAAGAGAAAAGCATGCAGAAATATGGAAATATTGGGGTCCATCTGTGGGGTGGTAAAGCCTCTCAGGACTGCAAGGAGCCTAGAAGACATGCCAGGAAAGAAAAGTTGTGCTTCAAACACTGAAATGTCTTGACAGTGCCCTATCCTTAGTAGTTGGAGAAGTCAATCCCCAGAGCAGTCTTTTGGTGGTTTTAAAACTACCGAGCTACAATAATTTCAGTGAATCATTACAGGAGCTGAAGACATGGTTGAAGGGACTCTGACTTCCAGAAACAGTCTCAGGGAAACTTGGGCTGGAAAGGACCTCTGGAGGTCTCTAGTCCAGCCTCCTACTCCTAGCAAAGTTGTCTTCAAATGATGGCTGTTACAACTGGCTTGAGCTGTGTGTTCAGCTCAAGCAGGACAACTGCATGCCACAAAGCTTGCCAGGATCAGGAAACACTGTGACACACATTTGATTTCAGACCTCTATTGCACATGATGACACCTGGATACAACATATGCTGATGATTCCCATCTGTTCTTCAGGGAAAATCAAGAGATTCTTTCTAAAGTTTTGTTTCCTTTTCCAAAAACTGATCAAATTGGGAAGTTTTGCCTGTAGGCTCTTTTCTACCCTTCCACTGCCCAAGAACACTAAGCGTAACAAAAGTAGGGATCCACAACACTACCACTGGTGGATTTTTTAGGAAATCTTACCCAAATGTTAATTGCACAAGGCAACTTTTGAGGGGATGAGAGAGTTTACCCCAAAAGACATTCAGCAGTGATCCAAGATGCTGCAAAAACATAAGGTTCCTTGGTGGGTTTTCAAGTATTACAAATCAAAACTGCATATTTGCAGCCTGGAACCTGCAAACACATTTAATTTCAGGAAGACTCGTCTTTCAGTTGCAGAAAGATTCAGCTTGTAATACCAGAGACAAGTCCTGGGATATTTAATGTGTTGAATGCTGACTGAACAGTATTACCACTTAAATACAAAGAACAGATTGACTTCTTTTGAAAATCTCATCCCCAAAGCCAACCGGAGTGTTTAATTTAACCCTCAAGTCCATTACAAGTTCACGCTTTGATGGATGTATTGTACTGTCCAATTTTAAATTACCCACAGCATAAAATTCAATATTCATCTATAGTTTTATCAACTTTCTCCTATAGAAACATTTTCCTCACCTTCAATTCATTTCTAACTACTCCCTTTCCACTTCTAACTATTTTTTGATGTCTGGGAACAAGAGGCTTTTGAAAACCTTCAACTGGATTTCCTGTAATGCATTAAGTACTATCACAAAAACAAGCCACCCACCGTGCTGAAGAAAGTAGAGATCAAAACAAACATGGCACAATGAAAAGAGGCAAAATGTTGAGAGAGAGTGACAATATAAAATTATAAAACTGCCCATATTTGGAAGTTCCATTTCTTTACATCCTTTCTGGTTAGTTAGAGGCAGCTCGTGGAAATGTTGCCCAGTAACTTAAGAAGGCAAGGTGAAGTTTTACAAATATTTCTCCTAGGTGCTTGGTTCATTTGAACTTACTATTCCTGGATTTGCGTGGTTTTTTGATGTTGGTTGTTTCTCCCAAAGCAAGACAAAAATCCAAGATCTGAGTTGATTCACAATGTCTTCTGGGAAGCAGTAATCCACATTGACAAAATTACATCTACAACTTGAGAGAGAAACAAAAGCAGCTCAAAGTGACAAGTCCGCTTAGCCATATTGAGGAGGGGAAAAAAAGAATACTCTTTAAAATTGAAATTGCAAGCTCACCTGCTGCTGCCTGCAAGCCTCAAACATCAACAGTGAGGACTGCACAACTGTAGCAGCAGCAGCAGCAACGTGCTGCAAGCCTCTGTTCACAGCTCAGGCACAAATGAAATTATAAAGCCCCTGCAAACTGTAACGCACATGAGACTTTTCCCCCATAAGCAGTTTGCATTTGTGGTGGTGTCTCTTCAGGGCAAGACTGGACACACATAGACCAACAAAACAAGTGCATTAAACAACATATATAAGAGGTGCCAAGTTGTTCCAGATATCTAGCCCAACATCCCTTCATGGACAGTGACAACTAAATTTGCCTCCAGACCTGGTTAGAGAACACCAAGGAAAGAATTACCAGGCCAGATAAGAGTTCGTGACCCCCTTCGTCTCCCAAGAAAGGCAGGACAAGCTCTGCTGCGAGCTGCTGTGCTGCTGAAGAGACCGTGAACTGTGGAAGAGGGAAGACAACTGAGTTGAGATGGCCTTCAGAAAAGCAGATGATGCTGTAGACGTAGGAAAATGGATCATGAGCAAGATATCCCTTCCTGCCACTTATTTCCAAGGATATATTGGAACTGGGAAATGGTCAAAGAAGAGCACAATGCTTAGCAAATGTATAGAAAATCCTGTGAGTGAGGAAAGACCTTGGAAACAGGAGGACTGTGGAGAGTATGGATGGGAACCGATTGTTTATCTCTTCACAAATACAAGAATTAGGGTATGCTATGTGAAGCTACAAACTGCCAAGTTCAAAATTAACAGGAAAAAAAAGGGTTATTTGCCCGATAGGGCATAGGACAACTGTAGAGAATGTTGTTAATAGTTTATATACGTTTATATACGTTCAATAATAGAGTGATTAAGTTCATAACAGGAAATCCACTGATGATTATTATTGACATGGCATTTTGGAGTACACTGAGAGAAATGGCATATATGCTGTTCTTAATCTACTCTAGACATTTTTTTGTAACCACAGTTAGAGACCGGGCTAGAAGGATTTTTTTTTTTTTTTCCCTTTTTAATCTGACCTGCTGCATCTTTTCTTACATTCAAGGAGGGTGGCTATAAATCAATGTAGCTTCAATGCACTGGCATTCAGCTTCCCTGTGAGAAATCCCCAGCATGTGCCACTGCACTGGGAAAGTCTGACAAATACTGAGATTAAATCCCCTTCCTCAACCCCAGTGAGCCCAGCCTAGAGTGAATCTGGTACGATTTCCTCATCACCAGCAAAGCAAGTTCAGATATTTCTTGCTGTCATGCTTTCAAGATGCTCATCTCTGCTCCCTTTCAAATTACTTTTTAAAACATTGGTTTGCAGCCTTTGTTTCAGATATGGCCACTTGGCAAAAGGGAACACCAGAGCTGGAGTGAGAAGCTGTAAATGGATTGGGAAGCATGTTTGCTTGTTTGTTTCCGATTGCTGACAGCAAACAGTGTCTGTAATAATTCTCTGCGTAATTAGATTTTCAGGCTGTTAGAGGCCTGGCACAGACATAGCAGGTTTTGTTAGTGCTGAGGGATTTTTCATTTGAGAGACTACATTAACTCTGTCTTTTCTTCTGCACTTTCCTGAACAATATTTAAAAATGTGGAGCAAAAGCAAACAAAAACAAAATAAAAAAACCCAAAGGTCTAACCATGCAGAGGAAGATGAACAATTAGATCTTCACTTCAGCCTGACCAGTGGGATTGACAAATAGGGTGAGACACAAACTGATACTTGAAACAAAAATGAGACACCCTGGGTTGTTTTTTGCTGAACTCTTCATTGTCTGATGCTCATAAAGAATTCATCTAGAACAGAAGGTATTAAATCATCACTCATAATAAACCGTTGCTTAGAGAAAATAAAATAAATACGTAAACCTAGGTGCTTACAGTTCTGCTCCTGCTGAGACACAAATGCCAAAATCCAGAGCCTTATAGTTAACTATATTTCAACAGCATAAAAAAAAAAAAGTGATGAACTCACAGGCATTACTCAAAGAGATATACTGTGCCTTTGGATAACTGAGTAAACCGAAGATAATTCACAGGTGATGTCAGCCATACTGCATAGGAGGGCAAGTGCCATGGGAAATCCTGCCTTTTGCTGAATGTTTCTGAACATCTCGGTCAGGTCTGAGCTCTGCTCAGAGTTTGTTAAGCACCAAATGCTGCTATAAAGATGCTGTGGTGACTATTACGTAAACACTGCCCACCAGGTGTAGTTAAAGACAAACTGTAAGGCAAGCATTTCAGCTATTAGTTACAAAAGTAATCTATAACAGATAATGAGAAGAATTCTTAATAAAGCCTTGGATGATGTATGTACAAGGAGAAATAAAAGTAAAAGCAGAGTCCTGAGACTGAAGAGACCTGGCTTCAAATCCTGGTGCTTCCACAGGATTTTTGTTTGACTGGGGACAAGAGGTCTTGTCACCCTTTGCACTTCCTCAGGTTTGGACAATCCAAAGCCAGAGGACACCCCGGTCAGCTTTCAGGAGCACAGGAGAGGCCGATCTGCACTAGGGTGTGCTCACTTCACCTCTCTGTGACTCAGTTTACCACCTCTGAAAAGGACTGAGAGTTGTTTCCACTTGTCTAAGTGGTTTGTAAATCACCTTAAGGACTTTGAAAATAACTGTAACAGTTTGGAGCCTGAACTTTCACAGTCCATTAACCTTGTTGTTCACCGGTAAACCGGATTTCCTAGCAGACCCTGGATTTAGTGAGACAGCTCACTTAAACATATTTTGGCCCGTGTTTTTGTGATGAGAGTCTTGTTTCCTAAGCCACCAAAGACTGAACATACCGTGCAATGCTAAGAAAAACTGAAGATTAGGTGGTGCATTCTTTGTTTGACATGCAGGACCACTAATTGCTAAAGAGAACAAGTTTTTGAATAGCTTTGACATTTTCACTGAATGTACACCTGTGGATGCTGTATTTTGCTTCCCTTGTTCCATTTCCAGGAATTGCCTACAGGGAAGGGGAAACCAAGGCCCTTTTTCAGGGCTGTGACCTTCAGAGAGAAACGGAAAGAGGGAGGTTGGGTCCCCATGCACCTGCATAAAAGAGATAAATCTTCCACTGCAGAGGGAACACAAGTAGGGGGTCCTCAATCTACTAGGAAGGTGAAGTTGAGAGAAAATCACTATGGTGCAAATACCTTTTATCAGGCAGCTTAATAAATCACACATTCAGGAAATTTAAAGTGTCTTTATCTACAGTGAACTTTATTTCCTCCCTCCTGCACTAATTCCTGAATCACAAGGCAAGGAAAAGGACTTAAGTGTTTATCCATCTGCAGCAGGGACCAAACTTGTGACTGGTTTTGTGAAGTGCAAGTGATTACTGAACTAAACATTCAGTTTCTACTTTAAGTCATGTGAAAATCACTAAATACAGTCCTGACCCAGGAATGGCTTCCTCAGGAGAAGACTGAAGAGACAGGATTGCAATGGAGACTCACTCTCCTGTCCTTTTATCTTGTCTGGTGTTGCACTCAGCAGATTGGAGGGTGCAGCATCCTCCTGCCTCATCCCCAGGCAGCTGCTGGTCTCAGGTCTTTGACTGTCTGGTCAACAGGAGTCACTCCACTGATTGCTCCAAAGGGTAAATCAGGCTGCCCATACCAAACATTATGGAGAACATTGGACATTGTGTAAGAAGACTGAAATCTACAATTTCCTGCACTGGGACATGAGCAAATTTCAGTTCATTGAAACCCACGCTGAACTCAAAAGGCAGTTTAGTAGCCTTCATAGTTCAGGGGTGTTGTAATGCATACAGAGTGCTTGGGAAACACAGTAATTGCTTGGAAATAGAATCAATTATTAATTCAAAGGCCAATTATTAATACATATAACAATATAAATTCAAATGCAGTCAAACACATGAGACAAAAGCAATGTGCATTTCTGAAAGCAGAAGGCAGCTGTGTGCACACAAGCAGGGTAAGTAACTAACTGAATTTGTCTGCACTGAACTGGAAGGATAAAAAGAGCCAGGAGTCAACATCCTTACCCTCCCCACTGTTACACACCAGCCAGATGAAAATAATTAATATGACAATTAATAAAAAAATTGGTTTTCTAAATAAAAGACTGATTTTTTTTCCCTGTTTAATTGATTTTACATTCACTTTCTTTTCTACTTCGTCTCGTTGAATGATCTGCCAGAGGTAGTAGAACAGGTACTTTAATACCAAAATTACCCTGAAAAGTCAGTTTAATCACAGACCCCAAGGTTTTCAGAAAAGAGAGTGTAGAGTATAGACTATTTTGGCACTTGCAATTAAGAAATGTCTTGAGTTGGAATTGCTTAAAACTTGTTTTGAGAACTTCCTTTTTATTTTTGTAATTTTATTTTGCTTTTTAGATGGGCTCTCCTTCCTGTGCTATGACTCTATTTGCACATCAGCCTAAACATCCCACAAACCATTTTAAGGACAAGGTAGTGCTGCAGTTTTGGCCTCAGTCACAAGGCAATGCTGAGGAATGGAGTAATGAGATGATCCCCAAGTGGTGCTACATTTTGCCCTGCTCTCCCCAGAGTTCATGTGTTCCCACAGACAGGAACCAGGAAGGCTCTGCTCTACAGAACACAACCCACTGCTGACACAGTGCAAAAGCATGACCCAGAATTCTGAGCCCCATTTCAATGCCTCTTTAATCCCACACTTCCGAGACCCTGAGCATTTGTGTTCAAAACAGAGGCAAGAGAGAGGCAGCTCAGCTGAGCTGCCAGCTTTCGAAAAGCACTTGAGGACCAGGTTGATGAAAAAAAATAAAAATAAGAGCAAATCAGCTGATAAAAGCATAACTCAGAGATTTGATAGCAGCTAGGAAAGAGCACTGCAGAGTGCTGATCGCAAAGTAATAGACAGAGGTTTCCATTTCACACATTGTCATTCTAATCTTGCAGTCCCAGTTCCACAATGTCAGGACCGATCCCTCATACAAAGAGGGATAAAAGAGGAGACATAACTACACAGCCCAGGATACAAAACACAGAAAGGAGAGGAGACATTTGTTTAAGCATTCAGCAATTTGCAGCACAGAGAATTTTCATTCACAAACTGGTGTTCCTGATAGTGGAGGCAAAAAGGCAAAATGAAAACAGAAAGAGCTTTTTGGCATAGTTTGAGGAAAAGTTCCATCTGCAGGTATAATTGACACAGTTTAAATTCCAAGAGTACAAACGCCAAGAAACTCTCAGGACTGCCAGACAATCAGAAGATCCTCTTCTGTCTCACCCTAATCCTCTAAGATAGTTGCCTGTATCTTGTGAAGAGCCAGGGCCCTTCAGTGAAGAGGAGGATGACATAACGAAGACCTTTGTAGCTTTGCTTCTAGGAGCCTTTATAGGAATGCACAGAATGAGAAAATTTCAGTTTTATTCTATCCATAGAGGCATTATTGAGAATATGTAAGAGCTGACATCCTCAAAAGAAGTCATTGAGAGCCTCATAGTGAATGGAAGCAAAAGCCTATTGAAGGAGCAGGTGATGCAGAAAGATATTGGTGACTGAAAAATAAGATCAAGGACAAGGGATGAGGCAAGGCCTGGATCTCTAATTTTCCATAGGATAAACAGAGAATAGGAGGAAGGATGCCATGTAAACCAAAGAACTGAGCAAACAAAAGTAGGAAGAAAAATTACACCCTAAGTCCAGGATCTATCCCAATGTTTTCTTCTATTTGTGAACAATATAGAATAAATAAGATATCATGGAAAGGCTAAAAGGGAGGATAGCAATGCAGATATGAAAAATGATGAGACATGGAACAGAAATAACAGATTACAGGAAAGTAGGTAAAGGGTAAATGAAGTCACTGTTCATTTGAGTTCTGATTTCTACTTTTCATCTCCAGCAGAAAGATGCAGCAGTCATGTGTATCTTATTCCCTAAAAGTAACCCCAGACTCTGCTGATATAGTCTTAAAAATGCATCTTTAAAATGATAATAACTCACAAAACACTCACGCCAGACTTAATATCAAGGCATCAGCTGAACTGGAATAGAAAACCTTCATTTTCTTAGCAAATCTTTGCACCTCATAAAGGTTTTATCTGTTGCTATGGCAAAGGCTTAACCCAAAGGAATTACTTGTAGAACACTAGAAGAAGGGGGAATTTTTCAGTTCCTTTCACATACACATTTTCATACCCCAGACATTTTAATTTAATCATATTTTCCCTTCATCCTTCAGAGAGTTTCTTTTAGTCCCGAGTAAGCTGCATGTCTACATCAGCAATATGGAAGGATCCATTCTTATCATTTTCTCCACTGTAAATCAAAATCTACTTTTAATTATAGAATATCAGCTATTTCTCTTTGATGACATTCAAGTGCTTATTCCAAATTGAAAGAGAAATAGAGCAACTGCCATGGTATTTTCATACATAGAGTGATGACCTTTTTAATATGATTTCATGGAAACAACGGAGTTACATTCGTCAGATTATATATAAACTTTCTTCTTCTCTTTTTCAGACATTCTACTTTCAATTCACAATGACATTTGATAGGAGACATAAAAATGTCGGTAGATCAGTTTTTTTTCAGCCACCACATCTGACAAGAATTCCCTCCTCCCTGTTTCTTTTTACAGTGCTATGTTGTTCACTCATTTGGGCCTACTTCAATTTGCTTATTAAATATGTAAGATCTTCACTATGCAACCAGGAGCTGAATCATGTAAGATTAACACAAAGCCCTTGTGAGAGAATTTTTTTTAACATTATTAATATTAATAGTATGTGCAGCTCATGTATTTTTGTACTTTCCAAACCCAAATGTCAATACAGTGGATAAATTGTACTTTTCTTTGTCATCTTCTTTGTCTTCTTCAAAGAAAGAATGACATTCAACTTAACTTAAAGCAAAACTTCACACATTTCCAGCTAAGTTCCATTTTTACATCCCAAAGACTCTTGGTTATAAAAGACTATCTTGCCTGGCGATTGATACAAGAGAAAGGGTAACCTGAGGAAACGGATGAGAAGCATAAGGCTTTTATTGTTTGTGTTGACTTATGCAATCTTATAAATCACACAGGTCTTAATCAAGTCAAGGATTTCACTAATGACCTAATAAGAAGTGCTATAATAGCTAACCAATAGGAATCTAGATTTGAACCCTTGCACAGAACTCAAGGAAAATTCAGATACTCAAATGGGATCCAAAGCAGACAGCATGTAGAGGAGGAACAGCTTAGACCTCATCAGTGGGCAACATCAGGGAAGAAAAAGCCATCTTTCATCCCCCTTCCTTTCAAACTGAAGCCTGAAACGTGCTCCTGAAACATTGGCTTACAGGACCTTTTTTCAAAGAGCTTAGCACATCTCATTCCTTTCTTTCCAAAATTATCTGCAGAAGGAAGTATCACATACTTGCCCTGGATATACAGAGACTCAGCAGATGAGGGTTCACTCAAGAAATGGCTTCAATTGTGTGCTATGTTTGACATGACTCAATTTCACATCTCAGAGAAGTTGTGCAGTGAAACATTTTGACAATGATTGTGTTGTTATTTCTGCACTTCCTCATCTCCATGTCTGACTTTTCCATTCTGTGTTTGCCTCCTGCCCACACAGACTGCAGCAGAACTGCTGTATCTGTGGCTGGAAGGCAGTGACAGAAAGCAGTAAGGACAGGCTGCACCTCACCTGTGCCCCTCCATACGAGACCATCCTGACGACCACATTATTGGATTACTCTATTGGCGATGTACAAACAACCCCTTTTAAAAAGGATCCCTCTATGCACATCTCCAGGATTATTTCTTTTACCACCAGCTAAAATACAGAACTAATTGGTAAAGCATCTTCTAAAACCAGACCTCCTTTCTCACAGGAGGAGAGTGACTTATTAACTTGTTTGCAAAATCCTTCTCTGTCTTTCTCACATTTGCAGTTTCATGATCAAGTAATAGAAATATTTTCCTCTACATGGAGACAGCTTTGAAAGACCAATTTATAGTCTGCTACCTGTATGACTCTAGGGAGAGATGTGGAAAAGCATCAGACAGAGACTGAAAGTATCCGAATCTTCTGTTTATTTCAAGTTTTCTATGAAAGAGAAAAAAATCATCATTTTCTCTTTCGTCATCTACATCTCTTTCTTCAGCTACATCTTAAAAGAAAATAGCAGTATTAGCCTAATCTCTGGAGGGTTCACTCCACGTTCACAAGCTATTCTGTGTGACTGCTAATAAAATCCATGAACATTCAATTTATGTTTTAAGACCACAGTCCAGCAAGAGAGAATGAAATTTCACTATGAGCATCTTGGATGTATGGCACTGAGGCTGTAAAAGAATAAAAGCACTTCGCAGTATTATAGAGCTAATCCTAAACCCATCAGACAGGTCAGGATGAGACACAATTCTCTTAATTCAGACTGATAGCAAGTGGCACCTTTGCATAGCTTCTGCATTTAGAAATTACCACAGTGATTGTCTTTCCAGACATCTTGTTTAATGCAAGACAGATAATTCTTCCAAGTTTAATGTATTTCAATGTTGGGGTTCTTTTCTTTCCTACCTTCTTTCTTGATCTTCCTACATCATTTCTGCTTCTGATACACAACAAGGCCTGAAACCAAAATATCTTAGCTAAAACACAACTAAGAAAAAAATTAAGTCTAGAAATAAATATGACACAACTGGAAGGAAGACACACTGAGTTATAAGTACAGAGCTTGTTCACATTAAACTTTCAGCCTCACTCCTCAGGCTGAGGATACCCTCAAAATTTTGAGGCACTGATCTAAAGTAAAACAAATTAAGAAACTGATTTATCTTAATCATACACTGTGAAATGGACCTTGAAATATGTAACCCATTTGGACACCTCCTGATTTGAGGTTGTGGCTTAAGCTTTGAGTCAGTAAACAATAAGCAGGTCCCTTTCTGTGATGACTATAAAAACTTTACGTTTGCCTATACAAGTAAATTAATCTGTGTTCTGGGAATGACTCAAAGAAAATGAAATCAATCACATTTATAAGCATCTTGTGACCTTTACTTGTTTCTCTAGAAGAGAAATAAAATGAAGACAATTGTACCTTGCTTTCCACAGTGTTGTCTGGGTGTTTGATAGGAATCTGACTGGGAAATGATACCGACAGCAAGATAACAAGAAAACCCATTTATCACTGTGACAGGTGCTCGGTTTTATGTGAGTTTAAATTACCAGTGATGGAGTAGGGTTGTCTTTCTCTCATCTTCACCTCATAACCAATGTTTAGTCTCAAGTAAAGCTTCCATTTCATAGTAATCAAGTTACATGGAGTCAAATTGTTATTCATGAATTCAAGGAGGTTAAGACTTGAGATTCATTAATGTGATGTTGTCAGCCACAGCGAGCAGGTCCATGGCCCAGAACAGAGTAGTAATTGGTAAATCTGAATGCTGGGTGGTTAACGGCTGTTTATTAGCCTCTAATACATTCTGTGTTATTTAGTCTTACAAGATTTGACACTAGATATTTCTACTGAGTCAGAACACCCTGACAGTTCACCTTTCTTGCACATCAGTGGACATGTGCCAGAGCGTGCTAATAACTGTGCTATTGAGGAAGAGAAATACAAATCACTACTTCCTTATACCTGCTGCTGTGCAGTGTGATCTTCCCCATTTGGACACTCAGGGACTTAAGAAGCTGTCCTGAAACCTGGGGTGTCATTTATAGACAAAGCAATGTCAGCTGTCTCATGTCTATGCGCGTATCGAGTATCTGCAATTTCTTTTGGCCTAAAACAGAATTACATTTTTGTTCCTTTCTTAGGGAAATTCTACTCACTTGACTGTTCTTTCTAAGAAAAAACCAAAACCAAACAAAACAAAAACATGATTAGGATTTCTCTGGAACTCACATTTTTTTCTATCAAGCACAATTTCTTCTGTTTACTTTTGAATCATAGAATTTTGCAAGGCATCAGTCTGTAGTAGGAATATCATTTTTCACATCTAATTTTGATCTTAGGATAGATTACTATTACAAAAGTTTACAAGAGCACAAGAGCAAGTCTTATTCACAGCATGGCACTCAGCTAGGGAGAAAGGCATATTTAATGCTGGACAGGATCCAGCTGAGTCATCAGGTCCATCACAGACTATCAAAGTCCTGTCAACAGTTGCCACCTCATATAATTCCTTCAATTAATGTATCTATCTGTTTATTTGGGCTTACATATGCAGGTTTCTCATCATTTAGTATAGCTATCATAGCTCTGAAACTGAGATTTTTTTTTTCTGATTTCCAACATAAAATATTTTATACTTACTTTAGTCTTTGTTTATCTTGCCTTTCACCTCATACCCTTCCTGCAGGTTCTCTCTGCTGAGGAATTTAGAGAGAGCAGTCATAACCTCGAGTTCATTATATTAAAAAAGTAAATTTTTCATTCCCCTACATGATGCCTCCAGTTTCTTGATTGTTCTCTGCACCTGTTTCAGTTTGAATTCATTCTCTTACATAGGTGAGAAGAAAAACGTATACAGAATGAAAATAAGAACTATACAGGCCTTACATAGAGTTGTTAATACTATACTATTTCTATTGCAAACATTTTACCTGAGACATGGTAGAGGAATATCTGCTTTTTTACATAGGTGTTATATAGTCATACAGTGATTGACCAAAATACTCAGGTTATTTTTGTTCCCTCCTAGTGCTAAATATTCACAATGTCCAGCATTTTTTATTAGTTCTGATATGCATTAGCTTCTGTTTCCATTACTCCAGGACCTCAAGGTCACTCAGTAAATTCTGTATAGTACCTGGATCCTTCTTCATTGGCATCCTTTCTAGCTTTGAAATACAAGCATGTTTCAAAAGCATTGTTTATCATGCTAGTCCTAATGACTAGTAAGATAGACAGTATTAAACAAGATGGAGGTTTGAGGACCTCAGCTGCAAAGCTCTTTTCAGACTAATACTATTCCTTTGTTGTATTTCAGTTTCTTATGCCCCTTACAGTCCTCCAACTAATTCTGTTCTTTTTCATCGTAATTAATCATTTCTCTCATAGTAAAATATGACAAGCAGCATAGAAGTCTAGCTAGGTTAGATCTATGGAAGTTAGACTGACAGGGAGTTTTTCATGGTATAGTGTTATTGAGATGCTTTTCATCAAAACTCACAGAAACATTTAAAGTGAAACCTAAGCCAGTCAAAGCTCCCTAGCTTTTATGTTTTATAGCATACTCTGGATTCCTGCCTAGTTCCTCAAAAGGGTGCAATATGCACCAGGGCCAAGGTTTTCACAAAATTTCAGTACTACAAGGCTTTGAGAAAAAAGAAGCAAACACAGGTGGTTCCAATTCCATTTGCCTTTCATTTGGAGTAAGGGCTGTTCAGATGCAAACCCAAGTCACAGCTCTGAGGATGTGTATCCTGAGACAGTGTTAACTGAAGGTCTTCCAAGGAAACTCTACAGTGTTAAGCTTATACAAAAAAAGCCTAACTATGAGAAAATTAGTTTCCATGTATATTATAAACTCAACTGTTCTTTATTAAGTGTGTGTAACAAAGGTATTATGCATATAAATTAACATTTCAAAAACATGATCACATCTCAGAAATATGAACTGAGATTGAGCTTATGAAAAGACACTGAAATCTTACTGAGAGGGGGTGGTTTTGCTCTTAAATTGCATACCATCAAAAGCACAACAACAACGATAAAATAAACAATCCAGGCTTGATAGGTTTCATATTGTGATGCAATGTCATGCATATTAATCACCATAATGAAACTTATCCCAAATAATTCACATGCTGCATAAACAGCTTTGTAAAGTGATGCATTTAAATTTTGGCAAGAAGACATTGTTCAAATCTGTGACGATTAGAGCAAAAACTGCATCTTCCTACCATTCTCTTTGGACTGACTAGTTTTCTTCTATCCAAATAAGTTTAATAGACTCTAAAGATGGACCCTGAGAAAACAGTATGAAAATCCTTCTGTTTTTCTCGGTAAGGAGTGGACTTAGAGAAGAGTGCTAGACCAGGGAAAAATGCTCCCACACCTGATGCATTAAGCCTCCCACACTCCCTTCTAAAATTATTGCAGCAGCCTCTATTCATCCATGTGCACTGGTGGTATAGACAATGTAAGTGACACAGTTGCTTTCATTATTAACTTCATTATACGATCTGTAACATTATTAGCAGCAAGACTGCAAGTACAGAAGGCAAGCTGCTAATGCAATCAGCATAAGAAAAACACTGAAAAATTGTGAATGACATGCTATTCACATAAAAACAGCCTCTTATTAAAATCACAGCCAGGCAAACAGCTCAGAGGTGCACCCAGGAGATTTTCAGAAGAAACCACAATAAATTGTACAAAATCTGGAATAGAGAAGGTATTTTTGACAGTATGTGTTCCCAATTAATGAGGCTCATTAATATTATTATTGTCATTCATATTGCAGTGGCTTCAAGTAGCCACAATCAAGAATCAGAATCCTGCTGAGGTAAACTGTTTACCCAAGTGTAAAACACCCTGTTTGTCCCAACTAGATGATGAGCTAAATCCAGTGGGACAGATGCTTAAGTGGTTTGCTGCATGGCAATTGATTTTAATCTGTGCTTAAAGTTAGTATGTACTAGTCTTTCTCTTATCGGACTTTTCCCCACCCCCACCAGCTTTCTTTTGGGTTGCAAAGGGTTGTGGAAATTATCTCTTCTTATTGAATTATACACAGTATCTCGAACAATAACATCAGTGCATGGGTGGAGTTTCCAGGGACTATAATATAAATATCAACAGTGCAGCCTGTATTGGTTCAGTCAAGTTATTTAAGCAAAACGGATCTTTAAAGCAAGATACCTATAAAAGTCAGGTCTTTGCCTTTTAGTCTTTAACCATTTAATTCCTCTGGATCACAAGGAAGGAATGAAAACTCTGATTTTTTCACAAAGTTTTCATTATGTATTACAGCTCAGTGTCTCCCTCTGAAGCCTAAATTTGAACCACAACAAATCTGAGACCAAAGAAAACATTCTCTGTCTGCCTTCTTCCTTGTCTTTCTAGGCACCATGGGTCCAAGTCCAGCTCTGTTCCAAGAAGACAGCTATGTTCATTTAATTGCCATGCGGCACTCTTACACCTGGACTTACCCTGCCGACACCCAATTACCCCAAAGTCCATGTCGCACAAGTGTTGGTGCTGGCCAGGAGATGGAGGTGTTCAGATCTTGAATCTCCATGAGATGGACCTAGATAACTCTGTTCCCTTTCTGGCATAAATTGGTGCAACCTCCAGGTATTTGCAGTGTTTCTAAACTAGTAGTTTTAATCACAGTATGGACTCCACCTCAGTCATTAAAGATAAATGCTTAACACTGTATACGTCTAATTCTACTTATGTCATCATCAGGAGCTAAGTTAGGGTCCTTAAGGATGTGATGACTGTTAATTGCAGTCAGGGGTGGGTTAATTTAAATGAGAAAACTCAAGCAATGGAGGCTTCTGTAATTTGCTGTAGCGCTTGTTCCTCGGGGGAACTGATTCTGAACTAAACTTCAAAAAAATAATCACAAAAATATTACCATAAAACGGGATAAGACGCACAAATCCCTCTTCAAGAAAATAAATAAAACATCAGGTTTTATCACTCTCCTCTAATTAACATGGCAACCTTTCTGTTCCTTCCTGGAGCCTCCAGGGCAAATTATGTCAGGTGGTGACATGATGCAAAGACTCCAGTGAAAAAGGGAACCAGCTGGTATGTGTTCAAAGAGGGAGTTATTTCCTAGCAATTCAGACTCCTCTGGAGTTCATCTCACACCTTTTGCAAATAAATAACTTAAACATGCTGACAGTATGTCAACTTTGGAGAAATTACAGTATGTATAGTATGTAAATTTTATACAGTCACTGTGCCTTTTGATTTCTCCCATCTGTAGAAATAGAAAAGATACAAGAACATGAAGGGAAACACAGAGGACTGGGTATCCACAGGCAGAGAAAATCTTCATTAGTAAGTGAAGTCTTCATGTGGCAAAGACACCCACATCTGACATTTGGATAATACAGTTACGGGGGCAAATTCTATGTCCTGTTTTTGTTCCTACTGAATAAAACCTACAGAAGATAGCAACTTAAGAAGTAATCCTCAACACATTTTGTCAACGGAAAAGCTGTGGTGGTTATTTCTTCAGCTGAGCACAGGTAGGAATCCAATTCAAAGGTTAATGCAGCAGGAGTCTTTCCCTTGAGTTCAATTGTGTCCAGATCACAGGAATTAGGCTAAACTGCCCTTGACTTCTTTGTCAAGTCAGTGGCTGGCGTATATAGCAAACATGCCAGTGTCCATGGTTCACATCTTCTGGTAGAATTTTGCTGAAGGTTTCAAAACCTTCATAAGCAGGAGCATATGTAGATGACAAACCCTGATGTAGTTATATGGAGCAGTGACAGCTGTGCTTGTGTAGTATTCCCACACTGATAACAACATTATGAGGAGAAAGACATTTGGTGACAGAAGTCACACCACAGCTAAGGAGTACAGAGCATTCACCACACAAGCCTGGGCAAAGGAGATCAAAGTGCTGAATGTAATGGTCCTTCTTTGTTTGCTTTTCCAGGCATTTTTACATCAGACTGGCAGCTGCTGGGCTATGTCATCACGGGGATGCACTGACATGTAAGGACTGAAGCCTCATAGCTCAGGCACATCGCTGCCGACACATCCAGAGGAAGCACACAGAGACAACGGACTGAGACCACATCTGGCTGTGGAGGCAGGTCCTACCATACAGCCTGAAGCAATCTGTGTAGATGAATAATAATGATTGTGCAAAATGAGTGCTTCTTATTAGCTTACGGCCTTATTTGCTCGGTAACCATAACGAGAGGTAAGAGATTATAATTAGTAGACAGCAGATAATGGTACCACTGATAAGGAAAAGGTAGCTGCTTTCTGGATATTATCAATGGCAAAGCACAACTTGTGCAAACCACTAGGAGACAAATAATGAGATCATGAAAATTTCTCTGTACCAGACCCTTTGAAGTCACTGGTGACCACAGATAATTTCTGCCTTTGTAAAAGAAATCCAAAGAGAAAAGGCAACAAGAACTGAAAGCACAGCTGGAATAGGGGGATGAGTGGAGCTGTACTGGGTGAAGCCTTTACAACAGGTAAAACAAACCATCACCACACCAATTCTGTGCTGAGAAGGATCTTGCTGGAAAGCCCATAGGAGAAACTGCTCGTTTGATGTGGATTTTTGCAACAGGCCAGAAGTTTGCAACAGTGTCACAAACAGCACACAGCAAATAGTCAATGATTTGAGGTGCTGATAACAACAAAGAGCAAAAGATAAATAACCTACAGTGCAAATAATTGACAGTTAATGGTTGAATCCAATACAAAATGTAATACATTGAGGTCTTTTCAATGACATGCAAGTCCATTTATCCTATTACAAAGGCAATCCAGAAGAATTTAATTTCGTCCGTTTACCATCATGGAGTACCTTAGTATAGCATCTTGGCAAACGTGTAATTTAAAAGACAGTACTTCAGAGTATGTTATGGCTTGTTTTACAGAGTAAAGAAACGTAGCTTAAAATGGAATTTGATTTCATCAGAATTGTCAGAGTCTGCATGAAAGGGTAATTTTCAGGAAAAACAACAACAGCAGCAAACAGCAAGTCATATTAGCATTCTGACTTTGATGGACTATTTAAGGAGCATGTGTTCCTGATTGCCAAGATGCTTGTTTTAAATGACCTGAAGTATTCTATGTGAATTCAGCTACATGGCACAGACGGTAGAATACTCCTTTTTTTTTTTCTTTTCTTTTCCCTTCAAAGGAAGCAGCTCTGGAACAGATTGTGAGTGACACTGGAACTTAATTCACATCCAAAGAGTTCTAGTTTGCTGAAAGATATAACATCATATGTGTCATATCACCTCCTTGCCATTCTGCCACAGTACAGATTACTGTCTGAACTGATGCAGAATTAGCAAGCCAGTTGTGCTATTGGCCTAATAAACAGCAGTTTATAGCTACAACTAGCTGTGAATTTCCCAGTGATAAAAGGAATAACCACAAGATCCAAGTTCTTTGAATACTAAATGTTGAACTGTGAACCACCCTTCTCATCCTTTTGCCCCAAAAATGTGAGTCCTGTGTGAGTAACCATTCTTCAAGCTTTTCCTGCAATGTCAGTAATGTGTAGCTCCTTCACATATTTGTATACAAAATGAGGAGCGTAGCCTATGTGCAAAAGATTTTTTGTGTGGATCAAGCAGGCTATTGTTAACAATGGTATCTGCAGGGTATGTTTAAGGATCTGGACACGAATTACTTTAAAGACTGACCTATAAAGGGACTTTCAAATGAAACAAGCCAAATGAGAAAATAGTTCTGTTATTATTCATCCAACCAACATGGAAAAAAGTAGATGGGCTAGCTTTTTGTTCCATACCAGCTGGATCTATTAAATATGTCAAGTCTATAAATATGACCATAAATAGATAAACTGCCTATTCAGCCAGCCCCTGTTTCTACTGTGAATGACCTTTGGGGCAGGAAGATCTTGCTAACACAGTAAGAGCAGGAAGTTTTAGCGCTTCTCCAGCTCCTGTGTAAAGCCTTGGAGACATTTTCTAGAGACTGAATTTTTTATAAAGTTTGTATGGCCTTTTACTCTGAAGGGAACATGCACAGTACAAAATTGGGTGATGTGCTTTTCAACAGTTTACAGTTGCCGTCTCTTCTGTTGCAGGTGATGATTTGTAGAAATAGCCTCTCTGTATCTACAGTCAATTAACACTTATGGCTGCTTGAAACTGATGTATAACAATGTTTTCTCATGATTTTTTTGATGTTAATCAGAGCAAAGAGTGATGAAAAAGAAAATCTGAAGACTTCATCTTTGAAACTAAGTAAATTACCAAAAAAAAAGTAAAAAAATGGGATGAAATTACTTTTTTTCTCTCTCATTCTAAAATCGGAAAGAAGTGTCCTTGACTTTTCTCTTTTTAGCATTTTTTTACAATTTAAGAATAATTCTGGAACTTCCAAGTAACACTACTTGACAACTGCACCAGAGACTTACAGACACTGAAAGCAAGAAGTTCATTAGATTCACTACACATTTACACCCAGGGATCATAACTTAACAAATAATGATCTCAGTGAGATAAGAAAACTGCAACATCATTGCAAATACAACAAAGAACTTCCTAGAGTAAACTAACAGTAACTGAAAATAAGAGATCAATAAGGCTTTAGAAGGATGATAGAAGAGCCAATGAAATAATTTGGTCAGAATAATATAAGACACATTAAAATAGACTTATTGATGCATGTCTAGGTGTCAATACTGTCGTTTAAGGTGTACCTAACTTTAAGCATTCTGATTCTGATCAATATGCTCTCCTTTCTGCAAAAGAGATTAAACCCTGGTGATATATGACTACTTTTTATCCATGTTCAATATAATCACTGTTCCACCATTTTCTATCAGCATTTCCAAGGACATGATAGAGGTCCCTATTTAATCATTCATCAGACTCAGAAAGGCCAAAGAGGACTGTCAATAAATACTTGTCAATAAATATTCTTGAGACTGGGCTAGAGTTATTCTCTATTATTATTCTCCCACTGGGAGAACTGATTTTCCGTGCCTTGTCCTGGAATGGCAGAGCAAAGCAAGTAGGCTCTCCAGATGTTTGTATACAAACCAAGCAATGCAGACCATATGCAGAAGATGTCTTCAGAGCACCAGGAGGTGGGCCTGTCTGCGAAAACCGGTGGTCAAAATCCTTTCTGGAAAGAATGATGAATTCTGTGGACCTGCAGCTCTTGGTTGCAATCAACAAAACGTTCTGACCTCCAGTCTGTCTCTAACCTCAGCTTAAGGATTTGCTATCATACGAGAACTAAATAAAACCATCTGGTTTTCAAAGACAAGATGTTTTTGTATTAATGAAAGAGAGCTACACACCATTTGCTTGCTGTATTAACTTGTGCTTCTCCTCGTTCCTCATTGTGGTAGTTTCTAAAGTTCTTTACTCAATGCAAATCGGACACGTGCTATTCATGCACAGATAACTAAAGAAAACCCTGCTGCTATCACACAGAACAGCAAGTATTCTTATAAGTTTCTCATTCCCGAAAATATCTGATGGAACAATCATGCCTTGTATCAAATCAAAGCAGAACTACTGCTTGCGTTGTTATTTAAATATTATCAAGAACCGTGTGTGCATCTGGTACGGCGGAAAACTTAAAGGTACACAAGGTCCTTGCCACTGGCAACGTATACTGTCAGGACATATGCTGGTGTGTGACTCTGGATAATAATTCTTTTGCTCAATACCTCTTTAATGCTTTACATGGCACTCAAATGCTGAATGCACTGAGCCTTCCAGTGTTATCAATGTTCAAGAAGCTCTAGAAAAATTCACGGAGAACTCTTGGCATTTTACTTGCCAAATGCTTTACACTACCAAAATCCAGTGCCGTTATGAGATAGTAAATGAGTACAGCTAGCAGTTATAATATGCTGAAGTATCTGTGTTAACACTTCCATATACTCAGGTGGTCCTTTCCAGGTGTAAATTTGTCTCACGTTTATGCTGGAAGGCACAAGGTAGGGTCTTCAGGGCACCACGTGTGTTCCAGCAGTTTCCCCGCTGGCCCAAGTGCCATGCCAGGTTGCCACCAAGAGAGCCCCACTTGTGAGGTGGGTTCACCAGAGACATGGGGTGTGCAGCTGGGATTGGAAACCTGCACAAGCCTCTTTGCTGGCACACATGCGATGCAGACATGCAATTTGAGAGCTGTAATGGATTGTATAAAATCAAATCCCAAATCTTTAGTGGTGTTTTTATTATTATTATTATTGTAGCACTGCACTGGTTAGAAATATAGACAAACCTGGGAATCCTACCTTTTATGTGCTACTGATTCATGCAGTAATCACAGGCAGGGCTTATGCCCAAATGTCAGCAGATAATACACCTCACAGCAGCCTGAGCTTAACTGCTGCTTATCTCTGAGATTTCCCAGTGGCATCTTTCTACTGTAAGCAAGGTGTTATCAGCACTTGCTAGAGACCACACTGATGTGTCACATCTTTGCAAAGATCACAGGGATCTGGAAAGAGTCTGAAGGAAAGATGATAGTGCCATCATTTCTGTTTTATCTAGAAAACATCGTGATTTTGAGTTCCCTTTCCCTTAGGATGCAGCACGCAATTGGTTGTGGGATGTTTTGGGAAGTGACACAGTGTGATTTAACACAAGAATAACTAAAGGAGGCCTCTGTGAAGGACTGTCTTACCCAGTAGTGTTGTTTGGGTTGTAGCTGGTGGTAGTTACTGGTACAGGTAGATATAATTGCACAATACGTTCACTCTGCAGAACAAATAATAACGCTGAAAACTAACAATGATACATCCCTGCTCCAGGGACTAGAAAAAAAAAAGATGTGGCAGGATGTTTCACAGTAAGTTTATAAAGTGGCAAAGATTTCAAGGTCAGTCACAGCAGTGTTGTTTCCAAGAAAATGGATTTAAAAATTCACTTCTAAAATTGGGATATATTTTACACTGGAATTTGGCTTCCAGTGGAGTTAGAAGGATCATCCTGCAAGGTCAGTATATCTATGTCCCATGCCTGGAGTCAATAAAGGAGATAACTATGTGTTGGTTTTGGGGTTTTTTTGTTTTAAATCCTCATGCTACTACCTTGCTCAAGTCATACATTTTCTTTTTATTTGGTTGCTTGGTTTGCGATAGATCCCAACTTCTCTCACATACAAAATGCTCTCCTAAGGATTTTTTAGTGGCTTAATGACAGGTCCCAGAGCACTATGAGTTGGTTAGAATTTATTATACTTAGCACAAGCAGCAATTTTGGCAGTATCTGTCAAAAGAGTGCAAGTGATACCTTATTATGAAAAAATATGTAGGCTGAAGGAAGTAGGAAGTTCCAGTGTACTGCTTCTCAAGGGAAGTGACCTGCCTGGCCATATTTTGGTTAATATGTCTATGGTGGTTCTCAGCTGTTGCACTGCCAGGTTTAGGAAGTCCAGTGTGAGAACATGTCACTACTGGGTTGGATTCTTAGTAGGTGTAAATCAGATTTCAGCCTCTGAAATGTTATATCAGGAGTCAGAACATTCTTTTTGAGAGACCTAACTCCCATAAAAGAGGAACAGGTGCTTTCACTTATATAAAACAAACAAATTAATAATACATTTCTTATGTCTTTATGATTTCAAAACAAAAAGTACATGACCATATCACGATGTTATGGGGAGTGGAAAAAAAATTGAAGGTGTAGCATAGAAAAACTAATATAAAATAATTCTAGATTATAATCTGATAGTTTGTATGTTACTAAAACCAAACCATGATGTAAAGCAGCAATTCAGACTAACCTTTTTTAAAGACTGAGATGTCAGGTGATAATTTCCTCCATCATCCTTCACAGCCCAGGCTAAGCATCTTTGACTGCCTCATTTACTATTGGTTTTGAATTTGTGATCTGGAGGATCTGGGAAAACGATTGTCTGCATTTCTGTATCAAGGCTATGATTCTGACTTGAGCTAGTTTTTAAAAGGTTTCCAGTCTTTGATTTCCAGGTGTGGAGAATTAAACATATCTCTAGATTAATTACTCCAAAAATTAAACTATCATGTGTCTGAAATGGACATCAATGGGCATCCTGACCTTGGTATGAAATAGCCTTCAACTTCCTTCTATCAAGTACTGATTTCTGATACAAAACAGCAGTCTACTTTCAGAAATCTTTCTGCTTTGTTAGTATTTGTTGATCTTATTCAAATCATAACCTAATCCCTTATAAGTCTAAAATCCCAAAGCAGCTGCACTGTCCTGATTCCCCTGCTCATATCAGGTCTGCTGTACACAGAAACATTTTTGCAGGTAATTTTTGAACCTTTCCAATATTACCGAAACTCCCACCCCAGAAAATTCCTGTCTCTCCTCAACAAAAATGAAGCACGCACCAACACCCTTTTAGTCAGCTAGACCCTGTCAGACTCTGAAACTACAAACACATTGGTCAGACACCAGATCACAACCACATGGAGAGTTTGTTTCCTAACAATCGGTATCGCATTTCTGAACCAGTGCTTGGTGATATGTTTGCTGCCCTCTGAAGAGTTGTAACTTTAATAAACAGGAATGGAAAAATGTCTGCTTCTTATCTTTGTCCCTTCGGTTTTCCTTCTTCATTTCTTTATGACGAATACTTGTTACCATTCATGTTATGTTTAGTAAGTTCTTTGACCCCTGTACTGAACTAAGACCTAGTAGCAGATCTCTAAATATAATCCTGTTTCCAACCACAGTTTCTGAACTTCATTCAGCAGTGAGCTAGTGCTGGGGATATTCAATATTTACTGTTGGGATGGCCTTGTTCATTATCAAGGCTTAATTAACCTACTTAGAGAAGCACTGAATAACATGCTTGAAGTCTCATTACCTATATTTATGCCTAACTTTGAATTTTTGCCAAAAGATGAAATGATCTGCCAAAAAAGGATGAGTTTAAACACATGCTTAACTGACTTATCAATTAGGGTATAATTTCAGGTTAATAAAGATCCTAACTTTACCTAACTTATTATCGGTTTGAACTTATGCTTTGGAGGATCTCAGACAACTATTATTTGCATGAAGCATTGAAAGTAGGAATTCAAAATAAATCATATTTGTGATAGATGTAAAATAGCTAGCAATATATAAGACACTGAAGAAAAAAATTAATTTTGCTATCTTGTTACTGTGATAATTTTATGCATTAAACATAGTCCATTCTTGTTAGGAAACATTAGATACAGTAATATTTTTTGAGCTTGCATGATGCAAGAGTTAGGGAAAAATATGCAGGCTGGCTGATAATAGCTTCAAGAGCATATTTTTTTCTCCCCCCCCACCTTTTTTTTTTCCTCCTTAGAGAGGATTAATCTCACTTTGTCTCATGCTTAGTAGCCGAAGACAATAATGTGTGTGAAATTAAACAGGAATTACCTTAGACTTTTAAAAGAAAAATTATTTGGGGAATAAAGTTTAAAAATAAGGTCAAGTGCCTGCACTGAACAGCAACACAACCAAAACCAGAAGTGACAAGCAAGTGATCTCCATAAGACAAGGGTCATGAAACTGCTTCTGTGAAATTACTACTTTTCCAAATTTGCAGGATGAACACTTAACAAAAGGGAGATTTGGGATTTGTGCAAGGATTAATTTAAAAAAAAAAAGGAAAACAGGTAAAGATTACTTTGAGTTAATGAGGATTCAGATCACCTGCTCTACACAGGCAGTCATGGAATGGAGTACAGTAGATGGATGAAAGAATAATAAATGAAAATTGTTTAAAATTCAGAGGTCTTGATAGGTGGTAGATAATTAATGATCAAAAGAACACTATGTTACAAGTCAACAGATACAACTAGTTTTATTTTGACAATAAGAGAGGTAACATAAGAGAAGGACTGGCTCTACCCAGCTCTCCCATGACAGACGCTTGTCTAACTTTTTTGGATCCTATGTGTCCCTTGACAATCCATCACTACTTCCCAACTCCCACTACTAGAAAGCTTTCCCGAGTGTCTAACTTGCCTGTACCTGGATTCAATACAAGTCCACAGCTTCCCAACCAGTCCTCAGAAATTATTTTATTGTCCTTGCCTGTTTAGTGACCTTTTAATATTTGTCAAACACCACAGCACCTTCCTATGCATATTCTTTCTCTGAACTGAAAATCTCAAATTTCTTTAATCTTTCCTCATTTTATAGCTTTGGAAATTCTTGTCCTCTCCTGGACTCTCCCATTGCACATCTGGTTATAGATGGAGAGCTTGGATAAGGAAAAAAAGTACTATCCCTATTATTGTTGTACCAAGGTATTAAACGCTTTGCTTCTAAGAGATTCAAGGTGGGAACAAGATAAATTTGAATGCGAAAGAGAGTAATGCCTGTTTTAGGACTTCCCTAAGCAAGTTTAAGTTTTGCAGAAAATCTGCCATTCCCCTTTCAGTGCTTGCTCCAGATGATGCAACTTCCACTGAATTTATTAAAATCTTGTAATTGATTTTGAGGGGCTTTGAGAACACTTCCTCCACCCACTCACCCAGTAGGCAGCTGATGGTTGTTGTGAGTGATTAGAAGAGAAGTACTGATGAAACTTTTCTATTTCTAGAGTTCTTTCATTCAAAGTGAAGGAATTACTCACATTTGCGCTTTCAAAAGATGAAGACTTTTTGAAACACATTGGCCATTTATACAAATCCCTTTTCTCATTGCAATCACCTCAAACTGCACTATTTATCACATCTACACTATGCTTTTATGCATTACATTGACTGCAAAACTGTAAGAAAACTCTTTGACCTATCTCAGCACAGAAAAGATCTGTTGGAGAGGGTCCAGAGGAGGGCCACAAAAATTATCAGAGGGATGGAACACCTCCCCTGTGAGGACACGCTGAGACAGTTTGGATAATTCAGCCTGGAGAAGGCTCCTGGGAGACCTTATTGTGGCCTCTCAGTACTTAAAAGGGGTTTGTAAGAAGGATGAGGACAGACTTTTTAGTAGGGCCTGTTATGATAGGACAAGGGGTAATGGTTTTAAACCAAGAGAGGGGAGATTCAGACTAGATATAAGGAAGAAATTTTTATGATGAGGGTGGTGAAGCACTGGAACAGGTTGCTCAGAGAGGTGGTCAATGCCCTGTCCCCAGAAACATTCAGTGTTGGGTTGGACAGGGCTCTGAGCAACTCGATCTAGTCGAAGATGTCCCTGCTTATTGCAGAGGGATTGGACTAGATGACATTTAATGGTGCCTTCCAACCAAAATTATTCTATGATTCTAAATATAGATACATAGTAATGTGTCTTTCTAAACAACATAGTGGTTTGGGGCACACGTATCCTGAACTGGTTCATATCTGGGTGCGCATGATAACTACAGATCAGATACAAGATGCGAAAAGAGAAAGTTCAATCAGCATTTCTTCCTTGTAGGTATGACTGGAAATGTCCTATTTTCACTTAAGACATTTTTTTAAGAGTACAACCCAACTTCTAATGACATTAGTGGCAGTTTTTCTACTTTCTTCTGTGGGACATGGATTTTCATTTCACCATTAATCGCCATCCAGTATAAGTCCTACCTACTGGGTAAGCCCTTTAGCTCTTACAAATGCAACTCTAATCCAAATTTTGGGCCTGACGAGGGGCACATAGAAGCTACAGTAAAAGTAATACTGGGGGATCCAATTTGTTTGTGAAGGGAGTGTCTGACAGCTAGTAATCTGTGTTTGACCTGTCTTGATGGAAGAAAATGTAACTTCGAATAGTAGCTGGAAGGAGCAGCCTGTTGCTCATACATTCTGTCATTAGATACACAGGCTGCCAGCCACATACGATCACGATAGGCTAAAAGTAAGTCTTTCTTATTTCACTTGAAGCATTTTTATTTTTTTTTTTAATCACAGCTAGTCATTCCCATGACACTGTTTGTGAAAGGCATAATTTATTTTGGTAATCTTTAAAAACTTTTCATGCTTTTGTAAGCCCTGCTGACATAATAACCAACAAATCAACAAAAGATCAATCTTCTGCACAGGGAAGCATCTTCCATCTCTGCTGCCTACTGAGATATCAGATGAACAGTGATCAAAGATGCACATGTACACTGGATATTGCAATTACCACAGGAACAAAAAGAAAAATCTGCAGGTGAAGAGTAGATAATGTGATGGTCAATTGTGAGTAATAGAGATGTTTTCTGAGGTGAAACAAATGATTTTAAAGTAATAAAAAGTAGCACACTCTTTTATTTATGCAATTTATAACTAAGAAGGACCAATTATTCAGCTTTTGAAAGGTTCAAGTTCAAGAAAATATACAACTCTGTCACAGTTCTTTCCAAAGCATGGATTTATAGATTTTGAAGCCTTGGTATCAGCAGTGTTTGCAAAAAGAGAAAAGAAAACCAGGACACTACACTTGGGTAGCCAGGGAAACTGAGGTGTGCTGTACCACAGTGTTTGGCATGAGGTCGTTGAGATGTTCTTCCAATTTGCTCTGCTATAATTTTTGTTGCATCCAAATAGCATGCACATTTTTGTTCATACTACACAGGAATATTCTTTTCGGCTGAATTATAGCAGTGTGGAAAAATGACCACCTTTTCCCACAAACAAGCAAACTCAGAGATCTATAACCTTTTTGTTGGAAAGCTAGTGAGAAGTTGAATTAAAAAAAAAAATCAAGCATAAAAATAAAAATTAAAAAATCCAAACAAACAAGCACCTTTTTGTTCAATATATCTTCTGCTTAAATGCTAGTTTTGCAGATGGATGGTTACACAAATATACAAGCAGAAACAATTTCTTGAAAGCACAATGCAGCCAAAATAATGGGAGAGCGCCCAGAAAAATAGAAACCAACTTAGTTCCCTTATAGCATATTTCCTCTCTAAAGCACAAACAAGTTGACAAACAAGGCATCATTCTTTTCATTTTCTAGAGTCACAATTTAGCTGCATGAAAAAGAGTTAAAGAATATCTATGTACCTAGAAGCATATACAGCCACAGTTCCAACTGTACTGGTTTAGCAACTATGAAAAACTATAATACTATTGTCAAAACAAAGAAAAAATATGACATGCACTGGGATAAGTCCAACACTAAGTGCATGAGAGGTGGGAATAGATAAGGGAAAGCTTTAAATAAAAACAAAAACGGGATAGATTTGCTGCTGTGGAGGTGTCTCTCCGGTTATATTAATATGTTAAATGCTGACTGCAGACAAATGTAGGAGGGCATGTGGTCAGTCACAGAGATCTCACTGGATAAATCGATGAAGGACGTGGAGGGCTTTGGAAAGAGTACAAAACATTGCATGGCTCATAGGAAGAGGCAGGACTGATAAAACACACTGATGAGTTGCCTAGTGAGTTTATAGATTGCATGGGTTGGCATATTGCTATTTTAATGTAATCTCTTTTAAGTAGGAAAAGGTTTATTGTATTTGTTTATGTATACTCGTACCATACTAAGTAACTCAAATTGCACCACATCATTGGACCCCCACATTTTTATTATGTTAATGCGGCAGAGATGATGTTGTAGAATAAGCAACAGCATTTTTTGTGCATATCACTGTAATGATTATACTGATTGGAAATAACAGTCCACTAATCTAAAGTCAGAGAACATCAAATTACCCTGCTCTGTTTTCTGTAATGCGGATCTGGACTAGAGTAACTCAGCTGCTAGACTTTAAAGGGTACCACAGACTTGTAGAGATCAGGCTGTTCTGAACTCTCTTAAAATCTACTCCAAATGTCAGACTTAAATCTGTTATACAATAAAGCCTTGAAGTTGGAAAGTTTCAGAGAGACTAGTAAGGGCTTTAAAAAAAAAAAAAAAAAAAGGTAAATCAATACTCTGAATTCAACCTCTTTTAGAGAGATATAAATGCAATGGATTAGCTAAAGGTGTTTCTTCTTGACAGCTCTTCAGTTTAAAAAGTCACAAAATTGGAAACACCTTTACTAATGGAAAATAATATTTTATTTTAAAATCCTCAATTTATATGAATGCGATGATTTTTTTTCTTTTTTTTTTTTTTTTTTTTT